>CM038681.1:655398402-655680902 GCA_021605205.1 Aegilops longissima | reverse complement strand
GGGCACCGACAAAACACACACACAACCCCCTAGTTGCGAGTTGATGGTCAACTTGCAACTTGGGGGGGCTCAACAAAGCAAACACCCCCTAGTTGCGACTCGATGGTTAACATGCAACTAGGGACCCCTTGACAAAAAGAACACACACACACGCACACACACACACCTCTAGTTATGTAGTCGGTTATCGACATGCAATTGGGGACCCTTCAACAAACAAACACCCAAGTTGCGAGTCGATGGTTGACATGCAACTGGGGACCCTTGACATAAACACACACACACACACACACACACACACACACACACACACACACACACACACACACTTAGTTGTGAGTCAATGGGCAGCTTGCAACTGGGGGCCATGACAAAACACACACACACACCTCCTTAGTTGCAATACACCATTTTATATCTCATTCAAATGAGCCGATGTTCTACTTGCAAGTGGCATGCAGGCACCCCACAGCTGCGAGTTGATGATGGATCAGTTGCAAGTAGGTAAATTTGTTGGGGAACGTAGCAGAAATTCAAAATTTTCTACGCATCACCAAGATCAATCTATGGAGATTCGAGTGACGAGGGGAAGGAGAGTGCATCTACATACCCTTGTAGATCGCTAAGCAGAAGCGTTCAAGTGAACGGGGTTGATGGAGTCGTACTCATCGTGATTCAAATCACCGGAGATCCTAGTGCCGAACGGACAGCACCTCCGCGTTCAACACACGTACAGCCCGGTGACGTCTCCCTTGCCTTGATCCAGCAAGGAGAGAGGGAGAGGTTGAGGAAGACTCCATCCAACAGCAACACAACGGCATGGTGGTGATGGAGGAGCGTGGCAATCCCGCAGGGCTTCGCCAAGCACCAAGGGAGAGGAGGAGGAGGAGAGGCAGGGCTGCACCAAGAGGGAGAGAACTCATGTGTGTTGGGCAGCCCAAAACCTCAAGTATATATAGGGGAAAGGGGCTGCCCCTTTAGGGTTTCCACCCCAAGGGGTGCGGCCAGCCCTAGATGGGACTTGGGGCGGCCAGAGGGGAGGAGTGCCTCCCAAGTCAAGTGGAGGCCCTCCCCTTAGGGTTCCCCCTCCCATGCGCATGGGCCTTGGGGGCTGGTGCCCCTGGCCCATTAAGGCTAGGGCGCCCCCTACAGCCCATGCTACTGTATTGGACGTGGTGGAACAATTTCCGGACCTCCGGACCCCTCCGAATCCTCCGAACCTTCGAAGCTTCCGGTACAATACCGAAAAACCCGAACTTTTCCGGAACCCGAACAACAACTTTCCATATATAAATCTTTACCTCCGGACCATTCCGAACTCCTCGTGACATCCGGGATCTCATCCGGACTCGAACAACATTCTCGTAACCACATACAAACTTCCTTTATAGCCCTAGCGCCATCGAACCTTAAGTGTGTAGACCCTACGGGTTCGGGAACCATGCAGACATGACCGAGACGTTCTCCGGTCAATAACCAACAGCGGGATCTGGATACCCATGTTGGCTCCCACATGTTCCACGATGATCTCATCGGATGAACCACGATGTCAAGGACTCAATCAATCCCGTATACAATTCCCTTTGTCTAGCGGTATTTATACTTGCCCGAGATTCGATCGTCGGTATCCCGATACCTTGTTCAATCTCGTTACTGGCAAGTCTCTTTACTCGTTCCGTAACACATCATCCCGTGATCAACCCCTTGGTCACATTGTGCACATTATGATGATGTCCTACCGAGTGGGCCCAGAGATACCTCTCCGTTGACACGGAGTGACAAATCCCAGTCTCGATTCGTGCCAACCCAACAGACACTTTCGGAGATACCCGTAGTGCACCTTTATAGTCACCCAGTTACGTTGTGACGTTTGGTACACCCAAAGAATTCCTACGGTATCCGGGAGTTGCACAATCTCATGGTCTAAGGAAATGATACTTGACATTAGAAAAGCTTTAGCATACGAACTACGATCTTTGTGCTAGGCTTAGGATTGGGTCTTGTCCATCACATCATTCTACTAATGATGTGATCCCGTTATCAATGACATCCAATGTCCATGGTTAGGAAACCGTAACCATCTATTGATCAACGAGCTAGCCAATAGAGGCTTGCTAGGGACATGGTGTTGTCTATGTATCCACACATGTATTTGAGTTTCCTATCAATACAATTATAGCATGGATAATAAACGATTATCATGAACAAGGAAATATAATAATAATAACTAATTTATTATTGCCTCTAGGGCATATTTCCAACAGTTTCCCACTTGCACTAGAGTCAATAATCTAGTTCACATCGTCATGTGATTAACACTGGTAGGTCACATCGCCATGTGACCAACACCCAAAGAGTTTACTAGTGTCTGTAAACTAGTTCACATCATTATGTGATTTAGACTCAATGAGTTCTGAGGTTTGATCATGTTTTGCTTGTGAGAGAGGTTTTAGTCAACGGGTTTTAGTCAACGGGTCTGAACCTTTCAGATCCGTATGTGCTTTGCAAATTTCCAGGTCATATTATAAATGTTGCTTCCACGCTCCACTTGAAGCTATTCCAAATGGTTGCTCCACTATACGTATCCGGTTTGCTACTCAGAGTCACTCGGATAGGTGTTAAAGCTTGCATCGACGTAACCCTTTACGCCGAACTCTTTATCACCTCCATAATCGAGAAACATGTCCTTATTTACTCCAAGGACAATTTTGACCGCTGTCCAATGATCCATTCTTGGATCATTCTTGTACCCCTTGACTGACTCATGGCAAGGCACACTTCCGGTGCGGTACATAACATAGCATACTGTAGAGCCTACGTCTGAAGCATAGGGGACGACCTTCGTCCTTTCTCTCTCTTCTGCCGTGGTCGAGCTTTAACTCTTAACTTCATACCTTACATCTTAGGCAAGAACTCCTTCTTTGACTGTCCATCTTGAACACTTTCAAGATCATGTCAAGGTATATGCTCATTTGAAAGTACCATTAAGCATTTTTGATCTATCCTTATAGATCTTGATGCTCAATGTTCAAGTAGCTTAATCCAGGTTTTCCATTGAAAAACACTTTTCAAACATCCCTATATGCTTTCTACATCATTTCTGATCATCAATATGTCAACAACATATTGTTATCAGAAATTCCATAGTGCTCCCACTCACTTCTTTGGAAATACAAGTTTCTCATAAACTTTGTATAAACCCAAAATCTTTGATCATCTCATCAAAGCGCACATTCCAACTCCTAGATGCTTACTCCAGTCCTTAGAAAGGATCGCTGGAGCCAGCATACCTTTTAGCATCCCTAGGATCGACAAAACTTTCTGATTGTATCACATACAACCTTTCCTTACGAAAACTGGTAAGGAAACTCATTTGACATCCATCTGCCAGATTTCATAAATGCAGCTTATGCTAACATGATTCCGACGGACTTAAGCATCGCTATGGATGAGAAAATCTCATCGTAGTCAACTCCTTGAACTTGTGAAAAACTCTTCGCCACAAGTCGAGCTTCATAGACGGTGATATTACCGTCCACATCCGTCTTCTTCTTAAAGATCCATTTGTCTCAATGGCTTGCCGATCATCGGGCAAGTCCATCAAAGTCCATGCTTTGTTCTGATACATGGATCCTATCTCGGATTTCATGGCCTCTAACCATTTGTCGGAATATGGGCCCACCATCGCTTCTCCATAGCTCGAGGTTCATTGTTATCTAGCAACATGACTTTCAAGACAGGATCACCGTACCACTCAAGCAAGACGCGCGTCCTTGTCGCCCCACGAGGTTCGGTAGTGACTTGATCCAAGCTTCATGATCACTATCATAAGCTTCCACCTCAATTGGTGTAGGTGCCACGGAACAACTTCCGTGCCCTGCTACACACTAGTTGAAGTGATGGTTCAATAACCTCATCAAGCCTCCACTATCCTCCCACTCAACTTTCCGAGACAAACTTTTCCTCGAGAAACGACTCAATTCAAGAAACAATCCCTATTGCTTTCGGATCTGAATTAGGAGGTATACCCAACTGTTTTGGGTGTCCTATGAAGATGCATTTTATCCGCTTTTGGGTTCGAGCTTATCAACCTGAAACTTTTCACATAAGCGTCGCAGCCCCAAACTTTTAAGAAACGACAGCTTAGGTTTCTCTAAACCATAGTTCATACGGTGTCATCTCAACGGAATTACGTGGTGCCCTACTTAAAGTGAATGTGGTTGTCTCTAATGCCTAACCCATAAACGATAGTGGTAATTCGATGAGAGACATCATGGTATGCACCATATCTTATAGGGTGCAACTATGATGTTCGGACACACCATCACACTATGGTGTTCCAGGCGGTATTAGTTGTGAAACAATTTCCACAATGTCTCAATTGTGTACCAAACTCGCAACTCAGATATTCATCTCTATGATCACATCACTGACATTTTATCCTCTTGTCACGAAGATCTTCAACTTCACTCTGAAATTACTTGAACCATTCAATAATCCAGACTTGTGTTTCATCAAGTAAATACACCCAGTATCTACTTAAATCATCCGTGAAGTAAGAACATAACGATATTCATTGCATGCCTCAAAGACTCATTGCACTGCACACATCAAAATGTGTTACTTCAACAAGTTGCTATCTTGTTCCATCTTACTGAAACCGAGGCTTTTCAGTCATCTTGCCCATGTGGTATGATTTGCATATCTCAAGTGATTCAAAATCAAGTGAGTCCAAACGATCCATCTGAATGGAGTTTCATCATGCGTATACACCAATAGACATGGTTTGCATGTCTCAAACTTTTCAAAAACGAGTGAGTCCAAAGATCCATCAACATGGAGCTTCTTCATGTGTTTTACACCAATATGACTTACATGGCAGTGCCACAAGTAAGTGGTACTATCATTACTGTCTTATATCTTTTGGCATGAAAATGTGTATCACTACGATCGAGATTCAATAAACCATTCCTATTAGGTGCAATACCATTGAAGGTATTATTCAAATAAACAGAGTAACCATTATTCTCCTTAAATGAATAACCATATTGCGATAGACATAATCCAATCATGTCTATACTCAACGCATACACCAAATGACAATTATTCAGGTTTAATACTTATCTTGATGGTAGAGGGAGCGTGCGATGTTTGATCACATCAAAATTGGAAACACTTCCAACACATATCGTCAGCTCACCTTTAGCTAGTCTCCGTTTATTCCGTAGCTCTTTTATTTCGAGTTACTAACACTTAGCAACCGAACCGGTATCTAATACCCTGGTGCTACTAGGAGTACTAGTAAAGTACACATTAACATAATGTATATCCAATATACTTCTATCGACCTTGCCAGCCTTCTTATCTACCAAGTATCTAGGGTAATTCTGCTCCAGTGGTTGTTCCCCTTATTACAGAAGCACTTAGTCTCGGGTTTGGGTTCAACCTTGGGTTTCTTCACTAGAGCAGCAGCTGATTTGCCGTTTCATGAAGTATCCCTTCTTGCCCTTGCCCTTCTTGAAACTAGTGGTTTCACCAACCATCAACAATTGATGCTCCTTCTTGATTTCTACTTTCGCGGTGTCAAACATTGCGAACACTTCAAGGATCATCATATCTATCCCTGATATGTTATAGTTCATCACGAAGCTCTAGTAGCTTGGTGGCAATGTCTTTGGAGAAACATCACTATCTCATCTGGAAGATTGACTCCCACTCGATTCAAGTGATTGTTGCACTCAGGCAATCTGAGCACAAGCTCAACGATTGAGCTTTTCTCCCTGAGTTTGCAGGCTAAGAAAATCGTCGGAGGTCTTATACCTCTTGACGTGGGCACGAGCCTGAAATCCCAATTTCAGCCCTCGAAACATCTCATATGTTCCGCGACGTTTCGAAAACGTCTTTGGTGCCTCTACTCTAAACCATTTAACTGAACTATCACGTAGTTATCAAAACGTGTATGTACGATGTTCGCAACATCCACAAACGACGTTTGGGGTTCAGCACACTGAGCGGTGCATTAAGGACATAAGCTTTCTACTGTCCGCATAATCGCTACTTTCAACTTTCAACTATATTTTCTCTAGGAACATATCTAAACAGTGGAACTAAAGCGCGAGCTTACGACATAATTTGCAAAAGGTCTTTTGACTATGTTCAGGATAATTAAGTTCATCTTATGAACTCCCACTCAGATAGACATCCTCTCGGTCATCTAAGTGATTACATGATCCGAGTCAACTAGGCCGTGTCCGATCAACACGTGAGACGGACTAGTCATCATCGGTGAACATCTTCATGTTGATCGTATCTACTATCGACTCATGCTCGACCTTTCGGTCTCGTGTTCCGAGGCCATGTCTGCGTACATGCTAGGCTCGTCAAGTTAACCCTAAGTGTATTGCGTGTGTTTGAGGCCATGTCTGTACATGCTAGGCTCGTCAACACCGTTGTATGTGAACGTAAGAATCCATCACACCCGATCATCACGTGGTGCTTAGAAGCGACGAACTTTAGCAACGGTGCACAGTTAGGGGAGAACACTTCTTGAAATTGTTGTAAGGGATCATCTTATTTACTACCGTCGTTCTAAGTAAACAAGATGCATAAACATAATAAACATCACATGCAATTATATATTAGTGACATGATATGGCCAATATCATATAGCTCCATTGATCTCCATCTTCGGGGCTCCATGATCATCATCGTCACCGGCATGACACCATGATCTCCATCATCATGATCTCCATCATCGTTTCTCCATGGAGTTGTCTCGCCAACTTATTACTTCTACTACTATGGCTACCGGTTAGCAATAAAGTAAAGTAATTACATGGCGTTGTTCAATGACGCGCAGGTCATACAATAAATTAAGACAACTCCTATGGCTCCTGCCGGTTGTCATACTCATCGACATGCAATTCGTGAATCCTATTACAAGAACATGATCAATCTCATACATCACATATCATTCATCACATTATTCTTGGCCATATCACATCACATAGCATACCCTGCAAAAACAAGTTAGACGTCCTCTAATTGTTGTTTGCATGTTTTACGTGGCTGCTTTGGGTTTCTAGCAAGAACGTTTCTTACCTACGCAAAACCACAACGTGATATGCCAATTGCTATTTACCCTTCATAAGGACCCTTTTCATCGAATCCGTTCCGACTAAAGTGGGAGAGACTGGCACCCGCTAGCCACCTTATGCACCAAGTGCATGTCATCGGTGGAACCTGTCTCACGAAGATGCGTGTAAGGTCGGTCCGGGCCGCTTCATCCCACAATACCGTTGAAACAAGATTGGACTAGTAACGGTAAGCATATTGAACATCATCAACGCCCACAACTACTTTGTGTTCTACTCGTGCAAAGAATCTACGCAATAAACCTGGCTCGATACCTTTGTTGGGGAGCGAGCAGAAATTCAAAATTTTCTCGCATCACCAAGATCAATCTATGGAGATTCGAGTGGCGAGGGAAGGAGAGTGCATCTACATACCCTTGTAGATCGCTAAGCGGAAGCGTTCAAGTGAACAGGGTTGATGGAGTCGTACTCATCGTGATTCAAATCACCGGAGATCCTAGTGCGAACGGACGGCACCTCCGCGTTCAACACACGTACAGCCGGTGGCGTCTCCCTTGCCTTGATCCAGCAAGGAGAGAGGAGAGGTTGAGGAAGACTCCATCCAACAGCAACACAACGGCATGGTGGTGATGGAGGGCGTGGCAATCCCAGAGGCTTCGCCAAGCACCAAGGAGAGGAGGAGGAGGAGAGGCAGGGCTGCACCAAGAGGAGAGAACTCATGTGTGTTGGGCAGCCCAAAACCTCAAGTATATATAGGGGAAAGGGGCTGCGCCCCTTTAGGGTTTCCCACCCCAAGGGGTGCGGCCAGCCCTAGATGGGACTTGGGGCGGCCAGAGGGGAGGAGTGCCTCCCAAGTCAAGTGGAGGCCCTCCCCTTAGGGTTCCCCCTCCCATGCGCATGGGCCTTGGGGGCTGGTGCCCCTGGCCCATTAAGGCTAGGGCGCCCCCTACAGCCCATGCTACTGTATTGGACGTGGTGGAACAATTTCCGGACCTCCGGACCCCTCCGAATCCTCCGAACCTTCCGAAGCTTCCGATACAATACCGAAAAAACCCGAACTTTTTCCGGAACCCGAACAACAACTTTCCATATATAAATCTTTACCTCCGGACCATTCCGGAACTCCTCGTGACATCCGGGATCTCATCCGGGACTCCGAACAACATTCTGTAACCACATACAAACTTCCTTTATAACCCTAGCGTCATCGAACCTCAAGTGTGTAGACCCTACGGGTTCGGGAACCATGCAGACATGACCGAGACGTTCTCCGGTCAATAACCAACAGCGGGATCTGGATACCCATGTTGGCTCCCACATGTTCCACGATGATCTCATCGGATGAACCACGATGTCAAGGACTCAATCAATCCCGTATACAATTCCCTTTGTCTAGCGGTATTTATACTTGCCCGAGATTCGATCGTCGGTATCCCGATACCTTGTTCAATCTCGCATGGCAAGTCTCTTTACTCGTTCCGTAACACATCATCCCGTGATCAACCCCTTGGTCACATTGTGCACATTATGATGATGTCCTACCGAGTGGGCCCAGAGATACCTCTCCGTTGACACGGAGTGACAAATCCGATCTCGATTCGTGCCAACCCAGCAGACACTTTCGGAGATACCGTAGTGCACCTTTATAGTCACCCGTTACGTTGTGACGTTTGGTACACCCAAAGCATTCCTACGGTATCCGGAGTTGCACAATCTCATGGTCTAAGGAAATGATACTTGACATTAGAAAAGCTTTAGCATACTGAACTACGATCTTTGTGCTAGGCTTAGGATTGGGTCTTGTCCATCACATCATTCTACTAATGATGTGATCCGTTATCAATGACATCCAATGTCCATGGTTAGGAAACCGTAACCATCTATTGATCAACGAGCTAGCCAATAGAGGCTTGCTAGGGACATGGTGTTGTCTATGTATCCACACATGTATTTGAGTTTCCTATCAATACAATTATAGCATGGATAATAAACGATTATCATGAACAAGGAAATATAATAATAATAACTAATTTATTATTGCCTCTAGGGCATATTTCCAACAGTTTCCCACTTGCACTAGAGTCAATAATCTAGTTCACATCGTCATGTGATTAACATGGTAGGTCACATCGCCATGTGACCAACACCCAAAGAGTTTACTAGTGTCGTAAACTAGTTCACATCATTATGTGATTTAGACTCAATGAGTTACGAGGTTTGATCATGTTTTGCTTGTGAGAGAGGTTTTAGTCAACGGGTTTTAGTCAACGGGTCTGAACCTTTCAGATCCGTATGTGCTTTGCAAATTTCCAGGTCATATTATAAATGTTGCTTCCACGCTCCACTTGAAGCTATTCCAAATGGTTGCTCCACTATACGTATCCGGTTTGCTACTCAGAGTCACTCGGATAGGTGTTAAAGCTTGCATCGGCGTAACCCTTTACGCGAACTCTTTATCACCTCCATAATCGAGAAACATGTCCTTATTTACTCCAAGGACAATTTTGACCGCTGTCCAATGATCCATTCTTGGATCATTCTTGTACCTATGAGTGACTCATGGCAAGGCACACTTCCGGTGCGGTACATAACATAGCATACTGTAGAGCCTACGTCTGAAGCATAGGGGACGACCTTCGTCCTTTCTCTCTCTTCTGCCGTGGTCGAGCTTTAACTCTTAACTTCATACCTTACATCTTAGGCAAGAACTCCTTCTTTGACTGTCCATCTTGAACACTTTCAAGATCATGTCAAGGTATATGCTCATTTGAAAGTACCATTAAGCATTTTTGATCTATCCTTATAGATCTTGATGCTCAATGTTCAAGTAGCTTAATCCAGGTTTTCCATTGAAAAACACTTTTCAAACATCCCTATATGCTTTCTACATCATTTCTGATCATCAATATGTCAACAACATATTGTTATCAGAAATTCCATAGTGCTCCCACTCACTTCTTTGGAAATACAAGTTTCTCATAAACTTTGTATAAACCCAAAATCTTTGATCATCTCATCAAAGCGCACATTCCAACTCCTAGATGCTTACTCCGGTCCTTAGAAAGGATCATTGGAGCCAGCATACCTTTTAGCATCCCTAGGATCGACAAAACTTTCTGATTGTATCACATACAACCTTTCCTTACGAAAACTGGTAAGGAAACTCATTTGACATCCATCTGCCAGATTTCATAAATGCAGCTTATGCTAACATGATTCCGACGGACTTAAGCATCGCTATGGATGAGAAAATCTCATCGTAGTCAACTCCTTGAACTTGTGAAAAACTCTTCGCCACAAGTCGAGCTTCATAGACGGTGATATTACCGTCCACATCCGTCTTCTTCTTAAAGATCCATTTGTCTCAATGGCTTGCCGATCATCGGGCAAGTCCATCAAAGTCCATGCTTTGTTCTGATACATGGATCCTATCTCGGATTTCATGGCCTCTAACCATTTGTCGGAATATGGGCCCACCATCGCTTCTCCATAGCTCGTAGGTTCATTGTTATCTAGCAACATGACTTTCAAGACAGGATCACCGTACCACTCTGAAGCAGTACGCGTCCTTGTCGTCCTACGAGGTTCGGTAGTGACTTGATCCGAAGCTTCATGATCACTATCATAAGCTTCCACCTCAATTGGTGTAGGTGCCACGGGAACAACTTCCTGTGCCCTGCTACACACTAGTTGAAGTGATGGTTCAATAACCTCATCAAGCCTCCACTATCCTCCCACTCAACTTTCCGAGACAAACTTTTCCTCGAGAAACGACTCAATTCAAGAAACAATCCCTATTGCTTTCGGATCTGAATTAGGAGGTATACCCAACTGTTTTGGGTGTCCTATGAAGATGCATTTTATCCGCTTTTGGGTTCGAGCTTATCAACCTGAAACTTTTCACATAAGCGTCGCAGCCCCAAACTTTTAAGAAACGACAGCTTAGGTTTCTCTAAACCATAGTTCATACGGTGTCATCTCAACGGAATTACGTGGTGCCCTACTTAAAGTGAATGTGGTTGTCTCTAATGCCTAACCCATAAACGATAGTGGTAATTCGATGAGAGACATCATGGTATGCACCATATCTTATAGGGTGCAACTATGATGTTCGGACACACCATCACACTATGGTGTTCCAGGCGGTATTAGTTGTGAAACAATTTCCACAATGTCTCAATTGTGTACCAAACTCGCAACTCAGATATTCATCTCTATGATCACATCACTGACATTTTATCCTCTTGTCACGAAGATCTTCAACTTCACTCTGAAATTACTTGAACCATTCAATAATCCAGACTTGTGTTTCATCAAGTAAATACACCCAATATCTACTTAAATCATCCGTGAAGTAAGAACATAACGATATTCACTGCATGCCTCAGCACTCATTGCACTGCACACATCAAAATGTGTTACTTCAACAAGTTGCTATCTTGTTCCATCTTACTGAAACCGAGGCTTTTCAGTCATCTTGCCCATGTGGTATGATTTGCATATCTCAAGTGATTCAAAATCAAGTGAGTCCAAACGATCCATCTGAATGGAGTTTCATCATGCGTATACACCAATAGACATGGTTTGCATGTCTCAAACTTTTCAAAAACGAGTGAGTCCAAAGATCCATCAACATGGAGCTTCTTCATGTGTTTTACACCAATATGACTTACATGGCAGTGCCACAAGTAAGTGGTACTATCATTACTGTCTTATATCTTTTGGCATGAAAATGTGTATCACTACGATCGAGATTCAATAAACCATTCCTATTAGGTGCAATACCATTGAAGGTATTATTCAAATAAACAGAGTAACCATTATTCTCCTTAAATGAATAACCATATTGCGATAGACATAATCCAATCATGTCTATACTCAACGCATACACCAAATGACAATTATTCAGGTTTAATACTTATCTTGATGGTAGAGGGCGTGCGATGTTTGATCACATCAAAATTGGAAACACTTCCAACACATATCGTCACTCACCTTTAGCTAGTCTCCGTTTATTCCGTAGCTCTTTTATTTGAGTTACTAACACTTAGCAACCGAACCGGTATCTAATACCCTGGTGCTACTAGGAGTACTAGTAAAGTACACATTAACATAATGTATATCCAATATACTTCTATCGACCTTGCCAGCCTTCTTATCTACCAAGTATCTAGGGTAATTCTGCTCCGATGGTTGTTCCCCTTATTACAGAAGCACTTAGTCTCGGGTTTGGGTTCAACCTTGGGTTTCTTCACTAGAGCAGCAGCTGATTTGCCGTTTCATGAAGTATCCCTTCTTGCCCTTGCCCTTCTTGAAACTAGTGGTTTCACCAACCATCAACAATTGATGCTCCTTCTTGATTTCTACTTTCGCGGTGTCAAACATTGCGAACACTTCAAGGATCATCATATCTATCCCTGATATGTTATAGTTCATCACGAAGCTCTAGTAGCTTGGTGGCAATGTCTTTGGAGAAACATCACTATCTCATCTGGAAGATTGACTCCCACTCGATTCAAGTGATTGTTGCACTCAGGCAATCTGAGCACAAGCTCAACGATTGAGCTTTTCTCCCTGAGTTTGCAGGCTAAGAAAATCGTCGGAGGTCTTATACCTCTTGACGTGGGCACGAGCCTGAAATCCCAATTTCAGCCCTGGAAACATCTCATATGTTCATGACGTTTCAAAACGTCTTTGGTGCCTCTACTCTAAACCATTTAACTGAACTATCACGTAGTTATCAAAGCGTGTATGTACGATGTTCGCAACATCCACAAACGGCGTTTGGGGTTCACACATCGAGCGGTGCATTAAGGACATAAGCTTTCTTCTGTCCGCATAATCGCTACTTTCAACTTTCAACTATATTTTCTCTAGGAACATATCTAAACAGTGGAACTAAAGCGCGAGCTTACGACATAATTTGCAAAAGGTCTTTTGACTATGTTCAGGATAATTAAGTTCATCTTATGAACTCCCACTCAGATAGACATCCCTCTGGTCATCTAAGTGATTACATGATCCGAGTCAACTAGGCCGTGTCCGATCAACACGTGAGATGGACTAGTCATCATCGGTGAACATCTTCATGTTGATCGTATCTACTATACGACTCATGCTCGACCTTTCGGTCTCGTGTTCCGAGGCCATGTGCGTACATGCTAGGCTCGTCAAGTTAACCCTAAGTGTATTGCGTGTGTTTTGAGGCCATGTCTGTACATGCTAGGCTCGTCAACACCGTTGTATGTGAACGTAAGAATCCATCACACCCGATCATCACGTGGTGCTTAGAAGCGACGAACTTTAGCAGCGGTGCACGTTAGGGAGAACACTTCTTGAAATTGTTGTAAGGGATCATCTTATTTACTACCGTCGTTCTAAGTAAACAAGATGCATAAACATAATAAACATCACATGCAATTATATATTAGTGACATGATATGGCCAATATCATATAGCTCCATTGATCTCCATCTTCGGGGCTCCATGATCATCATCGTCACCGGCATGACACCATGATCTCCATCATCGTTTCTCCATGGAGTTGTCTCGCCAACTTATTACTTCTACTACTATGGCTACCGGTTAGCAATAAAGTAAAGTAATTACATGGCGTTGTTCAATGACGCGCAGGTCATACAATAAATTAAGACAACTCCTATGGCTCCTGCCGGTTGTCATACTCATCGACATGCAATTCGTGAATCCTATTACAAGAACATGATCAATCTCATACATCACATATCATTCATCACATTATTCTTGGCCATATCACATCACATAGCATACCCTGCAAAAACAAGTTAGACGTCCTCTAATTGTTGTTTGCATGTTTTACGTGGCTGCTTTGGGTTTCTAGCAAGAACGTTTCTTACCTCATAAAACCACAACGTGATATGCCAATTGCTATTTACCCTTCATAAGGACCCTTTTCATCGAATCCGTTCCGACTAAAGTGGAGAGGCGGCACCGCTAGCCACCTTATGCACCAAGTGCATGTCATCGGTGGAACCTGTCTCACGAAATGCGTGTAAGGTCGGTCCGGGCCGCTTCATCCCACAATACCGTTGAAACAAGATTGGACTAGTAACGGTAAGCATATTGAACATCATCAACGCCCACAACTACTTTGTGTTCTACTCGTGCAAAGAATCTACGCAATAAACCTGGCTCTGATACCACTGTTGGGGAACGTAGCAGAAATTCAAAATTTTCTACGCATCACCAAGATCAATCTATGGAGATTCGAGTGACGAGGGGAAGGAGAGTGCATCTACATACCCTTGTAGATCGCTAAGCGGAAGCGTTCAAGTGAACGGGGTTGATGGAGTCGTACTCATCGTGATTCAAATCACCGGAGATCCTAGTGCCGAACGGACGGCACCTCCGCGTTCAACACACGTACAGCCCGGTGACGTCTCCCTTGCCTTGATCCAGCAAGGAGAGAGGGAGAGGTTGAGGAAGACTCCATCCAACAGCAACACAACGGCATGGTGGTGATGGAGGAGCGTGGCAATCCCGCAGGCTTCGCCAAGCACCAAGGAGAGGAGGAGGAGGAGGGCAGGGCTGCACCAAGAGGAGAGAACTCATGTGTGTTGGGCAGCCCAAAACCTCAAGTATATATAGGGGAAAGGGGCTGCGCCCCTTTAGGGTTTCCACCCCAAGGGGTGCGGCCAGCCCTAGATGGGACTTGGGGCGGCCAAGAGGGGAGGAGTGCCTCCCAAGTCAAGTGGAGGCCCTCCCCTTAGGGTTTCCCCCTCCCATGCGCATGGGCCTTGGGGGCTGGTGCCCTGGCCCATTAAGGCTAGGGCGCCCCCACAGCCCATGCTACTGTATTGGACGTGGTGGAACAATTTCCGGACCTCCGGACCCCTCCGAATCCTCCGGAACCTTCCGAAGCTTCCGGTACAATACCGAAAAACCCGAACTTTTTCCGGAACCCGAACAACAACTTTCCATATATAAATCTTTACCTCCGGACCATTCCGGAACTCCTCGTGACATCCGGGATCTCATCCGGGACTCCGAACAACATTCTGTAACCACATACAAACTTCCTTTATAGCCCTAGCGTCATCGAACCTTAAGTGTGTAGACCCTACGGGTTCGGGAACCATGCAGACATGACCGAGACGTTCTCCGGTCAATAACCAACAGCGGATCTGGATACCCATGTTGGCTCCCACATGTTCCACGATGATCTCATCGGATGAACCACGATGTCAAGGACTCAATCAATCCCGTATACAATTCCCTTTGTCTAGCGGTATTTATACTTGCCCGAGATTCGATCGTCGGTATCCCGATACCTTGTTCAATCTCGTTCTTGGCAAGTCTCTTTACTCGTTCCGTAACACATCATCCGTGATCAACCCCTTGGTCACATTGTGCACATTATGATGATGTCCTACCGAGTGGGCCCAGAGATACCTCTCCGTTGACACGGAGTGACAAATCCGATCTCGATTCGTGCCAACCCAAGACACTTTCGGAGATACCTGTAGTGCACCTTTATAGTCACCCGATTCGTTGTGACGTTTGGTACACCCAAAGCATTCCTACGGTATCCGGAGTTGCACAATCTCATGGTCTAAGGAAATGATACTTGACATTAGAAAAGCTTTAGCATACGGACTACGATCTTTGTGCTAGGCTTAGGATTGGGTCTTGTCCATCACATCATTCTACTAATGATGTGATCCCGTTATCAATGACATCCAATGTCCATGGTTAGGAAACCGTAACCATCTATTGATCAACGAGCTAGCCAATAGAGGCTTGCTAGGGACATGGTGTTGTCTATGTATCCACACATGTATTTGAGTTTCCTATCAATACAATTATAGCATGGATAATAAACGATTATCATGAACAAGGAAATATAATAATAATAACTAATTTATTATTGCCTCTAGGGCATATTTCCAACAAAATTAATCGAGTTGCAAGTCGATGGTCAAGTTGCAAGTGCCATGCGGGGTCACCACAGTTGCGAGTCGATGGTGGACTTACAACTAGGACAAAAAAACTGAGTTGCGAGTCGATGGTCGAGTGGCAAGTGGATTCGAGTAAACAACCCCTAGTTGCGAGTCAATGTTCTACTTGCAAGTGGCATACGCCCCCCCCCCAGTTGTGAGGCAAAAATGGTGGACTTGCAAACTAGGACAATTAAAAAGTACAAAAAAAGGCGAGTTGCGAGACGATTTTCTACTTGCAAGTGGCATGCGGGCACCCACAGATGGTGGACTTGCAACTAGGGGAAATTGCAAAACTGCAAAAAAAGCCAAGTTGTGAGTCAATGGTCGAGTTGCAAGTGGGATGCGGGCAGCAACAGTTGCGAGTCGATGGTGGAGTTGCAACTAGGGGAATTGCCCGAGTTTCAAGACGATGGGCGAGTTGCAAGTGGCATGTGTGCACCCCGCAGTTGCGGGTCCATGTGCAACGAGGGCAATTACAAAACTACAAAACAATTGAGTTGCGAGTCAATGGTCGACTTGCAAGTGGCATCGAGTAAACAACTCCTAGGTGCGAGTTGATGGTTGAGTTGCAAGTGGCATGTGGGCACCCCACAGTTGTGAGTCGATGGTGAAGTTGCAACTAGTGCAAATTGTAAAACTGCAAAAAAAGCCAAGTTGCGAGTCAATGGTCGAGTTGCAAGTGGGATGCGGGCAAGCACAATTGCGAGTTGATGATGGAGTTGCAACTAGGGCAATTGCCCGAGTTGCAAGTCGATGGGCGAGTTGCAAGTGGCATGCGGGCACCCCGCGGTTGCGAGTCCATGGTTGACTTGCAACTAGGACAATTACAAAACTACAAAAAGACCGAGTTGCAAGTCGATGGTCGACTTGCAAGTGGCATCGAGTAAACAACCCCTAGTTGCGAGTTGATGTTCTACTTGCAAGTGGCATGCGGCGCGCCACTGTTGTGAGGCAAAAAAAAAGGTGGACTTGCAACTAGGGCAATTACAAAAGTACATAAAAAAAGCCAAGTTTGCGAGTCGATGTTCTACTTGCAAGTGGCATGCGGGCACCCACAGTTTCGAGTCGACGGTGGACCAACTAGGACAAATTGCAAACTAATAAAAAAGCCAAGTTGCGAGTCGATGGTCGGCTTGCAAGTGGCATGCAGGCACCCGTAGTTGCGAGTCGATGGTGGACTTGCAACTAGGGCAAATTACAAACTAATAAAAAACAACCAAAACCCCTAAAAAAAGTAATCCGATTTCATCGCCGCCAACAAATCCTCCCCACTCCCACGCCCAACACTGGGTTTCGCTTGGGTGTGCCGTTGCAATTGCGCTCGGGTTGAGTCGGTTGCAACTACAAGAAAAAAAAACTAAAAAAAGAGGGACTGATTTCATCGGTGCCAACAACCCCCTCCTTCCCGACTCCCGATTGCAGTCACATTAGATTCCCTCAAATGTTTGTTCGGGTGGTGTTTAGTTGCGATTGCGCTCATGATGGGGCGGTTGCAAAACTACACCAAAAAGCCTTAAAAAAATGAACATATTTCATTGGCGCCGACAAACCCTCCCCCAGACGCCCCGTTTGCGTTCGAGTGTTCTGAGTTGCAATTGTGCTCGAGTTGGGTCGGTTCCGACAGGATACAAACTACAACAAAAAAAACACGGTCGCGGACAACCCCCGGATGCGGACACATCATGCATCTTGCAACTACTGTACAGGAAGAATCAAGAGGGCCGTGTATGCGGATACACCTTTTTCTTTCTTGAAAAAAAGAGAATAATATGATTCTGGCACCACATCCATTACATATTAGTATGCTTGGTGGGGGGGGGGGGGGTAGGTACTGGACAAAACTACACACCTTCTCTGAACACATCAAAAAAAGGACACATCATCCAGTACCCTTGCATAGTCCAAAATCACAGAAAAAGGAAAACATAAGAAAAAGGTGCTGAACATGAGGGGAAAAGGTAAAAAAATGCTAGCACATTGTTTGTAGCACCCCTCACATTTGCTTTCTGCCACATCATTAGAAAAAGGGTACTGGACATGAGATAAGAAAACGAATAATGATGGCACAATATCTCTACCACCACCATCCTTTATGGTTCTGCCGGCTTCAAAGCGTTGCCGACGCATACTAGGTTGATATGTTGTCCATTGATCTCCCTGAAGTTAAACACAACAACATCATCCACCTGGAGGTTGTTCTAGGCTACAAAAACACCCCAGTCTTGGTTGAGAACGATGCATCCGTCACGGTCCGTGTGATACACAACGTGCATAACCTCTCCCACGCCCATACAAAGCCCAAAAACGCCTTCTGGGTCCAGGTTCAATGGTTCAGCTACCTTTTTGGGGATTTTCTAAGTGATGCCCACATGAAAAATTGCATGCTTAATGTCAGACACGCAACTAACACAATTGTGGATATTTCGATGATAATGACATAAAAACAAAGAAATTGCACACTTGTGCTCCATGTACGAACAGAAAAAAAAGAAAAAAAAAGAAGAATAAAATGTCACAAGTCAATACAAAAATGAACATAAAAGTGGGTACTTGCATGTGGGTAGACGGGCATGCAACTAATTGTCCATTTTTCATTCAAGTTTAAAAAAATGATAAAAAATAAAAAATGTAATTGCAACTGAAAGTTTGATATTCAAAAGAAAATGACATAAATAAAAGTAAGAAATAAAAGTCAATACAAAAGAAAAAAACACTGACAAAAAAGTTGAATATTCTCTAAAAAACAGTTGAATGAAAAAGGACAACGCACAAAACAAAAATGGTCCGTGTTTTGATCCAACCAGAAAAATAATCGTTCATTTGACGTTACAAGAAATAGTCCATCTGTTGAACCAGTGAAAAAAGAAAAAAAAAGGTATTACAAAGAAAGGCCTACCGGCCTTCACCAAAAAAAAAAAAAATAGTCTGCCGGCCTGGCAACGAACGACCACAACACAAAACTGTAGAGAGCCCGATACAAAAGCAGCCACACGTCGAAACGTACGAATCTTAGGGCATATATACATCCAACGGTCACAAAGGTGAATGAGACATAACTAAAACTCATCTAGCTGAGTTTTAGCAAATCCGTACATAAAAAGCACACACGCGGCCTCTGCATAGTTAGGATGCACATAGCCAAAAGATCCGTTGGATTACCGACAGATGCCGAAGAGACCAAAACGAACTGCACTTTCTTCCCCCATTTACTCATTTTCTCAAACAAGCCGTTGTGAACTATGAAGACAAAGAAGCATTGCTACCGTTGTGTACTAATTAGATATGAGCAAATGGGGATGCATCCAAAGTTACATTCATTAATCGAAGTGCATGATAACTATAACCACTGTCAGATCTGAAATTGGTGAACGAGCCAGCATGTGGCGCCTGTTTATCTTAATCTGGACAGATCTGAAATTGGTGGACGAGCCAGCATGTGGCGCCTGTTTATCTTAATCTGGACGTACAAGAACTATAACCAATGTTAGATCTAACCTTGGCGGACGAGCCAGCATGCGATGCCTGTTTATTTTTTAGCTAAACATCTGCTGCCAAGCTTTGGTACAAGGAGCCGTCCACGCCTTTTGATCCTGACGTGCCTCAACTAAACAAGGATGCTTGTCGTTTTTATTTTACTTATCGAGACGCTAGTTGCAGAATTAACTAAATTTAAATCTACAAAAATACCCGGAAGAATATGCTAGGAGATAATGAAGGACAAGTAAACATCTGCTGCGTGCCGGACTGTAGGAGTAGTTGCTATCAATCTTGTTTAGTTTTATTTACTTTTATTTTGAAGTTACTAAAAATTTCAGAAATTTTTCAGAGAAAGAAATAAGTCTAGGAGAATGTACCAAGGTGGTTGCTCAACAAAGAGAAGACCTAGATGTGCTATGCATGAGCAAGATGATGAACCACCAAGGGATGCCGAAGTGCGAGCTTGTGAGTGGCCATCAGTAGAGTTTATGGTCAATGCAGGTATTAAGGATGAATTTGACGCATATGTGCATAATGCCGATCTTGAGGACTTCTTACAAGATAAGTTTCCTCAGTACTATCAATTGACTGATTCATTCGTAAGAAGGTTTAAATATACATCTTCGCGTAATTCTCAGAGTGTCCTGTTTGATATTTATGATCAATCTTATACCATGGACTTAGAAGATTTTACGACTGCTTGCAAACTCCCGCAGTGGGGCAATATTCATGAACCCCACAGATCTGAATATAAAGACTTTCTTGCTAGTATTACTGTGGGAGAATCTAGGGATATAGCACAAGCTACTATAGGGAGCATTCATTTTCCTGCTATACATTATTTTGCTCTCTTCATTGATAGATGCATTAACAGTAAAGATGAAGCATGTCACATGTGTGTCCCTGATCTTTGTGTCCTCAAGAATGCTGTGTTAGGTAATAAAGATTACAACTTGGGGGCAATAGTTGTACGTAGGTTGCATAATAATGGTATATCTGGAGATTTATTTGAAGGGATTTATGCGACCCGTGTTGCTAATTATCTTGGTATAGCCCCACGAGAGGAGGATATGGAGTTGCTTCCTGCTTATTTAGATTATGACGCGATGGTCAAACACCGTTTCCTTTTGAGGAACGAACAATTCCTCCAGTATCGACTAATCTTTGACAGACGTTGTCGGTGTCAAAACCGGCGGATCTCGCGTAGGGGGTCCCGAACTGAGCGTCTAAGGCTAATGGTAACAGGAGGCAGGGGACACGATGTTTTACGCAGGTTCAAGCCCTCTCGATGGAGGTAATACCCTACTTCCTGCTGGATTGATCTTGATGATATGAGTATTACAAGAGTTGATCTACCACGAGATCGTAGAGGCTAAACCCTAGAAGCTATCCTATGATTATGATTGTTCTTGTCCTACGGACTAAACCCTCCGGTTTATATAGACATCGGAGGGGGCTAGGGTTACACAGAGTTGGTTACAGAGTCGGTTTATATAGTCCGGCTGTCCGAGGACACCTTAATCCAGGACTCACTCAGTAGCCCCTGAACCAGGCTTCAATGACGAGAGTCCGGCGCGCAGATTGTCTTCGGCATTGCAAGGCGGGTTCCATCTCCGAACGCTCCATAGAAGATTTAAGACACAAGGGTCGTGTCCGGCTCTGCAAAACGAACTCCACATTCCATCATGGAGAGTATAATATTCCACAAATCTAATCTGCTGACAGCTTTTTATAGCATGACATCACGCCACGGTCCGGTCATTATCCGAACCGTTCTTCACAACCAGCCATTGCACGTAATGCGAGGCGGTTTCCTTGACATGTCTTGTCGAAGCAGAGATCGTGTCCCCTTATCACGGGATTCTCATAAATACGGGTATGGGTAACCCAACCACGCCATCAATCGTGGTGCTTGGGAAATAAGCGATCTTAACGGGCAAGTGGGGAGGCGCACAGTTTCTACCGCCTTTATAAAGAGATAAGAATTCCCATCTTTCACCCACGCCCTCTTCCTTCTTCGCTCATCCATTCTTGCACACTCGAGGTACAGCACCCCAGATCTCTCCTTCTCCGCACAACCAAACATGATCGAAGCGGGAGGCAAGTGGGTGGCCTCCTCCGTCAAGGAGGAGGACATTACGAAGCTCCGGGCGGCCGGATATTTGGCCGCAGATATTGTGCACCGGCTCCCGGACGCAGGGCAGATAGTTCCGACTCCAGGACCCCATGAGAGGGTCGTGTTCCTCACCCACTTCGTCCGCGGACTGGGATTCCCCCTCCACCCCTTTGTCCGCGGGCTCTTGTTCTATTACGGGCTGGATTTTCATGATCTGGCCCCTAACTTCATCCTCAACATCTCGGTGTTCATTGTCGTGTGCGAGGCTTTTCTCCGCATCAGGCCCCACTTCGGCCTGTGGCTAAAGAACTTCAACGTGAAGCCGAAGATAGTGGCCGGCCAGCAGGCGGAGTGTGGTGGCGCCATGGTGGGCAAGATGCCCAACGTCACCTGGCTCGAGGGCTCCTTTGCGGAGACCATGAAGGGGTGGCAATCAGGGTGGTTCTACATCACCAAGCCGCGCGACGCCAACTAGGTGGCGGCCCTCGAATTCTGATCCGGCATCACTGTGCGGGTAACTTCCTGGAAGAGGAAAGGCCTAGCCTGGGACGCATCCGCGGAGCTGACCGGACTCCAGAACTGCGTCATGAATAAGATAACCAAGAATATCAAGCTTGTCAACGTGGTCCAGGTCATGCTATTTCGCCAGATTCTCCCATGTCAAAGACGGGCAACCAATCTGTGGGAGTTCGACACGGCCCAACACCAGACGCTGCAAGAGCTCTTTGACACGACGCACAAAGACGTCTGGAAGGTGTTGTTCAAGTCCGGCGAATTCCCTCCTCCCACTTCCGAGGACCGCGGACTCAGCACCAAGCGCCACGCCAATGCGGTAAGCATTCTACATTTTGCAAGATGTGCCTTTCCTCAGCATATTCGTGGGAGGAACTTAAGCCACCGTACCGATATAACAGGAATATGTGGAGACGGCGGAGCGGGTCGACTGTCCGGCTCCATTGCCTGAAGATCCAGCAACCGCTCTCCTGACGGAGATGCTGGTTCCGGTGCCTTATGAGGTGCCGGAGAAGAAGGCCAAGAAGAAGGCCATGGGGACCAAAAAAAGTCTCCGGCGCAATGTGGTGCCGGACTCGTCGTCCGAAGACACCGGGGCGCACTCCTCCACCGACAACGAGGAGGAGGAAGAAAACCCTCTCCCCCAAAACGAGGTGGAGAAGAAAAGGAAAGCCGCCCCTTCCATGGAGGCCGAAGGGTCCAAGAGGGGAAGGACCGTCCCTCCGGACCACTCCACAACCACCGCCTACAGCGAGGAGGAGTGGCTACCCAGGGCCAAGCCCCTGGCAAAGTCGTAAGTATCCGGATGCCCTAACACCCTTTGCATATTTTTAGCTTTATCGCTCCATATCATGTCAAGGTTTGTTTGTGCAGTCCGCCCAAAGCCCATATTGACTTGCCCTCCTCGAATGGGTCCTTGAGCTCGTCGGAGATGAATAGCTATTCGCTCCCGACGGCTTCCACCCCCCGGCCCACGGATGACACCAAGGTGTTATCTCAGAGGATGCTGGACCAGGAGGAGGTAGTCCTAGAGACGCCCCAAGGAGAGATTCCTGACGCCGGGATCATGGGGGAAGATCCCCATGGATTCAGATGAGGGGGGCCGCAACAAGCTTGGCCCCCAGCCGGATACTGCATCGGAACCTCCAGTGGTTCCGGATTCAGGCGGGCAGCCTCCCGCCAAGGGAGGCGAGCCGTCTGTGCCGATGACCTCTGTCCATCCAGAGGCATCGGATAACCTGGTGGAAGCGCTTCAGAGTGCTTCCCTTGGTGAAGGACACCGTACTCTTATGAGTACGGTGATTGCGAAGGTCCAATCCGCAAAAAGTGGATTGACCGAAGCCTGCGCCAGCCTCCTGACAGGATTTGAGGTAAGTATTTTGAGTTATAAGAAAGTATCACAGTACATACAGTAGCCCCTGATGCTCTATTTGGTGTTTGGGAAGAAAAGCCGAACAGAGGATCAAATATGTTTTCCCAGGAGTCTAATCATATTATGTCTTTGTGAATAAGCAGGTGTCGCTGCTGGCCGCCGCTGCTGCCACTGCGGAGGTCGCCGGACTGAGGCAGAGCCTTGGGCAGGCCGAAGAAGAGCTCGGCCTCATGAGGAGGCAGCTCGAGGAGAACAAAGGTAAGTAATACCCCGTCTGAGCGTTATATTCAAAGGAAAACATCGTTGATGCTAACAGAAGCACGATGGATTTTACTAGGAGCCGCGACCGAAGTGGCGTCCCTCAAGAAGGCACTCTCCGAGGCCGAAAGCAAAGCGGCCAAGGAGCGCACCGAGCGCGAAAAACAAGCGGCGCGAGTTGATGAGGTCCAGCAATAGCTTCAGGACTTCATCAAAAAGTTTGAGTCCTTGGAGCGTGACTCCAAGACCCAAGAGTCGGAGCTTTCAAAGGCCCGTCAGAGTGCACCAGACGCTAAGGCTGAAGCCTAGAAGGCTCTACAGGAAATTGAGGCGACCAAGAAGATAGCTACGGGTAAGGCTTTCATTATGCAAAGCAAACATGTGGAAGAGACTTTCCTTTTACTTACCCGAATTCGGAGCTCTCCAGGAGCATTCGCAAATCTGCCGCGCAGCATCTCTGATGCCGCAGCGTTCTATCGGGCCGAGGAGGGAAGCTCGACAGAGAAGCTATTTTGGTCCCAGTATATTGGGGCCGAACACCCGATGTCCTTGAGTGATCAGCTAAATCAATTGGTCGAACTCCACAAGGCGGCCGAACTGGCCATGAAGGACTTCATAGTCCGGCTGTGGCCCGGCGAGCCCCTACCTAGCAGTTACTTCGGCTATATCAAGCGGATGGTGAATGCCTATCCGCGGCTTGAAGTCGTCAAGCGGTCCGTCTGTATTGAGGGTGCACGCAGGGCTTTGGCCCGTGCGAAGGTGCACTAGGGGAAGATGGACGTCGAGAAGCTGGTGACGGAGGGGCCGCCGAAGGGCAAGGAACATCGCCACCCCGAACAGTACTATGACAATGTCATTAAGGGTGCCCGCCTTGTGGTGGATGAATGTACGAAGGATGTGATATTTGAATGAATGTAATCATGTCATCCTGTATTATGAAAACCAGTTCATGTGCCCTATGTAGCGCTTGTTAATTTAAAATATTACCTTCTGTGCAGCCGTTGTAAAAATTCTTGAGAGTTGGCCAGTCGTCGGCTTCCGCCCCATGTAACTAGTACTGGGGTGTTCGGGATAAGTATAAACACTCTTTATCCAAGTTTTTGGTCCTTTTAAGGAGGTGTTTAGTGCCACGAACGAGGCAATCGAACTATACGGGTTTATCGCCCTCACTTAGCCATAGAAGTCTATAATTTTAAATTTTGGCAAAGCCCCTAGTATCCGGAAGGCCGGACTTGGGGCGCTATGCACGCCTAAATCGGATGAGGCCGATTCCTCGCCTGACGCGGAAAAAATCTTTAGGGATTTGAGACCTCTCGAACAGCGACCAACTCTCGCCTTATCATGACAGTTAGTTTTCGGCTTTCTCCACTGAGGTGCTCGTCCGGAAGAACCAGGACACAATCACAGTAGTTCTCCCTGCACTACCTTAGCCGATATAGCGGAACGTAAGGTACCAAAACATAGGAGCCGGGCAAACCCCAACTATTGACTCAAGACATGATTCGGAGCTGATGCATATAGTGCTATAAGTTCGGGGTGCCGCACTGTCGAAAGTGTTCGGACTTGTCTTGCTAGGTTATGGGGTACTGAAGCCCCTGGTAGACTGGTCGTGCCAAAATGCACGGGTAAAAAAAATAAGTAGTAAAGAAAAAAGGGAAAATAAACTTAATAGCAAGCTGACGCTGTATACTATGTTCCCTTTAAAATGATACGTCAAAGCGTACATATGCAAGTAGTGCGATAAGCAGAATAGGACTGTTTCACACATCCTAACCAGGGGAGGGCGGTATGCGGTTATGTAAAACAGGTATAACAATTGTTATTAGAGACCACCTGAGGATTCCCTCGTATGCTAAAGCTTCTTGTCCTCCTGGTGTGTCCGTCCCGCTATGTGTCCGATAGCCTATTTTTCGGAAGAGCCTCCTGAAAGTAGAGACTTGAAAGAGAAAAGGGGTGCACAAATGCGCGTGTCCTTGGGCGGTCGAGCCGCATTATGGACCGTGTCATGACCGTGCCTCCGCCTATGCCCATGGTATTTTAAGTGCGTAGTTATGTACGCGCGGCACGAATATCGCCGCTTGGCTGGGACTAGGGCGGAGGCCGAATTGCTAGTCGTGCTCTGGTCGTGCCGGATGATCCTGTAGCAGAGTACTCCGGACTCGCTTGGTGGTATCCGAGTTCTTTATCACCGAATTGGCTGTTTGCCTAAGAAGGCTATTTTGTACTTCCGCTACAAGGGCCGCAGTGTGCTCCTCCGTACGAAGCGAGCGCTCTATGTTTCCATTAACTGTAATGACCCCGCGAGGTCCCGGCATTTTGAGCTTGAGATATGCATAATGCGGTACCGCATTGAATTTGGCAAATGTGGTTCGTCCGAGCAGTGCATTATAGCCGCTGCGTAAGGGGACGATGTCGAAGATTAACTCCTCGCTCCGGAAATTGTCCGGAGATCCGAAGACCACTTCTAAAGTGATTGAGCCCGTACAAAAGGCCTCTACACCGGGTATGACACCCTTGAAGGTGGTTTTTGTGGGCTTTATCCTTGAGGGGTCAACGCCCATTTTGCGCACAGTGTCCTGATAGAGCAGGTTCAGGCGGCTGCCGCCGTCCATGAGGACTCGTGTGAGATAGAATCCATCGATAATGGGGTCAAGGACCAATGCGGCTGAACCACCATGACGGATACTGGTGGGATGGTCCCTGCGATCGAAAGTGATTGGACAAGAGGACCATGGGTTGAATTTTGGGGCGACTGGCTCCATCGCGTAGACGTCCCTTAGCGGATGCTTCCCTTCCCGCTTGGGGATATGGGTTGCGTATATCATGTTCAATGTTTTCACCTGGAAAGGGAATTTATTCTGTCCTCCCGTGTTCGGCGGTCGGGGCTCCTCGTCGTCGTTGTTACGCAGCCCCTTTTCCTTGTTTTCGGCGTTCAACCTGCCGGCCTGTTTAAACACCCAACATTCCCTGTTGGTGTGGTTGGCTGGTTTATCGTGGGTGCCATGAATTTGACATGAGCGATCGAGTATGCGGTCCAAGCTAGACGAGCTCAGACTGTTTCTCTTGAATGTCTTTTTCCGCTGTCCGGATTTGAAGCCTCTGAATCCGGCATTGACAGTCGTGTCTTCGGTGTTGGCACCTTTATTGCGACTTTTGTGTCTATTCCGTCGCGGTTTGCCGTTGCTATCCCTCGCGTCTGAATCGCCTGAGTTTTTGGGTGTGATGTTGCTGCAAGCCAGCCAGCTGTCCTCGCCCGCGCATAAGTGGGTCATGAGTGTCGTGAGGGCTGCCATGGATTTTGGCTTCTCTTGGCCAAGATGTCGAGCGACCCATTCGTCTCGGATGTTATGTTTAAAGGCCGCTAAGGCTTTGGCATCCGGACAGTCGACAATTTGGTTCTTTTTAGTTAGGAACCGAGTCCAGAATTTCCTCGCTAACTCTCCGGGCTGCTGGGTTATGTGACTTAAGTCATTAGAATACGGTGGTCGCACGTAAGTGCCCTGGAAGTTATCGAGGAATGCATCTTCCAGATCCTCCCAACTGCCAATGGAGCTTGCTGGTAGGCTATTAAGTCAATGCCTAGCCGGTCCTTTGAGCTTGAGTATTAGGTATTTTATGGCATGTAAGTCATCGCCGCGGGCCATGTGGATGTGGAGAAGAAAGTCTTCGATCCATACCACGGGGTCTGTTGTGCCATCGTATGATTCAATGTTTAGGGGTTTAAACCCTTCTAGGAATTCGTGATCCATAACTTCATCAGCGAAGCATAGGGGGTGTGCGGCGCTTCTATGCTGGGCTACATCCCGACGCAGTTCAAATGAGTCCGGTCTGTTGTGTATTCGGTTCGGCCGAACTTTTGTTTATTGTATCCGGCGTGATGGTCATCATCACGTCTTGTGGCGCGCCCCCGTGATCCGTAGATCGATCTTGACTGTCCTGCTTTGTTTTCCAATACTTCCCGCAGGTCCTTCGTGTAGCCCCGGGCCTTGGTATTATCGTTTGATTGACGGCGGGGTGCGGTCTGAACTTCGGGTTGGTACGCCGTTTTGTCGCGAGTGCGGGGTGGCTGGTCAGCTGCATCATGCGCTGGTAGTATGGGCTTTAAGGCCTCCTCCTCGAGTTGAGGTAGCAGCCTGCGCTTTGGGTAGATTTTGCTAGGGCGCTCGAGTCTGTATTCCTTGGCAGCCAGGACCTTGGTCCATCTGTCTGTTAGAAGATCCTGATCAGCTTCAAGTTGTCGCTATTTTTTCTTTAGGCTTTTTGTAGTGGCTATAAGCCGGCATTTAAAGCGCTCCTGCTCGACGGGGTCCTTAGGCACGATGAATTCTTCGTCGCCAAGGCTCACCTTGTCTTTGGAGAGAGGCATGTAGTTATCTTCCTCTGGTTCTCCACCCTTTGCCTGTTCTTTAGGGCTAGCTTGACCCTCCTCTTGCTCGGCTTGCTCGAAGCCTGGCTAGGCAGGATTGTATTAATCTTCGGCAGCATCCGGATTGTTATCCCTTGTGCCGGTATCACTATTTTTGCTATGGCGGGACTTGGAGCGGCACCGATGATGCCGTTGTCTAGATTGCTTCCCCAAGGGGTTATCTTCTGTTGCCTTATCGCCGTTGTTTTCTTTGGGGGTATCCACCATATAAATATCATATGAGGAGGTGGCGGTCCAGCGCCCTATAGGCGGTGGTTCCTGTTCTTCTCCTGCATCGTCATCCATACCGTCGATGTCTTCGGAGTCGAAGTCAAGCACGTCGGTTAAGTCATTGACAGTGGCTATAAAGTGGGTGGTGGGTGGGGGACGAATTTCTTCGTCATCCGCACCCCACTCAAGCCGGACATAGTTCAGCCAAGAATCTTCTGACAAGGACAGAGACCTTAATGAGTTCAGCACATCACCCAGGGGTGAGTGGTGAAAGATATCCACGGCAGTGAACTCCATGACGGGTGCCCAGTCTGATTCGATAGGCATGGACGCACGCGGTTCGGATCCTGCAGCCGGAGACGAGTCTGGGGGTCCAATAACGCTACTCTCACAGGAGGTGGGATCAGTGTTCGGCTCCGACGCCGATGAATGTGCAGCCTCCATGGCGGGGTCCATCCACCCGTCCTCGGAAGGCACGATCTGCTCCGAATTGATTTCCGGCGCCAACACGGGTGAGATCTCCCGAATATTGTCCGACAGCAGATCAAAGTCATGTTCGTCGTGACTGTTCGGCGCACCTGTCATGGGCTCGAATCCGTCAAAGATCAAGTCTCTGCGGATGTCAGCAGTATAGTTTAAGCTTCCAAACCTAACCTGATGGCTAGGGGCGGTCGATCTGCTCCAGATTGCCAAGCGAGTTGGCCCGCAGTACGAAGCCGCCGAATACGAAGATCTGTCCAGGAAGGAAAACCTCCCCCTGGACCGCATCATTAAAGATGATTGATGGAGCTATCAAGCCTTATCGCAACGGCACAGTGGAACTCTCAATGAAAGCACCAATGTCAGTGTCAAAACCGGTGGATCTCGGGTAGGGGGTCCCGAACTGTGCGTCTAAGGCTAATGGTAACAGGAGGCAGGGGACACGATGTTTTACCAAGGTTCAGGCCCTCTCGATGGAGGTAATACCCTACTTCCTGCTTGATTGATCTTGATGATATGAGTATTACAAGAGTTGATCTACCATGAGATCGTAGAGGCTAAACCCTAGGAGCTAGCCTATGATTATGATTGTTCTTGTACTACGGACAAAACCCTCTGGTTTATATAGACACCGGAGGGGGCTAGGGTTACACAGAGTCGGTTACAGAGAAGGAAATCTACATATCCAAATATCCAAGCTTGCCTTACACGCAAAGGAGAGTCCCATCCGGACACTAGACGAAGTCTTCAATCTTGTATCTTCATAGTCCAACAGTCCGGCCAAAGTATATAGTCCGGCTGTCCGAGGACCCCTTACTCCAGGACTCCCTCAGACGCAGCGTTGTCCATGTTACTCTCTGTGCTCCTTCCCTTTTTGATTACCAGGCAAAACGAAGATATGTTGTTACCTGGGAGGACGCAGCTGAACACGAGGGGAGAGTGGAGGCGGTTTGCCAAATGCCGCAACTCAGGATGCATTGGCTGCTACATCTCAGTACGACCCCAGTTATAACTTCGGATATCAGCCAGGCTATCCTTGGCATTAGACCAACTTAGGCCAAAAGCCTAAGCTTGGGAGAGTACGTATTTCTCACCGACTTTACATTCATGTTCTCATCCTATTCTAGTTGTCGGTGCTCATACTCTTTCATTGTATTATCCATGCTAGTTTCAATTTCTTTTTCTAGTTCTCTTCTTGTGTGTTTGTTAGACCTTAAGAAAACCAAAAAAATTAGTTAGCTTAATTTCCATGCTTGTAGTAGTAATTAAAATGAAAACCCAAAAGGATTTCTCATTCTTCTTTTATTTGTTGGGAGCTTTCCCGTGTAAATAGTTTTCTTTTATTTTCTTTCCTTTGGGGGTCGAGAGTACAAGACCATATTGAAAATGTTTAGTGGCTCTCATATGCATGATTGTTGATTTAACTTAGAGCCCATATTACTTTGTCTTCTCTCTTGAATTGAATGCTTGCAGATTCCAGCTTAGTCCAATGCATGTGCACTATTATTATTTTACATACCGTTCGGTCGTGCAAGTGAAAGGCAATAATGATGATATATGATGGACTGATTGAGATGAGAAAAGCTGGTATGAACTCGACCTCTCTTGTTTTTGTAAATATGACGAGTTCATCGTTCCTGATTCAGCCTATTATGAGTAAACATGTTTGCAATGACATTTAGAGATTATAGTTGCTTATGCCATGCTTAATTAGCTATGAGTTATAGTGGTTTACCTTGCATGCCAACATGCTATTAAAATGATTATGATGTGGTATGATGGGATGGTATCCTCCTTTGAATGAATTGAGTGACTCAACTTGGCACATGTTCACGCATGTAGTTGGAACAAATCAACATAGCCTTCACAATATTTATGTTCATGGTGGATTATATCCTACTCATGCTTGTAATTGGTGTAAGTTAATTTTAATGCATGTTCATGACTGTTGTCGCTCTCTCAGTTGGTCGCTTCCCAGTCTTTTGCTAGCCTTCACCTGTACTAAGTGGGAATACTGCTTGTGCATCCAAACTCCATAAACCCCGAAGTTATTCCATATGAGTCCACCATACCTTCCTATATGCGGTATATACCTGCCGTTCCAAGTAAATTTGTATGTGCCAAACTCCAAACCTTCAAATGAAATTATGTTTTGTATGCTCGACTAGGGCTGTCTGTATCTTCCATGCTAGGTGGGTTATTCTCAAGAGGAGTGGACTCCGCTCCTCATTCACGAGAAAATGGCTGGTAACCGGGATGCCCAGTCCCATGATAAAAAAGATCATAGCAAATCAAAATAATTAAACAAAACTCCCCAGGGCTGTTGCTAGTTGGAGGCACTCGTTGTTTCGAGCAAGCCATGGATTGATGCTTGTTGGTGGTGGGGGAGTATAAAATTTTACCATTCTGTTTGGGAACCGCCTATAATGTATGTAGCATGGACGATATCGCCATCTCATAGTTGTTGTGTTGACTGTGAAAGTATGCCGCTCAAAATGTAATTCATCTCTATTTTATAATCGAGCTCTGGCACCTCTACAAACCCTGCTTCCCTCTGCGAAGGGCCTATCTATTTAATTTTATGTTGAGTCATCACCTTCTTATTAAAAAGCACCCACTGGAGAGCACACTCTCATTTGCATTCATTACTATTAGTTTATATTGGGTATGACTTGACTGGATCTCTTTTACCATGAATTACAATGTTTAGTCAGTCCTTGATCTTTAAAGGTGCTCTGCATTTATGTTGTGCGGTCTCAGAAAGGGCTAGCGAGATACCATGCATCTTGTTATATCATATTATGATTGTTTTGAGAAAGTGTTGTCATCCGAGTTTTATTATTATTGCTCGCTAGTTGATTATGCCATTGATATGAGTAAATATGAGACCTAAGTGTTATTGTGAATATGGTTAGTTCATAATCTTTGCTGAAAACTTGAATGCTGGCTTTACATATACACCTTGTCCACGAGGGTGGGGGCGCGCCCTCTCACCCTGGGCGCGCCCCCCTTTCTCGTGGGCCCCCTGATGCTCCACCGACCTCAACTCTAACTCCATATATTCCGTTTCGCGGAGAAAAAAATCAGAGAGAAAGTTTCATCGAGTTTTACGATACGGAGCCGCTGCCAAGCCCTAATCTCTCTCGGGAGGGCTGATCTGGAGTCCGTTCGGGGCTTCAGAGAGGGGGATTCGTTGTCGTCGTCATCATCAACCATCCTCCATCACCAATTTCATGATGCTCACTGCCGTGCGTGAGTAATTCCATCGTAGGCTTGCTGGACGGTGATGGGTTGGATGAGATTTACCATGTAATTAAGTTAGTTTTGTTAGGGTTTGATCCCTAGTATCCACTATGTTCTGAGATTGATGTTTTTATGACTTTGCTATGCTTAATGCTTGTCACTAGGGCCCGAGTGCCATGATTTCAGATCTTAACCTATTATGTTTTCATAAATATATGTGACTTCTTGATCCTATCTTGCAAGTCTATAGTCACCTATTATGTGTTATGATCCGAGAACCCTGAAGTGACAATAATCGGGATACTTCTCGGTGATGACCGTAGTTTGAGGAGTTCATGTATTCACTAAGTGCTAATGCTTTGGTCCGGTACTCTATTAAAAGGAGGCCTTAATATCCCATAGTTTCCATTAGGACCCCGCTGCCACGGGAGGGTAGGACAAAAGATGTCACGCAAGTTCTTTTACAAGCATGTATGACTATATTCGGAATACATGCCTACATTACATTGATGAACTGGAGCTAGTTCTGTGTCACCCTATGTTATAGCTATTACATGAGGAATCGCATCCGATATAATTATCCATCACTGACCCAATGCCTACGAGCTTTTCACATATTATGCTTTGCTTATTTACTTTTCTGTTGCTACTGTTACAACTATTACAAAACTGCTATCTTTACTTTTGCTACTGTTACCATTACTATCATACTACTTTGGTACTAAATACTTTGCTGCAGATACTAAGATATCAAGGTGTGGTTGAATTGACCACTCAACTGCTAATACTTTAGAATATTCTTTGGCTCCCCTTGTGTCGAATCAATAAATTTGGGTTGAATACTCTACCCTCGAAAGCTGTTGCGATCCCCTACACTTGTGGGTTATCAATATGCAACACAGATGTATGACGGGGTAACACGCAGGGCTAGAGGTGTTCTAACGCGGTGCTACACGATGCCGGTGAAGTGGGATAACATCCGGGAAAGTTTTCCCGGAGCTAGGCATTTTCGGACAGACGAAATGGAGTGGGACGGTTGCATGTTTGCTATGCTTGGGACATGTGGCAGAAAAACAAACCGCGTATTCGGATTTGTCTCGTCGTTCTGAGCAACTTTCATGTAAAAAACTTTTGCATACGAGTTATAGATTATTTTCTACCAATTTTTAAAGTTTTAAAAGATTTTCTAATATTATTACCATTTAAAATTATTTCAGAAAAGGAATATGACGTCAGCATGACGTCACCAACGCATCAGCGGTCAACTGACCAGCTGACCAAACAATAGGGCCCACGCGGGGCCCATTGGCATTGGCTGGGCGATGCCCAGTCAGCCATTGACTGGGTCAACAGGCCAGGGGGCAAGCGCGGGCCACCGGTCAGCGACCCAGCGGGTGGCCCCGAGGCGGCCACGTTGGCGCGGCCGGCGGTGATGCTCCGGCGACGCAGATCGCGGCGGCGGGGCTCGGGACTTCACCGGAAACGCGCCACAGGGGGCCGTTTCGAGCGCAGCCGAGCTCGTTCGGAAGCGGGCGAAGCGGCGTGTCCAGCGGTGGCCTCAGCTCGGGCTGAGGCGGGCTGCAACATCGGCAGCGTCGAGCACAGGTGGCGGTGGTGGCGGGCGATGGCGGATTCGGCGATGCAGGGCAAGGGGCGGCGCGCGGAGAGGGCCTAGGAGTAGCTGGCGCTCGCACGCGTTCGAAGGAGGTAGCAGGAGGCTATGGGGAGGCCCGTGGGGACGACGGTGATGAGAGACGGGCCGGCCAGAGTCGTGCACAGACGGATCCGGTGCAAGGGACATGTGGGAACAAGCAGAGGGCACGGGCAGCTTCACCACGAGGCCCTTAGTACGTGCTCGTGCTCGGCTAGCTCGGAACGAGCGGTGGCCATGGCGGCGATGGAGCAGGGCGGCGGTGGCCTATGGGAGCTATGGCGACGGCAGTTATGCGCATGGAAACGGATGGGGCACGCGGTGAGGGGTTACGCACGGGAGCTCACCATGGAGCAGTAGGGGATGGCAGCGGGCTTGATGGAGGCTCGAGGTAGCCGGATTCGACGACGATGGCGGCGGTGCCCGAGGAAGAAGAAGAAGACAGGGCGGCGATGTAGCGGCTCCCGCCCCCAATGGCTTGCTGTAAAGGACGTAATCGACGATGGCAGTGCTCGGGAATGCGTTGGCGAGGTGCGGCGTGGACGATGGCCATGTTTACGGTGATCGGTGGCGACGAGCTCGCGCTGCCGAGCTCGGGATCGAGCAAGAGGAGAGGGGAGAGGTGGATCTGGGGGAGGAGAGGCGAGTGGGGGAGTGGGAGTGGCGGTAGGTGAGTGGGGAACTCGAGGCGTCCGGGGAAGCCTTATCCCCTCGACGCCGGCGAGCTGGTGTGGCTGCGCGCGCTCGGCCGTGCCCCCGGTCGGTTGTATAGGCGAGGGAGAAGCCGACCGGGGGAGGCAAGTGCTGGGCCGGATTGGGTGGGGTTAGGTGGGCCGGCTGCTGGGGTGGGCTAAAGCCCAGTGGCAAGGGGGGCTTCTCTCTTCTCCTCTTTCCTTTCTTTTGGTTTTTTAATGTTTTTGCAATATTTGAGCTGCCAAAAAGGATTCTGTAAAATGTGGGACTTCTCCAAATAATTGCATTGCAATAGTTGGCACTGCCACAAAAAGATTGCGAGGCTTTTTGAAAAAGTTTGCCACTTTTATAAATTAAAAAGGCATTAAATCTATTGTTTTAGCCACTGCTTTAATTGGTTTAGGTCATTTAAACACCTTGCAAAAATGTTGGTTCACCACCAATATTTGTTATGGATTATTTGCCACAAGATGAACATTTTAGATTCCATGTATGGCAAATATGAATGTTTGACGTTAGATTGGATTTGAATTTGACTTGTGATTTGGATCAAGTGAAGATTAGCAACAGTAACATGATGACATGGCACCATTAACAGGGTATTACTCTAGCTTGATTATCCGGGCGTCACAATTCTCCGCCACTACAAGAAATCTCGTCCCGAGATTTAAGGCGTGGAATAAGGGGGAAGCTATAAGGATGGATGACTGAAAAGATCGGCATCCGGTAGTTATCTCAAGGAAAAAGATTTTAGAACCACCAGGAAACGTATCAAGAGTGCTATAAGAAGGTTCAACAAATTTCAACCAGGTACGCAACCAGCTGATGCATAAAACAGGTGATGAAGGGGGTTCAGAGCAATGAAGAATAACGTTGCCTCTGATACTGGAATGAAAACATGGTGAGGAAGTTACCTCGTGAATTACATACGAAGCCAAGTGCAAAGATTGTTTAAAATCATGGTTGTACAAGAGAGTCAGGTTTCGAACCTGTGGAACTGTGGGTTATGGGCCCACCATGTGTATTAAGAGTAGGAGGAGCGGTGACATCTTGCACAGATATGATAGCAAGGCATGTCAGAGGATAGCATGTTAGTTATGTTGGCAGCAACGTTGGTACCAAGGGCGAGGGACGAAAAGAACCATTTTCCTGCTCGTTATGACGAGGCGGACCAATAGGCAAAGTTCTCATCCATCAGTGGCTACCGGAATGTCATCAGCAATAGTAACAAGGTCTTACTGACAGAGTTTGTACACCGAGGCATCTACATAAGCAGGTAATTATCATTGCTCGGATATTTTAGGTTACAAGAAAGTTTGAACAAAACAATGGAAACGAAAGTGTAGACTTGATTCATTTTTTGGTGTTCTCGAGTGTCTAACAACTCAGAACACGTGGAAAATTTAAATCGGCGAGAATAATAGCTGATGAAGAACTCATAAGGAGGTATATAGTTTCGTGATATTCTCGAGATACTAGAGGGTAATACTCTAAGGTAGAAAAGGATAGAGGTTGGACACGTGAAAAGATCTGTAGAGGGCAAGTACTTCAACTTGTTCGAGAAATGGGATCAAAGAAGAACTATATGGTCGGAACCACTGTTGCAAAGGACCAAACATAGTTACAAGATGAACTTATCACAAGGGGATTATTATTATTACAAGAAGCTTCCATGATAAGTTCCACACCGGGTCCATGGGCATGAACACAAAGGTTCAAGGTCGACTTCCACTTCTCTAATGTACAACTTTCCATTCACTTCCCGCATTCGAAGAAGTTGTAGTGTTGAAAGTTCACCTGACGAAAGCCAGTAGAGCATAACCCGCATAACTTTCGAGTTCACGCGGATTTAGGGAAGACAAAGATTCAACCCATAGGGACATCTTAGGACATATACCACAAACTTCACGAGTAAATAACTCAAGCCCAAAAGCAGAGTATGGTTGACAAGAGCGGGGATACAATTTACCAAAGGTATTATGTATCCGAGGAAAAGCTCACAAGTTTACTGAATATGAAGGATGTTGTCAGATAAAATACACCAAGGATCTGGTGGTCCACGAGGGATCTGATGTGAGCAATGGTACTCAATCAGAAGAAGGAAGAATGCAAGGAGGCCAGATTATAGAAGCAACTGACTAATTCAGAGTTCAAATGCAAACGAATTATGATTCCCAAATCAAGGGATTAGAAGCAAACGCTCTTATCAAGAATGGATAAGTTGAATAGACTTGGGCACAACCGATGGCAATCTGATTGGCCGAGAACCAGCTCATGTTCAGGAAGACGTTTGAGCCGGAATGATAATTTATAAGGATCAACTTATGATTGCGACACAAAGGACGTCAATGGATACTGCTAGGCATATGGAATTAACCAGGGTGTAGGCAGATAAGACCTTCTAAAGCAATAGGCGGCAGAGGTCATCGAAAGCTCGGATTGTATCACAAAGTATCTTATGAAGCATAAGGATAACTAGGGATGAACGCATACTCGATAAGAACAAGTAATTATCCGTAGGGGTATTCATGCGGTAAGGAACTGCAAGGCAGTAGGCACAAGGTATTCTCGGAACAAACAAGGAGAAATTCAGGGTATCTTGTAATTAATAACAAGATCAACGAGGAATGACTGTATGAACAACAATGTAGGTAGTTACACCTAAGGATTTATCGGTGGTAGGGATCGCAACTACGAAGGGTACAAGGGACTCGGTAAAACATTAGAGAGTATCTTCAGAATCTTCTGGTGCACCAAGCAATCGTCTGGAGTGAGGGGCTCTTCGGGAGAAGTATTTACGAGAACCTAGAGTTACATTTAGCAAATCCATTTAACCCGAATAGAAGAGAGGTCAGAGTCCCAAAGTATAGACGAGGAGTAAAAGATCCTAATACCAACCAATGGTGACATGGGCTCGTAAGCCACACAGCCATGTTAGTAAAACAATTTTCAAGACTAGACTCAACTTCGGCCAAGGAGTTGGAAAGGGGGATCCTACAGGCAGTCGGTTCTGATACCAACTTGTGGCGCCCCCGATTCAATCGTACACTAATCATACACGCAAATATGTACGATCAAGATCAGGGACTCACGAGAAGATATCACAACACAACTCTAGACACAAATAAAATAATACAAGCTTTATATTACAAGCCAGGGGCCTCGAGGGCTCGAATACATAGCTCGATACACAAGAGTCAGCGGAAGCAACAATATTTGAGTACATACATAAGTTAAACAAGGATGCCTTAAGAAGGCTAGCACAAAAGCAACACGATCGAAGAGGCAAGGCCTCCTGCCTGGGACCTCCTAAACTACTCCTGGTCGTCGGAGGTCTCCATGTAGTAGTATCTGTCGGCGGTGGCATCTGGCTCCAGGGATCCATCATCTGGTTGCATCAACCGGAAAGAAGAAAGAAGGGGGGGAAAGGGGTAGCAAAGCAACCGTGAGTACTCATCCAAAGTACTCGCAAGCATCAGATTTATACTAAGTATGTATTGGTATCAAAAGGAAGGTTTGTATCTATGGACTGAACTGCAGAATGACAGAATAGGGGGGGAAGGCCTAGCCTATCGAAGACTAGCATCTTCAAGCAGCTCCGAGCATCTTGCAGCATATATAAGAGTAAGGAATAGCAGTTTAATATTTAACAAACATGTTGTAGAATCAACGCCCAGAGATCCTTCCCCGACTCCCTGCGGGAAAGCAATCTCGGAGCCACAAGTCTCAAGTATCCACTTGTAGTTGTATAAGATCAGGATATAAGTCTGGACGTCCGTTACCGTGGACATGGCTATTAATAAATAATCTTCCCTGTAGGGGTGAACCACGTTTTCCAACACGCTCGATCACTCTGGCCGGACACACTTTTCTGGGTCAATGCCCGGCCTCGGAAGATCAACACGTCGTAGCCCTACCTAGGCTCAGCAGAGATGTCCCTACCGGTCTACATGCTAAGCACTCCGGGGTCTGGGCCCATCGCCCGTTGCACTCCGGGTCATTGCGCGCAGGGCGGGTCCAGGCTCCACCAGCCCAGCCGTGCGGCACTGCTGAACTGGACGTCTGACAAAGCTTCGGCTGATACTATGCCGTTAAGGCCCATAACTATTCTCACGTGGTGGTTGGTGCATAAAGGCCAGAGGCCAACTCAGAACAAATACCCAAACCATAGTGTATTATTAGCTTGCGGAGACGAGCAGAGACTCACGATCGAAGTGACCCCGTCACCACGTCTCGTGGACTTACGACAAGGGCCCAGAATGCCCGGCCTTGCCACGTCATTATTTTGCGGGTGATCTCCGGGCCCGCCCGACTTTCACATAGGTCTCAAGTAAAGTCAAGGTAACCGTGTGTCCAAACATCAAGGGGAAAACCCGAGGAATCACCCACGGAGGATTCCACTCGATGTAACCATCAAGGTGAACGTAAGAGGATCCACCTCGAGGTTCACACTTGAGGTGTTGCACGACAGAGCCGTATCGGGAATGGTGAAAGAGGAACCACCCTCGATGACCACGATCGAATAGCTACACTACAGAGTTGTCATCAGGAGTGCGTTATGGGGGATCACCCTCGGCACTCGATAGTAGCTCTGCAGAGTTGAGCAACTAAAGGGGCGTGATGTGGTGTGAGGTGTCAAGCTCTGGTCATCGATCACGTTGATCGAGTCGTCGATGATGAAGCAGGGCAACAAGGACAAGTGGGGATCACAGATGGATCACTAGCCAACCTATACTAAGCAGTTTAGGATAAGCAGGTAGGTAACAATCAAATACAGTAGCAAAATACAATAGCAAAATCTAATGCAAGCATCTCTACAAAAAAAGACACATCCGTGACATTTTGGGACGAACGGAATTTTTTTCTGTCATACATATGACACTTCTATGACGATAGATGTGGCGGGCTCCTACTTCTATGACAAAAAATCATGACAGAAAATGGGCTTTTCGTCCTGGGCGGGCCGGAAACGCAGCTGCATGACATTCTTTGGGCTGTCCATGACGGAAAAAACCGTGGTAGAAGCGAGGGGCAGGAAAATTTCGGGGAGTTGTCGGTTACGGTGGGAGGTCGGGGGCCGAGCGATGCGCGTTTCTCTCGTACACGTGCGAGGCATTGGCTCTAACTGAACTTGAGCGAGGCGTTGGGCTCTAACTGAACCCGAGCGATTGCACTACAGGCTACACGTTACTGAACCCGAGCGATCAATCGATGGCTGTTAACTGAACCCGATCAAGCAATTCCTTCGCTACTGCTGCTATCTGAAGCCGATCGATGCTGCCTCTGGGATGAACAGTGAGCGTTGCCGGGGGGGGGGGGGTGGATGAACAGGACCCCGTGGTGTGGTGGAGGGCTGGATGAACAGTAGACGGTGGAGGGGTGCCCGTGGAGGGGTGGTTGAACAGGACCCCGTGGTGTGGAGGGCTGGATGAACAGTAGACGGTGGAGGGGTGGTTGAACAGTAGTCGGTGGAGTAGCGCGCGGTGGAGGCTGGATGAACAGGAGCCCGTGGAGGCTGGAGGAGGTTGACGGTAGCCCGTGGAGGCTGGAGTAGGTCGACGGTGGAGATGAACAGTATCTCGTGGAGTCCCATTTTGCGGTACGCCACACCCCTCCCAATGAACAGGACCCCCGTTTCGATCGTAGCGCTCCAACACAAGTCGGTTTCATCCGTTTTGCGGTACGCCACACCCCTCCCGATCAACAGGACCCCCGTTTCGACCGTAGGAGGTCCATTTCATCCGTTTTGCGGTACGCCACACCCCTCCCGATCAACAGGACCCCCGTTTCGACCGTAGGAGGTCCGTTTCCTCCGTTTTGCGGTATGCCACACCCCTCGTGATCAACAGGACCCCGTTCCAAACGTAGGAGGTTAGTTTCCTCCGTTTTGCGGTAGGCCAGGCCTCGTTTCCATCGCCTGTTCCGTCCAAGCCCTCCCGATGAACACGACCACGCATTCCGTTCCGTCCCAGCCGGTTGCTCCCCACGAACACGAGACAACACTGTTTCTCCGTTCCGACCGAGCCATGTACGTATGCGCGAGTAGGCGTTCGAGACCCCGCCCGTATGTACACATACGTGGCCGTATTTTCTTTCTTGCACCCTGGCAGCTGTACGTACGTGTACATGCTATGTGCGCCTCTACTACGACACGTGCGCGCCTCTACATCCACCAGTATATATGTACGTACACGTTCGCGACCAAAATGACAATGCTACGTACGCTTTGACCAGGTGGGTCCCAACTGTCAGGCACTTCCTTGCCTGCGAAGATGTAGCTGGTGGGTCCCAGCAGTCAGGAGGACGAATCGTTTTTTTTTCGGACGCACTTCCTTGCGTGTGAAGATGTAGCTGGTGGGTCCCAGCAGTCAGGGGGAAACGTTTTTTTGCGAAATACAGTGGCTCGTCCGGTGTGTCTCCGCTGTCAGGTGGATAAATAATTATTTTCCGTGTAATATGGAGGCACTTCCTTGCTGCGGCCGTGGACCCAGATGTCAGCCTCTCCACGTACAGTCCACGTCCGATGGAAGTCGTTCCTTGACCACGTTGACCACGCCGCACCGAGAGCACCAGGGCGGTGGACGACGGCGAGGCCTAAGAAGGGGACGACATGGAGCCGGGGAAGACGCGACAGTGGAAACCCGCGCGAAGAGGAGTACGAGGGTTCACTTGTTCGGCTGTGGTGTGAGGCTGCCGTCGCCGCAGGGCCTGGCCAACGGTGGGAATAGTAGGGGGCGGTGAGGCCTCCGCGGCAGCACATCCGGCCACGGGAGGCAGGAGCATGCGGCACGACCGGCGCTGCTTTGGGCGGCTGGAGCAAGAAGACCAGAGGTTGAAGAAGCACTACGGCCGTTGGATGGACATCGTACGGTCACTAGAGCTAGAATCGTTTATATTGACTAAGTTGACAAAGCCCTCCGTCCCCGTCAACTTAGTAGGCCCACAAGTCAGCCTGCATGCCACTATACTGGGTCCCAGCTAGCAGGGGGAGTATTCATTTTTTGTGTTCGTAATAAGGAGGCACTTCCTTGCATGCGAAGATATAGCTGGTGGGTCCAAGCTGTCTGCGGCGGTAACGTTTTCTTCGCAAAATACAGAGGCCCTTTCGGTGGGTCCCTGATGTCAGGTGGAGGAATCATTATTTTGCGTGTAATAAGGAGGCATTTCCTTGCGTGCGGCCGTGGACCCAACTGTCGGCCTCTCCACGTACAATCCACTTTAGATGCATGTCGGTCGTTGACCACGTTGACCAGGCCGCGCCGAGAGCACCAGGGCGGTGGACGACGGCGAGGCCTAGGAAGGGAACGACACGGAGGCAGGGAAGACTCGGCAGTTGTTTCCCATGCGGAGGGGAGTACGACTGTATGAGGGTTTACTGGTTCGTCCGCCGTCGCAGGAGAATAACAGCAGGTGTGAGTGAGTAGAGGGATGGCTAGGCCAGCGATGGGAGTACGGTGGGGCGGTGAGGCCTGCGCGGCAGCAGAACCGGCCGCGGGGAGGAGGGAGCAGGCAGTCCCGCCGGCGCTTGTTTGAGCGGCTGGAGCAGGAATAGCAGAGATTGAAGAAGCACGACGGCCGTTGGATGGCCATCCAACAGCCACTGCTTGTGCGTCAACATTTTTTTAGGAAAGCCTCAAATCTATGGAAAACAGCATACAGCCCATCTGCCATTATTTCTAATAATTTACAGCCTGTTTGCTAATTCTTAATGTTTTTTTGGATCCCATATTCTTTTTGTTAGCATTACAACCCATATTGTGGCCACGGTTAAAAAATTATACGAAATTTTGCATATTTCGGTGCGGTCCGAACTGTTTTTAATCCCGAAATTTCGACTCATGTTCAAACTGATTTTAAAAATAAATGTATATCAATATAAATCCAACAAATTCTCCACGCATAAAAATTAATGTAATTTAAAATCTCGAAATGAAAAAAAGATATTTGAAACTAATTGCCGGTTTGATGTGTTTTAAAAATGTACATCCCATTTCTCATTACTGATGGGCCATTTTCTCGGCCAGCCGAATGAAAGCTCTCCTCGTCTTGAAAGATTTGCAGCCCAACAGGCCTGACAAAACGACTTACTTGGCAAATCACAAAAAAGCTGAGCTGTGGCCGTGGACCCAACTGTCAGCCTATCCATGTACAGTACTCTTCCGATGAAATGTCGTTGACCACATTGACCACGCCGCGCTGAGAGCACCAAGGCGGTGGATGACGGCGAGGCCTAGGAAGGGGATGACGCGGAGCCGGGGAAGACGCGGCAGTGGATGCCCACGCGTAGAGGAGTACGAGGGTTCACTGGTTCGGCTGCGGTGTGAGGCTGCTGTCGCCACAGGGCCTGGCTAGCTGTGGGAGTAGTAGGGGGCGATGAGGCCTCAACGGCAGCACAGCCGGCCACTGGAGGCAGGAGCAGGCGGTCTCCCCGGCGCTGGTTTGGGCGGCTGGTGCAAGAAGAGCAGCGATTGAAGAAGCAGCAGGACCGTTCGATTCAAATCCAACGGTTACTGCTGCTAGAATCGTTTGTTGACTAAGTTGACAAGCCCTGCGTACGCGTCAACTTAGTAGGCCCACAGGTTAGCCTCCCAACCGGTGCGCCCCAGATGTCAGTGGGAGGAATCATTTTTTTGCGTAATAAGGAGGCAGTTGATTGCATGCGGCTAGGCCAGCAGAGGGAGTAGGGTGGGAGCAGCCAGTCCCGCCGGCGCTAGTTTAGGCGGCTGGAGCAGGAAGATCAGAGATTGAAGAAGCACGTTGGCCGTTGGATGGACATCCAACATTCACTGCTGCTAGAATCATGTGTTCACTGACAAAGCCTTGCGTAAACAAATCAGCCTCGAAATCTGTGGCCTGTACAGCCCATTTGCTATTATTTTTATATTTTTTCCTCATTTTCTAATTCATATGGAATTTATTGCAGTCCGTTTTCCATTTTTAGAATTGCTGGCCATTTCCTGGTCAGTACCAGGGTAAAAAATTAACTAAATGTGTTGGAAATTTTGAAAATTCGCAAATTTTTGCTGGGGAATGAAATATTCTTAATCCAAAAATTAATAGCCATACTAAAACAAATTTAAAAATAAATTAGTACTATGTCAAGTTAAATCCAATGAAATACGTATAAGATATTAGTGAAGAACAAAAACAAAAAAAGAAACTAATATCCCATTTGCTATAATTTTTTTTGGAATTTTCAACCCCTTTTGATATTACTTTTAACAGACATTGACCATACTCTTTGGCCAAGACGGAATGCATCCCTCCTCGTCTTGAAAGATTTGCAGCCCAGTAATTCAGAGAAAACAAATAGACCTAGCTTCGGTATTCTTCAAAAAGAAATACTGGGCTACCTATTTTCCCAAAGAACTGGTGCATGCGCATTTAGTGTTGGAAATATGCCCTAGAGGCAATAATAAAAGGATTATTATTATATTTCCTTGTTCGTGATAATTGTATTTTATTCATGCTATAATTGTATTATCCGGAAATCGTAATACACGTGTGAATAGATACACCACAACATGTCCCTAGTGAGCCTCTAGTTGACTAGCTCGGTGATCAATAGGTAGTCATGGTTTCCTGACTATGGACATTGGATGTCATTGATAACAGGATCACATCATTAGGAGAATGATGTGATGGACAAGACCCAATCCTAAGCATAGCACAAGATCGTGTAGTTCGTTTTGCTAGAGCTTTTCCAATGTCAAGTATCTCTTCCGTAGACCATGAGATCGCGTAACTCCCGGATACCGTAGGAGTGCTTTGGGTGTACTGAACGTCACAACGTAACCAGGTGACTATAAATGTGCACTACAGGTATCTCCGAAAGTATCTGTTGGGTTGACACGGATCGAGACTGGGATTTGTCACTCCGTATTTCGGAGAGGTATCACTGGGCCCACTCGGTAGTGCATCATCATAATGAGCTCAAAGTGACCAAGTGTCTGGTCACGGGATCATGCATTACGGTACGAGTAAAGTGAATTGCCGGTAACAATATCGAACGAGGTATTGGGATACCAATGATCGAATCTCGGGCAAGTAACATACCGTCTGACAAAGGGAATAGTGTACGGGGTTGCTTGAATCCTCGACATCGTGGTTCATCCGATGAGATCATCGAGGAGCATGTGGGAGCCAACATGGGTATCGAGGTCCTGCTGTTGGTTATTGACCGGAGAGCTGTCTCGGTCATGTCTGCATGTCTCCCGAACCCGTAGGGTCTACACACTTAAGGTTCGGTGATGCTAGGGTTGTATGAATATGAGTATGCAGCAAACCGAATGTTGTTCAGAGTCCCGGATGAGATCCCGGACGTCAGGAGGAGTTTTGGAATGGTCTGGAGGTAAAGAATTATATATAGGAAGTGCTATTTCGGCCATCGGGAGAATTTCGGGGGTTACCGGTATTGTACCGGGACCACCGGAAGGGTCCCGGGGGTCCACCGGGTGGGGCCACCTATCCCGGAGGGCCCCGTGGGCTGAAGTGGGAGGGAACCAGCCCCTGGTGGGCTGGTGCGCCTAGGGTTGGAAACCCTAGGGTGGGGGGCGCCCCACTTGCCTTGGGGGGCAAGCCTCCCCCCCTTGGCCGCCGCCGCCCCCCCCCCATCTAGATGGGTTCTAGAGGGGCCGGCGCCCCCCTGGGGGCCTATATAAAGGGGGAGGGAGGGAGGGCAGCTGCACCTTGCATCTTGGCGCCTCCCTCTCCCCTGCTACACCTCTCCCTCTCGTAGAAGCTCGGCGAAGCCCTGCTGCGGTGACTGCTGCATCCACCACCACGCCATCGTGCTGCTGGATCTTCATCAACTCTCCTTCCCCCTTGCTGGATCAAGACGGAGGAGACGTCACGCTGACCGTACGTGTGTTGAACGCGGAGGTGCCGTCCGTTCGGCGCTAGGATCTCCGGTGATTTGGATCACGACTAGAACGACTCCCTCAACCCCGTTCTCTTGAACGCTTCCGCGCGCGATCTACAAAGGGTATGTAGATGCATCTCTCACTCGTTGCTAGATGAACTCATAGATGGATCTTGGTGAACGTAGGAAATTTTTTATTTTATGCAACGTTCCCCAACAGTGGCATCATGAGCTAGGTCTATGCGTAGTTCTCTTTTGCACGAGTAGAACACAATTTGTTGTGGGCGTAGATGTTGTCAACTTTCTTGCCGCTACAAGTCTTATTTTGCTTCAGCGGTATTGTGGGATGAAGCGGCCCGGACCGACCTTATACGTACGCTTACGTGAGACAGGTTCCACCGACTGACATGCACTAGTTGCATAAGGTGGCTAGCGGGTGTCTGTCTCTCCCACTTTAGTTGGAGCGGATTCGACGAAAAGGGTCCTTATGAAGGGTAAATAGAAGTTTACAAATCACGTTGTGGTTATTCGTAGGTAAGAAAACGTTCTTGCTAGAACCCATTTGCAGCCACGTAAAAGATGCAACAACAATTAGAGGACGTCTAACTTGTTTTTGCAGCAATTGACATGTGATGTGATATGGCCAGAAGTTGTGATGAATGATGGATGATATATTGTGATGTATGAGATCATGTTCTTGTAATAGGAATCACAACTTGCATGTCGATGAGTATGACAAACGGCAGGAGCCATAGGAGTTGTCTTAATTATTGTATGACCTGGGTATCATTGATTCAACGCCATGTAAATTACTTTACTTTATTGCTAAACGTGTTAGCCATAGTAGTAGAAGTAATAGTTGGCGAGCAACTTCATGGAGACACGATGATGGAGATCATGATTGATGGAGATCATGGTGTCATGCCGGTGACAAGATGATCATGGAGCCCCGAAGATGAAGATCAAAAGAGCTATATGATATTGGCCATATCATGTCACTACTTTATATAATTGCATGTGATGTTTATTATGTTTTATGCATCTTGTTTACTTAGAACGGCGGTAGTAAATAAGATGATCCCTTATAATAATTTCAAAAAAGTGTCCCCCCTAACTGTGCACCGTTGCTAAAGTTAAATGCTTCAAGCACCACGTGATGATCGGTGTGATAGATCCTTACGCTCACATACAACGGTGTAAGACAGTTTTACACATGCCAAACACTTAGGGTTAACTTGACGAGCCTAGCATGTACAGACATGGCCTCGAACACAAGAGACCGAAGGTCGAACATGAGTCGATGGAAGATACGATCAACATGGAGATGTTCACCGACGATGACTAGTCCGTCTCACGTGATGATCGGACATGGCCTAGTCGACTCGGATCATGTAACACTTAGATGACTAGAGGGATGTCAAATCTGAGTGGGAGTTCATTAAATAATTTGATTAGATGAACTTAATTATCATGAACATTAGTCTAAAGTCTTTGCAAAATGTCTTGTAGATCAAATGGCCAACGCTCATGTCACCATGAACTTCAACGCGTTCCTAGAGAAAACCAAGCTGAAAGACGATAGCAGCAACTATTCGGACTGGATCCGGAGCCTGAGGATCATCCTCATAGCAGCCAAGAAACAATATGTCCTAGAAGCACCGCTAGGTGAAGCACCCATCCCAGAGAACCAAGACATTATGAATGCTTGGCAGTCTCGTGCTGATGATTACTCCCTCGTTCAGTGCGGCATGCTTTACAGCTTAGAACCGGGGCTCCAAAAGCGTTTTGAGCAACACGGAGCATCTGAGATGTTCGAGGAGCTGAAAATGGTTTTCAAGCTCATGCCCGGTCGAGAGATATGAAGTCTCCGACAAGTTCTATAGTTGTAAGATGGAGGAAAATAGTTCTGTCAGTGAGCACATACTCAAAATGTCTGGGTTGCACAACCGCCTGTCCCAGCTGGACATTAACCTCTCGGACGAGGCGGTCATTGACAGAATCCTTCAGTCGCTCCCACCGAGCTACAAGAGCTTTGTGATGAACTACAATATGCAGGGGATGGTGAAAACTATTCCTGAAGTATTCTCAATGCTGAAGTCAGCAGAGGTTGAATTCAAGAAAGAACATCAAGTGTTGATGGTTAATAAAACCACTAAGTTCAAGAAGGGCAAGGGTAAGAAGAACTTCAAGAAGGACGACAAGGATGTTGCCACGCCCGGTAAGCAAGTTGCCGGGAAGAAGTCAAAAAATGGACCCAAGCCTGAGACAGAGTGCTTTTATTGCAAAGAGAAGGGCCAATGGAAGCGGAACTGCCCCAAATACTTAGCGGACAAGAAGGCAGGCAACACTAAAGGTATATTTGATATACATGTAATTGATGTGTACCTTACCAGTACTCGTAGTAACTCCTGGGTATTTGATACCGGTGACGTTGCTCATATTTGTAACTCACAGCAAGAGCTGCGGAATAAACGGAGACTGGCGAAGGACGAGGTGACGTTGCGCGTCGGGAATGGTTCCAAGGTTGATGTGGTCGCCGTCGGCACGCTACCTCTACATTTACCTACGGGATTAGTTTTAAACCTCAATAATTGTTATTTAGTGCCAAGTTTGAGCATGAACATTGTATCAAGATCTCGTTTAATATGAGATGGCTACTCATTTAAATCCGAGAATAATGGTTGTTCTATTTATATGAGAGATATGTTTTATGGTCGTGCTCCGATGGTCAATGGTTTATTCTTAATGAATCTTGAACGTAATATTACACATATTCATAGTGTGAATACCAAAACATGTAAAGTTGATAACGATAGTCCCACATACTTGTGGCACTGCCGCCTTGGTCACATTGGTGTCAAGCGCATGAAGAAGCTCCATTCTGATGGACTTTTAGAGTCTCACGATTATGAATCATTTGACACATGCGAACCATGCCTTATGGGCAAAATGACCAAGACTCCGTTCTTCGGAACAATGGAGCGAGCAACCAACTTATTGGAAATCATACATACCGATGTGTGCGGTCCAATAAGCGTCAAGGCTCGCGGAGGATATCGTTATGTTCTCACTCTCACTGATGACTTGACTAGATATGGGTATGTCTACTTGATGAAACACAAGTCTGAGACCTTTGAAAAGTTCAAGGAATTTCAGAATGAGGTAGAGAATCAACGTGACCGAAAAATAAAGTTCTTACGATCAGATCGTGGAGGAGAATATTTAAGTCACCAATTTGGTACACACTTAAGGAAATGTGGAATCGTTTCACAACTCACGCCTGGAACACCTCAGCGTAATGGTGTGTCCGAACGTCGTGATCGCACTCTATTGGATATGGTGCGATCTATGATGTCTCTTACCGATTTACCGCTATCATTTTGGGGATACGCTCTAGAGACAGCTACATTCACTTTAAATAGGGCACCGTCTAAATCCGTTGAGACGACACCGTATGAATTATGGTTTGGGAAGAAACCTAAGCTGTCGTTTCTAAAAGTTTGGGGATGCGATGCTTGTGTCAAGAAACTTCAACCTGAAAAGCTCGAACCCAAGTCGGAAAAATGCGTCTTCATAGGATACCCTAAGGAAACCATTGGGTATACCTTCTACCTTAGATCCGAAGGCAAGATCTTTGTTGCCAAGAACGGATCCTTTCTTGAAAAAGAGTTTCTCTCGAAAGGAGTAAGTGGGAGGAAAGTAGAACTCGATGAAGTACTACCTCTTGAACCGGAAAGTAGTGCAGCTCAGGAAAATGTTCCTGTGGTGCCTACACCGACTAGAGATGAAATTAATGATGATGATCAAGGTACTTCGGATCAAGTTACTACTGAACTTCGTAGGTCCACAAGGACACGTTCCACACCAGAGTGGTAGGGCAACCCTGTCCTGGAAATCATGTTGTTAGACAACGGTGAACCTTTGAACTATGAAGAAGCAATGGCGGGCCCAGATTCCAACAAATGGCTTGAAGCCATGCAATCCGAGATAGGGTCGATTTATGAAAACAAAGTATGGACTTTGACAGACTTGCCCGATGATCGGCGAGCGATAGAAAACAAATGGATCTTTAAGAAGAAAACGGACGCGGAAGGTAATGTTACCATCTATAAAGCTCGACTTGTCGCTAAAGGTTATCGGCAAGTTCAAGGGATTGACTACGATGAGACTTTCTCTCCCGTAGCGAAGGTGAAGTCCGTCCGAATCATGTTAGCAATTGCCGCATACTATGATTATGAGATATGGTAAATGGACGTCAAAACGGCATTCCTTAACGGCTATCTTAAGGAAGAACTATTTATGATGCAGCCGGAAGGTTTTGTCGACCCTAAGAATGCTAACAAGGTATGCAAGCTCCAGCGATCCATTTATGGGCTGGTGCAAGCATCTCGGAGTTGGAACATTCGCTTTGATGAGATGATCAAAGCATTTGGGTTTATGCAGACTTATGGAGAAGCCTGTGTTTACAAGAAAGTGAGTGGGAGCTCTGTAGCATTTCTCATATTATATGTAGATGACATACTTTTGATGGGAAATGATGTAGAACTCTTGGACAACATTAAGGCCTACTTGAATAAAAGTTTTTCGATGAAGGACCTTGGAGAAGCTGCTTATATATTAGGCATCAAGATCTATAGAGATAGATCGAGACACCTCATAGGTATTTCACAAAGCACATACCTTGATAAGATATTGAAGAAGTTCAAAATGGATCAGTCCAAGAAAGGGTTCTTGCCTGTATTACAAGGTGTGAAATTGAGCTCGGCTCAATGTCCGACCACGGCAGAAGATATAGAAGAGATGAGTGTCATCCCCTATGCATCAGCCATAGGTTCTATTATGTATGCCATGCTGTGTACCAGACCTGATGTAAACCTTGCCGTAAGTTTGGTAGGAAGGTACCAAAGTAATCCCGCAAGGAACACCGGACAGCGGTCAAGAATATCCTGAAGTACCGAAAAGGACTAAGGACATGTTTCGTTTATGGAGGTGACGAAGAGCTCGTCAGAAGGGTTACGCCGATGCTAGCTTCGACACAGATCTGGATGACTCTAAGTCACAAACCGGATACGTGTATATGTTGAATGGTGGAGCAATAAGCTGGTGCAGCTGCAAGCAGAGCGTCGTGGCGGGATCTACGTGTGAAGCGGAGTACATGGCAGACTCGGAGGCAACGCATGAAGCAATTTGGGTGAAGGAGTTCATCACCGACCTAGGAGTCATACCCAATGCGTCGGGGCCAATCAAACTCTTCTGTGACAACACTGGAGCTATTGCACTTACCAAGGAGCCCAGGTTTCACAAGAAGACCAGGCACATCAAGCGTCGCTTCAACTCCATTCGTGAAAATGTTCAAGATGGAGACATAGAAATTTGCAAAGTGCATACGGATCTGAATGTCGCAGATCCGTTGACTAAACCTCTTCCGTGAGCAAAACATGATCAACACCAGAACTCTATGGGTGTTCGATTCATCACAATGTAACTAGATTATTGACTCTAGTGCAAGTGGGAGACTGTTGGAAATATGCCCTAGAGGCAATAATAAAAGGAATATTATTATATTTCCTTGTTCGTGATAATTGTCTTTTATTCATGCTATAATTGTTTTATCCAGAAATCGTAATACACGTGTGAATAGATAGACCACAACATGTCCCTAGTGAGCCTCTAGTTGACTAGCTCGGTGATCAATAGATAGTCATGGTTTCCTGACTATGGACATTGGATGTCATTGATAACGGGATCACATCATTAGGAGAATGATGTGATGGACAAGACCCAATCCTAAGCATAGCACAAGATCGTGTAGTTCGTTTTGCTAGAGCTTTTCCAATGTCAAGTATCTCTTCCTTAGACCATGAGATCGTAACTCCGGATACCGTAGGAGTGCTTTGGGTGTACCAAACGCCACAACGAATCGGGTGACTATAAAGGTGCACTACAGGTATCTCCGAAAGTATCTATTGGGTTGACACGGATCGAGACTGGGATTTGTCACTCCGTATTTCGGAGAGGTATCACTGGGTCCACTCGGTAGTGCATCATCATAATGAGCTCAAAGTGACCAAGTGTCTGGTCACGGGATCATGCATTACGGTACGAGTAAAGTGACTTGCCGGTAACGAGATTGAACGAGGTATTGGGATACCAACGATCGAATCTCGGGCAAGTAACATACCGTCTGACAAAGGGAATAGTGTACGGGGTTGCTTGAATCCTCGACATCGTGGTTCATCCGATGAGATCATCGAGGAGCATGTGGGAGCCAACGTGGGTATCCAGATCCCGCTGTTGGTTATTGACCGGAGAGCCGTCTCGGTCATGTCTGCATGTCTCCCGAACCCGTAGGGTCTACACACTTAAGGTTCGGTGACGCTAGGGTTGTATGAATATGAGTATGTAGCAAACCGAATGTTGTTCAGAGTCCCGGATGAGATCCCGGACGTCACGAGGACTTCCGGAATGGTCCGGAGGTAAAGAATTATATATAGGAAGTGCTATTTCGGCCATTGGGAGAATTTCAGGGGTTACCGGTATTGTACCGGGACCACCGGAAGGGTCCCGGGGGTCCACAGGGTGGGGCCACCTATCCCGGAGGCCCCCGTGGGCTGAAGTGGGAGGGAACCAGCCCCTGGTGGGCTGGTGCGCCCCCACTTGGCCCCCCTGCGCCTAGCGTTGGAAACCCTAGGGTGGGGGCGCCCACTTGCCTTGGGCGGCAAGCCTCCCCTGGCGCGCCCCCATATAGATGGGTTCTAGAGGGGCCAGCGCCCCCACGGGGCCTATATAAAGGGGGGGAGGGAGGGCAGCCGCACCCTGCATCTTGGCGCCTCCCTCTCCCCTGCTACACCTCTCCCTCTCGCAGAAGCTCGGCGAAGCCCTGCTGCGGTGACTGCTGCATCCACCACCACGCCGTCGTGCTGCTGGATTTTCATCAACCTCTCCTTCCCCCTTGCTGGATCAAGACGGAGGAGACGTTACGCTGACCGTACGTGTGTTGAACGCGGAGGTGTCGTCCGTTCGGCGCTAGGATCTCCGGTGATTTGGATGACGACGAGAACGACTCCCTCAACCCCGTTCTCTTGAACGCTTCCGCACGCGATCTACAAAGGGTATGTAGATGCATCTCTCACTCGTTGCTAGATGAACTCATAGATGGGTCTTGGTGAACGTAGGAATAATTTTATTTTATGCAACGTTCCCCAACATTTAGCTTTACTTATTTACTTATTTATGTTTAGGGGACCATGAGCATGTACCTGGGCCGGATTCATGTGAGAGCCTCCCTTCCAATTAATTATGGGCTTCTCTATTGGGCCTTCATCAGTGGGCTTCATGTTATCAACAAGTGGAAAATGTGTTCAGTACGAAAAATAGTATGAGCTACGTACAGTACGGGGCACTAAAGGATCGAACCGTGCAACGACTTCCAAAACATTGTGTTTGTCGTTCTAACAACACATTTATTCAACCAACAGACGAAATATACTACTGATTGTACACTGAAAACAGCAACAACAGCAACCAGGGCTGGGGGTGCAACAGAAGCAGTAAGGAGGCCAGAAGAGTGAAGACGCAGCTCTCTCTTCCAAACCAAACATCAGCCATCATTACAAAAGGGCTACCAAAAAAGAACAAGTGTATGCATCAAACTAAATAAAGATCCTACTACACCAAGTGTACGCATCTAACTAACTGGCTCAGTTAGACGTTACTATTTATTAAGCTGTGGAGATTGGCTAATGGCTTGAACCAGATGGGTGCCTGACAGGGGAAACTCCAGCCAGCAGGTCGAAGTTTGATACTTGCGACCCTCTCTCCTACTTTGGGCTGCAGAGCGTGGCGGCACATATCAGGGTATGGTGCATGCAGAGACGCATGGTACGCTGTGTACACACAGTTTTGCCTGATGAACGAAACCGCGCTGCCATCATGATCCTTGCCGTTGGTTATCTCCTGGTTAATCAGATAATTCAGTCCGACAAACAGAGAGTGTGTACCAAGGCTACTTACCAGCCTCCAGTAAAAAATTCCTGAAGGCCCATGGAAGCTGGGATCCTGCTCAAAGACCTTGCAGTGATTGTGATTGTATTCCGCGAAACAACACATCCGGTACGTGCGAACGATCATCAATCTTTCGCCGTCGTCTGATCGAGCCAGGAACCACCTGCAACTGCCATGCCACTTTTCTTTGAAAGGTTCTGGGATTAGGAAGGGTAGGGAGACCAGGCGGCCTACAACATCATATCAAGTTGGAGTCAGATAAAAAAGGGCTCTTGATTTAGTCAATCTTAAGAACATCATGTTATGAGCATGAATATTTTTCAATAAATGTTGACAGTAATATAAGCAAGCCATCATGATATTATAGGAAAGTAACATACTGCTGAAACAGCCGTTTGTAGCGATGACTGGAGTAGGCCAGCAATACGTCCAGCCATAGAAGGAGTCGACAGCGTAAATGAAGCCCTTGTGTTCAATTGCATCAGAGAACCATGGAGGATGTATGATCCTACGATGGACGTGCAGATTTATCCACTTACCGCATTGACCTGTCAGATAGGCGAGACCGCGGTTGAAGAACACAATTAGCCTGAAGTCTTTATAATTCGCAGATCTTGTGGGCACTTGGCAGTTTACAACCTTGCGCAAATCAAACTTCGTATCATGTTGGCTACTGCAAGATTCCGAGTATTCTGGGCCGCGCTACCAAAGTAGTGCAGTGCTAATCGAAGGAAGGGGGATCAATCGCCGGGTGTAGACCTCCACGAGCATCCAGCTGCAGCGACCGTCGACGAGCACCATCCAAGACGTGTTCATGCCGACCGAGTACATACTGTTAATGTAGTTGAGGCTGACGGGGATCGGATCGCATTCAAGGGGGTTGATGCTCACCACCCTACAATCGTTATGCTGCGTGACGCGCCGTTTCTGAAGATCAGGCGACATCAGCAAGCAAGGAGCTGGCTTAAAAAGCTCCGGCCTGAGGGCTTTCAGTACAGCCCCGACAAGCATGCGGCGAGCGGCATGGTACTGAGATTGTCCACACGCGAAACAATGAGCTTGATTACCTCTGTGGGGAGCAAATTCCAACCACTCTTTCGGCGGACGCTGCTCGGTTCTGCCATTGTTAGTGCTTGGGTTTCGGACGAGGGGGGGGGGGAGGCGCCTTAGCGGGGATGGAAGATTGGACGAGATTATGTGCGGAAAAAGATGGAGAAGCGAATATGTGTTGTGGGAAGTGCACAGGTGATGATGACTACAGCACGCCGCTTGACTTACGAGACACATACCAGCAGCGTAGGGTCATGTCGATGCCAGACAACTTTCTTGAGTGATCACAGTACTGGTATTCCCTACAGTGCTATGCCCTAACTTGCTTGAGTAGAGTAGTAGAGTAGGACTCTGCTCTACTACTAGCACCGGAGGAGTAGTATATTCTAATCTAAAATAGTTACAAACTTCCATGCCCGAGCGTGGAACGACTACGAACCGTGCTCAAAGACCGTGTCTACGTGGTGTTTGGACTTATATGCAAAAAAAAGCAAGATACCCGTGCATTGCACGGCACACCATCATCACCAACTGGGTTTTTTCTCTACTCCTACTCCTATAAAAGACTCAGTTGGTGATGATGGAGGCGAGGAGGCATGTTCAGCCGGGCGTGCAGCGAACGACGCAGCACTATTCGATTTGTTATAAAAACAAAGAAGAGTAGTAGAGATAGAGACATAGGGAGGAGCACGAGGTTGTGGGAGATAAGGATGAACGAGGAAAGGCCTTAACTATAAATGTGGAGAGAGGTGCGGGTATCTTTTGTAAAATTTTCATAGTCGGCTTTCTATCCGTCAGATATAGATCGGACGGTCTATATTACAAGATGGCAGGCATAACATCATCGCCAACTCGGTTTTCTATAAGAGTAGATATAGATAGATAGAGACTAGGGAGTACTAGTCATCAGCCCGTGCATCTGCACGGTCTAGAAAGTGTTCTATCCTAACATTTTTAGGCAATATCATACAATATTTATTGTTGATTTTTTAAAATATAGCCGACGAATCACTACATAATTAATGTTATGATGGATGCATACATATCCTAATATGTTTCTATTTGACGAAACTTTCTTGCCAAAGTAGGAACATTTTGGTGACAAACTCTTATAATGGCACTCATCAATTTGTTTGAATTACCCCTAATTAAAGAGTAGTTGGCAGTAATCTTTGTTGTCACTTCTTAGCATATTTGTGTAAAACTATTCAATTTTTGAACAATAAGAATGATTTGCACTGACATAATGACAACTACTTATCTAAGTGCGTCATCGTCCTCTGACATGAGGTTTATCTTCCTTTACCCCAATCCCGTCCATTTAAATTATATTTCAATAATACTTGATGTTGCATGGATGGAGTACATTGAGTAGGCAGACTTAAATCAGTTGTAGTATGTACTTCCTGATCTGGTAAGATTATGCACACATCGACATGTATACTCTTAAGCTAAGCCAATTGCTTTCTTCACATAATTACATTAAGAAGAGATCAATATTGTATCTAATGTTGACTAATAATAATATGTGTGTCAATCTGCTAATATGTTATTTCCTCGCATCCGAGTGCTGGTCATGCTGGTCTATTTACAATTTGCAGGGCGAGGATAAAATTGAATAACTTACCCATGAGTGAATCTTCTATTTCAAAATATCTTGCCAACACTAATCTGTATTTCACATCAGCTCCGTCCATTCTTATTGCATCGGGCAGTAGTCCTTCTTTGTCTTTATTATTAAAAAATCTTATACTTCATTGAGAATGTATCTAAAATGTATAAAGTTAAATAGTGGAGCTTATTTTAATACTTTAAAATTTGTTTTGCCCAGTAACATTCAATTTTTAATGGATCTGAATGTGGAATATTCCTATTTGAAATACCCATAAAATTACAGTTTTTGTTCATATATGATTTTTTTTGTGCATGTCAATTTTTGTATTTTTTTGTTACGTTACAATTAGGTGATTTCACAAATTAAATAATTATTGTATGGGTCTTCATTTCGTAAGGTAGGATTGTTTCTTTTTTCAATCAGGCATTGAGTCTCTCATTTTATAAGGTGATGCTATTTATTTGTACGTTTCCATTTTCCAATTTACAGGGAACATGTACGTGCTTTTTGTGTGCAGGACCTGGGACGTGGACTCCAACTCTCATGTGGGGCATTAGGAGTTCTCGTTATACATATCTTTTTTCCATCACAAAGGGAGATGACAGGTGGATTTTGTATTGGTTAAAACTTTTTTTTGTGGGTGGTATTGGTTGCAACTTAGCGTGGGTGTTTAGGACTCTTACGGTTTTTTTTTCAGGCGACTATGTGATGTACGTGCTAGTTTATTCTTTCCATGTATGTGCAGTCTTTTCCATTAAAATTTTTGTACGTATGTTGCAAAAAAAGTATTTATCTTTTTTTCATGCATGGTAATTAATGTGGGTGTTGAGGACTCTGATGTACGTGCTGGTTTAATCTTTGCACGTACGTGTTGTCTCTTTCACTAATAAGATTGTACGTACCTATCATAGATCTTGTTCGTTAAATTTTAAATCTAATGGCTACATTAATCTTGCTGATGTGGATTAATATGAAGACTTAAAAGGTGCCTTCAATTAGTAAATATAAGATAAGACTAGTAAGGACACCATCTACTGCTTCGTGTACTACTCTTGCGCTCCATTCGGCGGCCGCAACGTCCCCTACAGTCACTCCCTCCTGCGCTACATTCGGCGGGTGCTGTTGAAATTTGGGGAACGCACTCTCGCGACTGCTGTTAGCCATGACTTCACCGACGACGACTTCTTCCCCGACCTCGGCAACCTCTTCCTCAACGACATGGGCGACAACCTCAACGCCAACGGTGCTTCTCCCGTTGCACCGTATGTGTTTCTATCCTTCCTGTTTGAAATCGTGGTAGAATTCATGTTTCTACTCTATATCCTACTACTATGCTAGTCCACATGATTAGTTTCTTCTCTGTTATAGCCGTCGTGATTTATTTTGTGCTTATTCAGATTAAATCTCGTAGTAACTTGCTCATTTATTCAACTGGCGCAACATCCCCTACAGCCACTCCCGTTTCATGGACGACCTAGTCGATGCCTCCAAGGAGCCCTTCGCCCACTGCTATGAGTGCCCGATGCCATTTTGTGGCTCGCCGGCGGACATGGTGCATCACCTCACGGATGCGTGCAGCGGTCACTGCTGGCCCTTGGCAGAGAACATCAAGTACGAGATGTGCTACCCGTTCACCATGCCGGAGTCGCTGGAGGATCACCGCCGCCTGCTAGTCTCGGAGGAGGACGGCAGCGCCTTCCTCTTGATCGTGGGCACCGGCGAGGCCCGCGCAGGCCGCCGCCCTGTCTATGTAATGTGTGTCAGGGGCGACGCCGCTGATGCTGACACTGACACGAGGCCGATGTACGGGTGCGTGGTCAGTGTTACTACCCCTCCGGGTCGCGTGGGCGGCGACACCGGCCTCAACGGACGGACTTGGACTCTGGGGAGCTGGGACTATCCCGCCAATGTGGACATGGAAAACCCATGGCATCCTTTACCCGCCGACGCGCTGCACGGGGACTCCAAGGAGGTTCACCTGGACATACGCATTATCAAGTTAAATGTTGATCACTAGTCTTCGCTCAATGTAATCCGCTGTCTAAGCATGTGGAGACTTCCATGCAGGATCTTGCTCTATTGGAGTATCGCGCATGAATAAAAGTGTGTCCGTTTATGGTTTAGTCTAGAATCTTCCATGTATGAATTTTTACTACAGTACTCGTGAAAGACTTACGGTGAACCATTTCTTACATCTCCTCTGCCCCCTTGCAAGTCATCCTGATTTAATCCCTCCGTCTAGGTGTATAAGGGCATGGTTAATATTACTTAATAGTATAGCCAACTGTTGACTATAAGAAAGTGCCATGTCATCTGTAGCCAACATGTATAACAATCGATACTCAAAAACTAATTCTGAAAGATCATTTCTTGCAAAGCACAATAAGTGTTATTTCTTCACAAGTTTTGGATGCAGGTTGAACAGTTGAACGCTTTTGTTTGCAAAAGATACCTTTTTATCTATTTCACCCGGATGTTTTTGAGCTCTAGAGATGAAATAATATCCGAAGAAACCTATCGATACCCGTTACACATGAGATGACCCCCACATCCTTTGTCAAAATAAACAACTCCCCGATCAATGCATTTCACTCTTCGGTGCAACGCACGGTCACCTTACTACTATATATTAGTACGACCAAAAATTGAACTAACATTATATATAGTACGATAAATGCTGATGCATGTCACCTAAAATCATATCATTCAAAACTATGTCCAATTACGAATCCAACGATATAGTTTTTGTTGACATGCACTGACATTTTGTCAGTTAAATCTTCAGTCAAATTTAATGGGGGACTAATAAACCACGAACGATGTAGTACAAGTGTAGAGGGCGGCGCTGCACGGGAGTCTCACCTCTCAACGCGCTCGTGGCGCGGCAGTAAAGCTGTCATATCACAAAACCCAACCACTCCCAGTAATAAGTGGCCTCGTAAAATAAACGGACAAGCAAACATCACATCCCTCCGTCTTTTTTGCATTTCATCTCTCTGCATTTACTTTCTCCGGTTCATCTCGCACACTCGATCCCTAGCTACTTCTCCTAGGGCCAGTTCTTTTGGCGGCTTCCCCAACTTTTCCCACAAGACTAGTCATAGTGGAGAGTAACAATAAGGCGCCTCACTCATTTATTTGGGCTTGTAAACTACTACTCCGTCCTGGTTTATTCCTCGCCATTGTAATTTGTGCTAAATTTTGACCAAAGATTTAACTGATAAAATGTTACTCCCTCCGTCTAGGTGTGTAAGTCATCTTACGAAAACCAAATAATGCCAAAACACTTAGGCACGGTGCATTAACTTCTACCTCATTTCTTGTTTCTTGACATATCAACCAATAAGAGATAAAGAGTGTGCATGCTTTTAATGACTTGAGATATCAAACACGACATGTAGTGGTTAGTTCATTGCATGCAATACTATTAATTAGCAAATAAACATTAACGTTTCTCGTTTTCTCCTCCTCCTTGGTCACGGTGCACAGCCTAAGATGACTTACTCACCTAGACGGATGGAGTAGTGCATGTGACATGCACTAACATTTCATTAGTTAAATTTATGATCAAAATTTGACACAGATTACAATGGGGACCAATAAACCAGGACAGAGGTAGTAGTTATGGGATTACTAATCTAGAAGCCTAAAAGAACTGGCCCCTGGTACTCCTACTAGTAGTAGTACTCAAGTTGGAATTCCAATTGCAGGACACAACATGTTAGGAAAAAAATTCGATACAGGGTGTAGGAAGCGGTTTGGGAATTTGCATGCCTTTCCAACCAGTGAGATACTCCGTACAAAGTACGACAGAGAAATAACCACAGAGAAGGAAGCTAAAAGTAAACAATCAAACGAGCATTTTTGCATTTGTTTTGCATTGAATCGTTTCACTAGCATGACTAGTGATGTTTTTCTACTTCTACAAAATCGGCATCGTAATGTTAAAACGTGCATTTGCACGTACATAAGTAACAGTAGTACTCCCTCCGTCTAGGTGTACAAGTCTTTCCTCCTTCTTGGTCACCGTGCACAACCAAAGATGACTTATTGACCTGGACGGAGGGAGTAGCACAGTCTGCAAGCATATATCGAGAGAGACGTGTAGTCCAATAGTATATAGTAAAGTTTGTGCTATATGCATGTACTTGCAAAATGCGTAATAATACACAATGTTTCCAAAATTTCCCTTTTACATACTTAATTAAGGACGTTAGAAATTCCTGAATGTTCGGGATTTATCATTTGCGTCCCAAAACTAATGAGATCGCCTTACGAAACAAAAATTATACTCCTCCTAAAAGCCACGGCGATCGCAGGAGCACTTGGGGCGCGCCACAAGTACCCTGGTGCGCGGCCGTTTCCCAGCGCGCCGACACAACACATCTTCCTCAGCCTCGCAACTCGTGAGGTGCTGATTGGCGGCTTGCCGGCGGGCGAGCGCGATCTCACCGGTGTGGTGATCCGGCGCCAACAGGTACTCCTCCTGGCTGGAAGCGTGCACCTGGTCCACGTACCACCAAGCGTAGATGAGGCGCTTGGGCCCGACTGCACTCAGGCGTCGGCACGGGTGTCCTCTGCCACCCTCACGGCCCTCGCACGAGCCTTCTGCCAAAGAGCCAATTGCCTGACTCTCTCGGACGTGACATAGGCCTCCCAGGCATCTTATTGCGTGGTGCGCTTCTCTTCCTCGGCCTTCTTCTCCGCCTCTATTTTGGCGCGCTCTGCTGGAGGCAAAGCCTCCCACAAGGCGACATCCATTTCTTTCCAAAGCTCCTCAAGGCTGGGGGGCTCGGTGGGCGGTGCGGCGTTCTCCTCATAGCGGGGAGCCGACGCGTCGTCCGACGCGCGTGCTGGAGAGATTGGGAACGCCGACGCGTCCACCTTGACGCGTCGTGGCGAGGAGCGGAACGCCGACGCGTCCTCCTCGACTAGTGGGCGAGGAATGGAACAGCGACGCGTCGCGTCACGGCGAGGAGCGGAACGCCGACGCGTCCTCCTCGACTAGTGGCGGCGAGGAACGAAACGGCGACGCGTCGCATAGCGGCAAGGAGCGGAACACCGACGCGTCCTCCTCGACTAGTGGCGGCGAGGAACGGAAAGGCGACGCGTGACCATTCGTGCGGTGCGGCGAGGGGCTCCTAGGGCTTGGGAGGGGCGATGCCATGGTGGTCGACGTGAGAGGGAGGAGGAGGAGATAGCAATGAACGTGAACGTGAGGGGGAGGAGATAGCGAAGTCGTGGGAGGCGCAGTATTTATAGTGAGCAATGGCACACCTACGTAAGATATGGACTGAGCTGCACTGACTTAACTGCAGGTCCAGTTGTGTCACTGACATGTGGGCCAGTCCCCTGTTGGGCCCATATGTTAGTGACCCAATGCACCTGAAGTTAACTAAATGCTACGCGGGCATATTTGTTGGAGTAAATTACAGGGGAGCGAAGGGGTGGAAATCTTGCTGGTCACAACGGATTGGACGAGCGTGGGGGGAGGAGAGTCATGCATGCAGATTTTTTCACACGGGGTGGAGTGGTGGGACCGCCGGAGGGAGAAGGAGAATTTGGCAGGCATATTGTTTCCACACATGGAGAAGAAAAGATTTGGAGACGAACGGGCTTCCTGCAGGTATGGGGAACGGTGCATAATAAGTTATCTTGCATGCCTGGCTAGGTATAGTCTCAAGTCATTAAAAACATACACACCCCACACATGTTCATATTTCAAGGTGCACTAAATTATTGCATGCAATGATTAAGGCTGGCCATAATGGTGGTATCTTAGCTGGTATCATGCACACGGGAATAGCAAACATGCTGATGTGGCAAAGAATTAAAGAAGAGAGGGGGGTTAGAGTAACTAGTGTTCATGCATGCATTGGTAAACACATTTTTTGTGAAGAATGACAGCATTAGTTGAGTACTTTTAAAAACTATTCCACCGCCTCTACTATCTTGCTAAGAGTAGGTGAAATTTTTGAATCGAGCCCTTTAAACTAGAAGGGAGGTAGTGGTACTCTAATAGCTAGGTGTGTAAGTCATCTTACGAAAACCAAATAATCCCAAAACACGTAGGATCGGTGCATTAACTTCTACCTCGTTTCTTGTTTCTTGACATATCAACCAATAAGAGATGAGGGTGTGCATGCTTTTAATGACCTGAGACTATCAAACATGACATGCAGTGGTTAGTTCATTGCATGCAATACTATTTAATTAGCAAATAAACATTAATGTCTCTCGTTTTCCCCTCCTCCTTGGTCACGGTGCATAGCCTAAGATGACTTACTCACCAAGACGGAGGGAGTATCAACATTCACAATGTCAAACCAATATTTTTACACTTATTATAAAACGTAGTTATTATACTCATTATAATCAGTATTGTAGATATTGATATTTTTAGTATAAATTTGGTCGTGGGACTTCATTGATGCCTGTCAAAGCTTGGAGGAAGCGGAGCTTAGGGCTTGCATTGCCGGTCTCTACATAGGTATTTCTCTTCATTATCCTGTAATTTTAGAGACTGGTTGCGCTTTTGTGGTAGCGTCTCTTGCATCGGGGGACTATGACAGGTCTACCATGCGTGACCTGAAGATGAAAGCGTTGAGCATCTCGAAGTTGATCAACAATCTTCAATTATCAAAGATTAGCCGTTCGGCCAATAAGGTGGCACACTTAATCTCCAAGTATAGCTTTGACAATAGATTAGATGGTATTCTTGTAAATAACGTACCGCCCTGTGTGGTGAATATTGTATCGAATGAGTGTACTCGTGTGGCTGGTTAATTAATATAAGGTGGTGTTAAAAAAAGTATAAATTGGGTCAAACACTTTGCAAATGGTTGACGGGAGTAAAAAGGACCAGAGGGAGTATCATGCATGCGGAGTAGGCAGAAAAAAATTGCTCATTTATAGCCGGTCGAAGTCTCAAAGGGCGCGACCGCGCGAGGGAGGCGAAGGTCGTGGGAGGCGTGATGGTTGGCCGAATTAATAAGTGAAGTTACATCCACGCCCCGGCATGGCGTGTGAACAGGCAGAAGCTATACCGTCAGGCCTACGATATGGGTCTAGTAGATATGACATCTAGTGGGTCCCGCATAGTTCTCGAGAACTCTTTGGGGGCTTGCAGCCGTTTATCCACCGGGCAAGCCAGCAACCCCACGCCGTTCGCACGCCCTACTCGTCCCCGTCTTCTACCTCACAACAGTTCGCTCCTAGTCGTCCCGTCCTTTCACATTAGTTCGCTCCTTGTTTTTGCGGGGTACAACAATTCAACTTCCCCTAACCCTCCTCCAAAATCCATGGCCTCCCAAATCTCCATGATCGCCGCTGAGTACCAGGTTAGAGCCATCACCGGCGATCAGTTCATCATCATCTACACACGTGGATCCACAATGGTGAAAGCATGGCTTGCTCGCTTCCTACGCATGTTCAACAGTTCAACGGATGAGTGGGTCGCTGGGCTAGATGTTGAGTACACCACAGTCCTGGGATGAGAGAAGGATCTAAAGGACAAAGAGAGGAAGAAGCCCGCCGTGATCCAGGTTTGCGTACATAACGCTTGCTTAGTCTACCACATATGCCATGCCGACGTTGAGTGCCAGGATTTTAATAACTTCCTCAAGGACAAAAGAGTGAAATTCGTTACTGTAGCCTTTAAGAATGACAGGGATGTCCTGCGTCGGATAGGTCTCATTGTAGGCCAGCCCTTCGATATCCAGAAGGCAAGCCTGGTGTACTCCTCTCAACCTTCAATGCTGACCCTGGCAGCACCCATGATTGATCCTTCATACGCTAAACTGAAGAAACCTCATCACGAGTTTCATCATGCATGGGAGTCGAAGGCATTAGATGAAGATCACATCATGTACGCAACAATGGATGCCTACCTTTGTTTAAATATCTACAAGGGTTGGATGAAGAAGCAGCGCCCAGTGTCCAGTTCAAGCAAAGAAGCGTCGGCGAAGAGGAAGAGGAAGAGGGACGAGGACGAAGTCGAGGACGTGGACTCAGACTCCGAGTAGATGGCAGTGTCGTCGCTCATGCTGGTTCTACTGCAGTGTCAAGCGGACTAGTTGCTTAGTTTATTTTCAAGGGTGTGTTGTGCTAAGGCCCCAGCAGAACTATGTTTATGTTCTTTCTCGTTATTTAAACTCTTTAGTATGTACAGTAGTACTAGTACTATGTCTTACTACTGTTCTTCTTGCAGTTGGTACTATTACTCGTATATTCATGTTCCTAATGTACTTAATACGTTCGTACTAGTAGTATAATTTGGGTCAGTCGATTTGTGAAAGAAGTTTGACGGAGCGAAGGAAGAAGACGGCAGAAGAGGTGGAAGAAGCCCTTCTAGCCATCCATGTTGCATCAAACGGCTCACATGAGTCGACTGACCCAAATTGCTCCTTCAGATTGCAGGATCCACGTGGCATTCAAGGTCTCGAAGGTAGTTTCCGCGTCCGCACCAGGTTTGTAGGCTCGACGCGCGCGCAACCGGCTTCTGCCGTGACAGCCACCATGCATGCCTCCTCCGCGCGGGCGGAGACGACAATGTCACGCTAGTTCCTCCTCACCGGCGTGCTGGAGCACGCGCTCGTCCTCCTCTTCATACGTTGCGTGCATAGACGCAGCTCCACCAGCTACTCGTGTGCTTGGCAGCGCGGCGGCATGGCAAGGAGGGACTACGGACGACGTGATCGGGCGAGCCTTCGGCTTCATGGCACAGGGATGGCGGCGACACGGCGGTGATGGGCGAGAAATTGTTGGCCGGAGCAGGCGGGCGCTGGCATGCGCAACGGCGGCGGCGGCATATTGATGATGCCCATGTGGGAGCTTACTTTAGTTTTATATAAGGTTGGTCAAACTTAAAAGAAAACCATACTAGTACACGTAAACATTAGACTTAGGCAGCGGTTTTTTTTGAAGTTAGTACCACGGCCACGATTTTGAATCCTGTGCAAGCGCGTGAACCGCGGCCGCGCGGTCGATCGAACGGTGCGTCACCGTGTCGCACTCGAAGGACATCCATCGAACCTTTTTGTGTGTGTGAAAACAATCCTCGAATATTACTCAACTTTTTTTCCTGGGAAAGTTCTTGACGCTGCAATATTTCCATATATTTGAATTTAGCTCCAGTTTGTGTTTATTTGGATTTGGACGTTTCAGGTGCACCCTAGTTTTTTTTAATACTTATTTTGTGTGTGTGACTGAGAGAGAACGTGTGTATGTGTCCATATGTGTGTTGTGGTGGAAGGGCACAATGTGGAGATGGTGTGCGTGTGATACAGACATAGAGAGGTGTGAATGTGCAAATGATCATGCATGAGTGAGACATAGACAGATGCTGATACGTTCTGTATACATGCACTACAAGAAATATGTCAACTAGTGACCTTCTGTCAGTGACCCTGGAAAAATTGGTCATAGATCTATGACCATTTCAGACCAATTGGTCAAAAGCTGTTCGGGGGGCTCCAAACCCTAAACCATTGCGACCATTTTGGTCAGAAAGGTCGTAATTTCCTTACACGAAATGGTCACAAAGCAAACAGTGCTAGTCCGCTGCCTTATTTCTAATTGTTAATGACCAATATATATGGTCATAGCCTTCTAGATTGTGGTGGGTTCTGATGACTAGGCGCCATCTCATCAGTTTTGCCTATGTGTCATGTCCATGTGGCAGTTTTTCCCCTAGGTTGTGAAGCAACCTATATTTCTGTTATTCCAAAAATTCCCAAAAAATTCTCATAAATGTTTTGGATCATATCTTCATCAAATATGTCAAAAACATTCCTTGCCTAGTTCAAAAATAACTCGAAAATATTCATTTTCCTATTCTGTTCAAAGCAGCATTTTGTGAAGGAAGTACCACTTTGGCATGTCCAAATGGTATCCATTTTCTACAGTGCTTTCATATGCCCAAATAACCATCCTCCACCAAATGCCAGCTCAATCCATTCATTATTTTGAGCCCAGCTTCAACATTCGTATTTATGTCTAGTGTGGTACCTTGTAAAGCAAGTACCACCTAGGCTCCTCCTTTTGAGGTGAAAATTTGTGAAGACGGTCTTCTTAGTAACTGATCATCCTCAGCCAGAACTCACGCCCATTAGCCATGTGCATTTCTCGTACCGCAAATCAAACACTTGGCAGCTTATTCATGTTTGAGCATCGATCGGTCTCCTCGTGAGAATCTTATGTTGTGATTTTCTTCCTAGCACCTACCTGGGGAGTTCCCAACCCACTAGACATGCCTAGGCCGCCCAGAACACATGGCAACGCCACGATCACGCGGGGACCACGCGGCGGGCATGCGAGCTTACGCGCTCTAGAGTTGGGGCCCTCGGCCACTGTCCAAACCTCGATGTCTCGCCATCAAACCATGTATTTTTTATTAAATAGATATTTATTTCCCTAGAAATGATTTTTTGAAAAAAAAATAGAGCAAACTATGAGGCACACGCAGTTCAAATTTGACCCGCTTCCAGCTGAATCAGCGGGAATTTGTCTTTTTCACCAGAGGTGGATGAAAACTTTTGACACCCAACCATTTTGTCAATTGTGCATTATATATGGTTTAGTATTTTATAAAATTGATTAGGTCCAATTTTTCAACAAATATATGGTAGATCCTTCACAAAAAAACTCATTTTGGGCCCTCGAAAAATGGAAAATGAATTTTTCGTCCAAAGAAAATGAAAAATTTCTTAGGAAACATTGTTTTTCATTCCAAGATGCACCCTTGTGCATGATATGAGGTCATTTGAACAAACTATGCCATGAATGTGGCCATAAGATTGATCATTTGGCTTGAAAGCCATGATCTTCACAAATGATAGCTCATTTCTGAGAACACTTTTTTAAAATAATGACAGTATTATAAGTTTATTATTTTTCCTGGAAACTTGGTCACATATAATGACACAATGCGGAGTTTTTCAATTTTTTGATTTTTTTTGAATTTTTTATGCCCGTTTCAAAATGCGGTCAAAACGCCGGGAATGACCGTTCCTAGCTAGTGGTTGAATCTTGTAATTTATTTTGGTGTTTATCTGATTAAATAGATACTTATTTACCTAGAAATGATTTTTGGAAAAAGTAAAGAGCAAACTACGAGGTAGCTACAGTTCAAATTTGACCCGCTTCCAACTGAATCGACGGGAATTTGTCTTTTTCACCAGAGGTGGATCAAAACTTTTGACACCAAACCATTTGCTCAATTTTGCATTAAATATGTCCTAGTATTTTAGAAAATTGATTTCGTACAATTTTGCAACAAATATATGGTAGGTCCTTCACAAAAAAACCTCATTTCAGGCACTCGGAAAATGGAAAATGGTTTTTTCGTCCAAAGAAAATGAAAACTTTCTTAGGAAATATTGTTTGCCATTACAATGCGCACCCTTGTGCACAATATGAGATCATTTGAACAAACTATGCCATGAATGTGGCCATAAGATTGATCATTTGGCTTGAAAGCCATGAATCTTGACACTTGATAGCTCATTTCTGAGAACACTTTTTTAAAATAATTACCGTATTACAAGTTTATTATTTTTCCTGGAAACTTGGTCACATATAATGACACAATGCGAAGGTTTTCCAATTTTTTGATTTTTTTTAATTTTGTATGCCCGTTTCGAAATGCGGTCAAAATGGCGGGCTTGACCGTTCCTATCTAGTGGTTGAATCTTGGAATTTTTTGGGTGTTTCTCTTATTAAATATATACTTATGTACCTAGAAATGATTTTTGGAAAAAATAAATAAATAGCAAACTATGAGGTACCTGCAGTTCAAATTTGACCCGCTTCCAATTGAATCAGCGGGAATTTGTCTTTTTCACTAGAGGTGGATCAAAACTTTTGACACCCAACCATTTTGTCAATTGTGCATTATATATGGCCTAGTATTTTATAAAATTGATTAGGTCCAATTTTGCAACAAATATATGGTAGATCCTTCACAAAAATACTCATTTTGGGCCCTCGAAAAAATGGAAAATGAATTTTTCATCCAAAGAAAATGAAAACTTCCTTAGGCAACATTGTTTGTCATTCCAAGATGCACCCTTGTGCATGATATGAGGTCATTTGGACAAACTATGCCATGAATGTGGCCATAAGATTGATCATTTGGCTTGAAAGCCATGAATCTTCACACATGATAGCTCATTTCTGAGAACACTTTTTTAAAATAATTACCGTATTATAAGTTTATTATTTTTCCTAGAAACTTGGTCACATATAATGACACAATGCGGAGGTTTTCCAATTTTTTTGATTTTTTTGAATTTTTTATGCCCGTTTCAAAATGCGGTCAAAACGCCGGGAATGACCGTTCCTAGCTAGTTGTTGAATCTTGTAATTTTTTTGGTGTTTCTCTGATTAAATAGATACTTATTTACCTAGAAATGATTTTTGGAAAAAATAAAGAGCAAACTACGAGGTAGCTACAATTCAAATTAGACCCGCTTCCATCTGAATCGACTGGAATTTGTCTTTTTCACAAGAGGTGGATCAAAAAATTTGACACCCAACCATTTGGTCAATTGTGCATTATATATGGCCTAGTATTTTATAAAATTGATTAGGTCCAATTTTACAACAAATATATGATAGGTCCTTCACAAAAAAACTCATTTTGGGCACTCGAAAAAATGAAAAATGAATTTTTCGTGGATCAAAAGCATTTTACATAAAATCATTTGGTCAATTATACATAAAATTTGGTCTAATACATAGAGTTGGTAGGTTCGTCACAACAAAACTATTTTTTATACTTCAACAACGAAAAATGCTTTTCTCCTGCAAAAGAACTTATTTTTAATCATTTACGACCTATTTATATGGTCATAAAATCATCAAGGCCTTTACTGCATTCTGATTGGTCCACGAGCACCTCACGCGGATCATGCCCGACCACCATTGGATAGGCCTGGATCCGACGGCAGCCCTCTTCCCCCACCCCCTCTACCCCTCATCCTTCTCATCCCCCTCCCGAATCAGCGCAGCTCTCGTCCCTCGTCCAAACCCTAGCCGCGCCTTCCTCCGTGCGCCGCCGCCCCCATCGATTCCGCCCAACACCGCCGATCCCCTTCCACCTCTTCCACCCATCACCTCGCCGCCACCCACCTCCGCCACCTACCAGTCCCCTCGCCGCCACCCACCTCCGCCACACCTCCCCTCCCCACCTCAGATCCTCTCCCCTCTTCCCACTCCCAGATCCAAGTTCCCACCGCCACCTCCGGCGCCCAATCCCGGCGACCTAAGGCGAGATTCGACGGTGCCCAGCAGACCTACACCCGTCACCGGCCATGGATCCGGGATCAGGGGGCGCATAGCCCCTCCTCCCGTGAGATCCGGGACACAAATGCCTCTCCTCATCTGGATCGAGTAGCTCCTCTCCCCATCTGGATCGAGCAGTTCCACCGGGCTCTCCTCTGGCCGCTACACCGTCTCCACCGACTAGATTTGGTGCTCCTCGCCCGACCCCACCCACCAGCAAGCGGCTAACCCTAGACGCCGCCGCGGATGCTGTCTCTTCCCCGACGTCCCTGGCGAGGTTCATCTTGTCCCCATCCCCTCCTCCTCCTCCTCTACTTTTCCCTTCCCTCTCCTTCACCTTGCGGCCTCTCTGTTTCATAGGGAATGAATAGGAGCTCCGGCCAAGGCCATGGACGCCACTAGCAGAAGCTCCGCCTCGGATCTGAAGAGGAGGGTTATCCTCCGCCGCGGCGCCGCCCATCCGGCCGGAGAAGTCGCCCCTTCGACCATCCCCTCCCGCCCAGCAGCGACTCCCTCCCTGGAGCAGCCGCTCGTGCCCAAACCATGGAGATATAGCCTTGTTCGTCCCTCCCCTCCCTTATCTTCTTATGCTGGATTTGTTTCTTCATCTCCCGATCTGATCGTGTGGTCTCTGCTAGTTGTTGGAAATTGGCTGCTAGTTGTTTTGGTGGAAATTGGCTGCTAGTTTAGATTGGCTGCTAGTTGTTTTGGTGGAAATTGGCTGCTAGTTGAGATTCAATACTGCTCATATGAACTGGCTAAGAATTTTTTTTCAAGTAAAGTATCAACGTGTCCGTGGAAGTAACACAGTAAGATGCGGACTTACATACTAGTGCACTTGCTTCAGTTTAATGCTCCCTCCGTCAGAATTACTTGTTGCTCAAACGGATGTATCCAGCACTATTTTAGTGCTACATACATCCGTTTGAGTGACAAGTGATTCCGGATGGAGGGAGTATTTGTTGCAAACTGGTTATGCCAGCATGCATGTGTGCGGTTGCACAACAATTATGCTGGCAATGGTGTATTTTGTCGGGTTGGAATCAGGTAGTAGTACAACAATATCAATTGATTTTTGTGCGATACGAGATTGGGCTGGGACTCCTTTTACAGTTTGAGCATGAACATAGCACACTTTTCATTTTTTTTAATTTATTACATGGAGGAGCAGTATCAAGTTTTCTTGTTGGAGATTGTTCATGAACTGAAGGTGTGCTCAAAGGAACTAACTTGCAATGCCATAGTTGATTTCATACCATGTTTCACTTAACTTGCAGTGTTCTGCTCCTTGCAGTGTTCTGGAGCAGTGTTCAAGCTATAAAAATTAAAAATTGAACAAGCCTGTGCAATTTGTGTAGCCTAAATAAGATATCTATTTCTCATTACATTCTTTGAATGTGATTTCTTGCTTATAGTCAGAATGACATCGCTAAAAGAAAGTCAACCAATTCTTTGGCTAAGTGTTATATTCTTTAATTTTCTATCATGTTTGTCTCCCCCGTTTAACATTTTCCATGCTCTAGTTTTGTGATAATATATTAGAATAGCTGATGCTTGTTGTGCGAGAGGAAGATATGTCACCACCAGCAGAATAGCGATTTGGCGAAATATGGTGCTTGTTTATTGCTGTGATGGATACATCCAAGACAATTATTGCGGCTTCATTAGTGGGGTGTATTTTTGTTTCATTCAATATCTGATCTGATTATAAACATAACCATAGGACGTATTTAGATGGGTGTATTTAATGGGTTGTATTTAGATGGGTGTATATAAAAATGATTTGATCTTCTCTTCCTTGGTTTCCTGATGCACTCCTATTCCACAACCACAGGGACAACACATCGATTGGGGACGAGCCGGATGGGGCCAACAAGCCTAGGAGGAGGAGGAGCTCCATCCGCAACAGCTCATGCTCATGGAGGAACAAGTCTGAATCGTTCTTTGTTACTCTCGCTGTCCCGAGTCACCATCCGCAGCAACCATGGTAGTATTTCTTCATGCATTTACTTTTAGAAAGCACGTGCAGTTCTTCATAGTAGTATTTCTACCTGAAACTCAATCTGTGATTTACCCCTAATGTTTGCTTGTTGGCAATTTGCCACTGCCCATCATGTTCTGAATGGCACGCATTTTGTCATTTTTTCATTTGGGACGTGTTATAGTTCTGTTAAGGCGTTAACACTGTTTGTATGCCCGCCTCGATTTGCTTAAACTTTACTCTCCCCAAATTAGCATTACGGGTGCAAAACTGTTGGGGGGCAGCTCACTGCTAGTGTAGTTGCTGGTTAGTGATTATGTATGTGGCTGGGCATCGTGTTTGTTTCTGTTGCACTAGGGAATACTAAATCATACTTGTGTTGTATATAAAATGGCTCTCCCGGTGGTGCTGACAGTGAATGATGGCATGACGGGTCTCCATTGCAGCATACGTCTGCTTTGTTTCCTTCCTTCTTGTTAGCTAGAATGCTCCAATTCCTTACATGTGTTTGGATGAATTCTCTCCTATCATATAAAGTACCTATGCTGCTTGAAGGATTTGGTACACCTGCACGTCTTGGACTGCAATGGGTATCCACAAGTTCTGCCTCCTTACTTCTTGTGTCAGACACTTAATTGTCATCTTGTTTGGTTGCACCGTGTTGATACAATTTCTTTAGTAGACAAGCTTGGATACATAGACTATAGACTGTTAAACTGCTACTGATTTAGACTACAAATTTTCTACAGAATGTTATCTTTACCTGCTGCTCTTATACCTTACCAAAACAAAAATAATTCTAACTAGGTGTAGTTTTTTTGTTCAGATTTTGTATTTATTACTGCTCACATATTGTCGTGATTTACTTTTTGTACTGAATAGATCTTTCTGATATTCACAAGTTATAGCGATCAGCCGTCGCTCTTTCATCAAAGGTGCATGGTGCAACCGAGGACAAGCACTTCATGTCCAACCAAGGTGCATGGTGCTTGCAATTGACGAACAGGAGGTCCATGAAATTTGAAGTTCAAAGCCGGATAGCCCTACTTAGCAAAGAGTTGTCTCTTTTGTTTGACTCTAAATATTGTTATATTGTAATAGTAGGCATATTTGGGTTGTAATAGACTATGTACAGATTGTAGTAGACTTAGTTAGTGTTATTTGATGAACTACATTTGTACTGCTCCGTTTGAAATATTGATTATGTATGTGATTTGAAAATGTGTGGAATGGAAACCTGCCTTGTGGGACCCACTTATGAGAATAATCTGAGCAATTTTGAATTTTCTGTCAAGTGGGCCTAATGTGTGAGAAGATGACAAATGGTACCAGCCCCAAAATATAATGGCCCAAACAATTTTAAAAGGCCCTGGCCCAGAAACAAATAAAAGGCTGAAATGAAAAAAAACAATAAATGGGCTGAATTAATGGGCTAGGCCCATGTAGAAAACCGAATTGGACCGGGCTAATTCTTGTGCCACATCAGCTTGCCACGTTGGATGCCTACGTGGCCTCGGGAGGCTGCTAGTGACCAAAACAATACATTAGGCATATTTTGGTCATAAGCGTCCATGACCTTCTCACAGAGAAGGTCGCTATAGTCAGTTTACGACCGCCAGCTTTTGACCTTCTGTTTTTGGTCACAAAAAGGTCGCAAATGAAAAACCATGACCTTTCAGTGACCAATAGTGGTGGTCACAAGTTGACATATTTCTTGTAGTGATGAGAGAACGGTCTTCTAGTTTACTTTTGTGTGTGTGTGTGTGTGTGTGTGTGTGTGTGTGAGAGAGAGAGAGAGAGGAGCATCCGTAACACAACAACCATCTCTCTCGATTCGTCCATCCCTCGCACGATCGCATGCAACACATGCATCAACGCGCACATTTTGACACCCTCACTCCGCCCCTGCCCACCTCAAGGCCCGCACAATCTCTTCGTGAATACCCATTTCTCTCCTTAGGTTCGTTTTCACTCAATATCTGACACACACACACACACACACATGCACACACACACACACAAACACAAACAGCACAACACACACACACACTCCCCCGAGCACACAATTCATCCCCATCCAAGGTTATACGGCGACCAGTCTCGCTTGTGCTTCTTTGCACCCCAACATGCACAACACCTAAATCTTCAAAGAGGGCATCGAGAAGATCGAAGACGGCGACCACACCGCGCTAGAGAATGCGGGGTCATTTGGAAGCAGGGTGATGTGACGACAGCTGACGGACTCCTCCCCCCACCCTCTCTCTCTCTCTGGCACAAATTTACCAATCCCTCTCTCCCCCGCACAAAATTGTCAATCCCTCAACCCATGAGATCATTCCCCTCTCATCCATGTTTTTCCAGCTCTCTCATCAAACATGTTGTCTCTTCTCCTTCCACGTATACAGAATCCGGATGCACACGCATCTCACGTATATTACATGTCTCCATCTTTCTCACAGACCTAACTTCTCCTCTCTCTCTCTCTCTCTCTCTCTCTCTCTGTTTCGTTAGGTTTGTCTCCTACTCTCTCGTCCACATACATACAATCTTTCACGCCCTATCTGCTCCATCTTCAAAAGCTCTCTCTGCACGTTTCATTCACACATTGGGATATGTCAAAATGTTGCTTCTATAATGGCTGATGTAGAGTTTTGGTTGTTTTTGTTGCATCCTACAAAGTAATAACTATGAAATGCATTTAGATTCTCATTTGACTGGGATTATGTGAGTTTGAGCATGTTGTGAAGTACTATAGACCTTGTATACATGTTGGGATTCGACAATGATTGTAACTATTGAATTGTATAGACCATTACATTCGAAGTCAATAGCCTAATATATTTATTTCACAATTTCAACAAATGATTAGTTCACTAGAAACTAAGAAAACAAATGTGTACTCCTCCGCTTTCATTTAAATCCAGATTAGCATTGGTCAAAGTCAAGTTTTGTAAACTCTCGAAAGTTTATAACGAAAAATATTAACATATACAATAACAAATAAATACCATTAGATTCATTATTGAATGTACTTTCACATCATACATATTTGTTATGGTAAATGTTTATATTTTGATATAAACTTGGTCAAACTTTAGGAAGTTTGACTTCGGACAAACTTAATATGCAGAGTTTACTACTACTACTCGCTAGTTGCTTAGCCGAATCATCAACACGCCACACGGGGAGTCCAGTGTCACAAAATTTTGAGGTCGGTGGGAAAATCTCCCACGACCCTGATTCGAGAAGTGGGAAGTTACCATCATAGCCTTCAGAACAGGCCTACGGATGACGCTTGGTAGGGGGCTGTTTTCGTAACTTCAGGTTCACCCTACCCAGCCAACCCCACCCCGGCACCCAGAGTAGTACACCTGAATACTCCCCAGTTTCTATCCCGGCCTCAAAATAGACTTCTCCACGACACCGCAGCCTTCGTGCTCCTCCCCTTTACATCGGCGCACTCGTCCACCGCAGCGCATCTGCCTCATCGACGACCTCGTACGCCGCACTGGAGCCGGTCCACCGTCGTCTCGTACACAGAGCCTCTTCCCTGGCATCGTCTTCCACGGTCTCGGATCTGCTTCCCGGAAGCCGACGCCAAGGGCAGAAGTACCACCGTCGTGGACAATGAACTAACTCCCGTTACCGACCATGACTCACAGAGGCCGCCGCGACCATCATTCTCCTCCTCGATTGGTAATGTGTGTATTGAATCACTTAGCAGTACATGTGCAGTTCTTCATACCTACCCTTCAAATTTCATGGGTGCTATTGTTCCCGTAAAAGTAATTGGTTATAGCCTCCATTGTCCAACAGAATATCAGCTTGTAATTGTGCCTCGCTCCTATATTGCACTGTGCTTGGGTAGGTTTTTCATCTGCAACCAGTAGTGTGGCAAATGATGGAAAGGTTTTTAGAACTAGCAAGATGCCCATGCGTTGCACGCATCAAGATGCATTTGTATGAGTAGTTTATCTTGTGGGAGAAAAGGATGAACGAGGGAAGGCCTTATTTGCAAATCTAGAGAGGGGTATGGGTATCTTTTTGCAAAATTCCCATTTGTTTCCTTCCTATCTGTCAGATATAAATCGGACGGCCTATATTGCAAGAAAAAAAGTATAGAGAAAAAAGTAGACAGTAAAGGAAGTAGAGATAAATATTAAATATTAAATATAAAATAAATATAACCGTAGAGAAGAGAGTAGAGATAGCAGAGACTTCGGGAAAGGATCGTGCGCGCGCGGGAAAAAGCGGCCAGGCGTGCGTTAGTTTTGGCGCGCGGCGTCCGGTGCGCTTTATAAAATCCAATGCCCTCCCATCGCTCTGTGCCTTGCCACCGCTCTGTGCCTCGCCACCGCTCTCTCCCCGCTCATTTTCGCCTCGCCGCCGCCGCGCCACCATGCCACTGCGTCGCTGGGAAACTTGGGGATACCGCAGCGTCCGCGTGTGCCCCGCCGGCGGCTTCTTCGCCGAGATCCGGTTCCGCGGGATGCGCCTCGGCCTCGGCAATTTCGACACCGCCAACAAGGCCGCCCGCGTGTACGACGCGGCGACGTGGCGCCTCCGGTGGCCTCATAGAATATTGAACTTCCCCAATGTGCCGACGCGGGAGCGGGCGCAGGAGCTCGCGCCTCTGCCGCGGCTTAGCACCGAAGAGGATCGTCGCGACAACCGGAGGCGGGAGCACCATCTAGGCATCGCCGAGATGGACGAGGAAGCCATGGCGCTGTGGCGCCAACACTTCCTGTTGGGGATATAACTATTTGTAACCGCCCAGGAGGGGCCGGGTTACAGTAAGAAGACTATTCTACGAAGCCCAAGAGCTGAAGATGGCGGTTCAATAAAAGGGCTAAGGCCCACAGGCGACTTAAGGCCCGTAGTAGTAAACCGCCATAATGGCATGACTTGTATCATAAGGAATAATTAACTAGTCACCGAGCCGGACATTGTCTATGAGCCGGCCGGGACTCTGAGGGCCGCAGGGCGTCAACCCGTGTATATAAGGGGACGACCCGGCAACGGCTTAGGGCGAGAAACAACTCATTGAAAGCCAGACATAGCGTATCTCGCTACCTGGTCATCGAAACCTCAATAATCCTAACACAACTAGACGTAGGCCTTCCTTCACCGCAAGGGGCCGAACTAGTATAAACCTCTCGTGTCCTTTGTCCCGATTAACCCCTTTAAGCTTCCTAGTTGTGATGGCTCCACGACTAAGTCCTTGCAAGAGGACATCTTCCGTGACAATTCCGCGACAGTTGGCGCCCATCGTGGGGCCAGCGCACGGTTGATTTGAGTTCTTGAAGGGCAGCTTCGAAGGGCTCAAGGGATACGCAGTGGGCCGGATGACCAAGAGTCGTCGCGGCAAGATCTACATCGACAACGAAGGCTGGGACCCCGATGCCGACTCAATTCAGTATGGGCACCGGGTCCCCTTTGGCGGAATCCATGTCTTCATCGGCCGGATCGGTGAGCCGGGCCCTGAGCCGGACAACTGCACCGACCTCGTTGAGACGGCTCAGCGTGCGAGACCCGCCCAAGCTCAACCTGTCATGAAGCGTGCCTTCGTGGGCTGCGTCCACGAAGAAGAACTTCCTGAAGGATCTAAAGATGGTGGTGAGACGGCTGTCCCCTTGGACGATGATTCGTCCGTCGGTTCAACAGATTCTTTATATCAAGTCCAAGAGGGTATGCTTGGGGGCTGTTCTGACGGCTCTAGCACTCTGGACTTCAATGAGCCGCCAAGCTGGGCGGGGGTCTTCATGGCTGGTACTCAACCTGGTCAAAACTCGACGGCTGCAACAGCAATAACGTCCGGGTCAGGAGCAGCCGGGGCAGGAGGCCCTATGCGCCCGCCGGCTCAGGTGCTGATGGATCTTATGGATAAGCTAATGGCCCTGTTAACCGCCACGGTTATTCCTGCAAATCAAGATGAGCATAACGCGGAGGTGGCGAAGGTGCATGAGGAGATAGCCCAGGACAAGGAGGCCTTGGCAGCTGAGGACACCAGGTTAGCTACAGAGCGGGTGGCTTTGGACGCGCGGGCGCAGCAACTCCAGTCAGAGGCTTTCCAACTTAATATGAGCCTGAACGCATCCAATGAGGTCATGAGGAGGAGACATCAGAAAACCCAATCCCGGTTGCCTCCGTTTATGATCCTCGGAACCTTTTCGCGACACCCGGTACCGGCCCTAGCAAATAAGTTCACATCAGCCAGCGCGGGGGGGGGGGGGCTCAGCTTCAAGAGATGGCACCTCCGCATGGGAGTATGGCCCCGCCCCATTATGTACTAATACCACCGGGTCACTTCTCCAACCCCATGGAGAACTTGATAGCAGCATCGGCGTGTTTGGCGGCTCTCCCAGTGGATGGTGATTATCCGACAGCGATGGAGACCCGGAGGATGAGAGATCTTATTCAGACGGCCCTGGCGCAACAAGAGACCTATTCTTACAGCCGAAATAGGATTCATTCGACCCCTCCGCCTTGGCTAGCACCGCCTCGTCAAAACCGGAGTCCGAGTTACAGCAGGCACATGGAGTCAGAATCTTTGTCAAGCAATGCCCAGCGTCGTAACCAGCCAGGTGGCTATAACCCGATGCAAGACCGAATACGTCAGGAGGACGAGCGGGCGGCTCAGCTAGCGGCTCAGCAGGTGCATATCAAGACCTCCTGAGTATCAAGCGACTTACGTTGAGCGGGAGTGGCTACCAGAACCGGCGGTGTTCCTTGTTTGGTGCCGGCTTTGCGGGATGTACGTCTACCCAAGGAGTTCAAGGGACCTCGAAAGGTGCCGAATTACACGGCCGAGTTACAGCCCGGAGCATGGATCGAAAGTTACGAGATGGCCATGGAGCTACTGGAGGTCAGCGATGCAGCAATGGCTAAGTACTTCACCATGATGTTAGAAAGAACAGCCCGGTCTTGGTTAAAGGGTTTGCCACCCAATTCCATTAATTCATGGGCAGAGCTAAAGGCCCGGTTTATCCAGAACTTCAAGGACACTTGCAAGCAATCTATGTCAATTGTGGACTTGACCAATTGTAAGCAGGAGGAGGGTGAATCCACAACTCATTGGGTGCGCCAGTCAAGGAAATAATACATTAAATCGATAAGATGGATGCCGCTCATGTCCTCATGTTGGAGAAGAATTGCCGCTTTGAGCCATCGAGGCGAAACTGGGCGCTTTAAGCGTGATTGCAACGATATGGGTACGCTGATGGCGGCTTTAGTCAAGTATGCCGATTCTGATAGTACCAAGGATCCCGCGTCTGATGAGGAAAAGACAGGGAAGGGAAAGAAGAACGACAATGGAAAGGGTCAGCAGCATAACCCGGTAAATCAGGAGGCAACAAGCGTAAGGCGGAGGGTAACCCAGAGTTTGTGGCCAATGCCAATGCAACAGGGTAACAATCAGAGACGTCAGGGAAAACCGCCCCCTCGATTTGGCGGGTTAGGTCCATCTCTTGAGCAGCTTCTCAATGAGCCTTGTCCGAGACACGGTACTCGGGAACGACCCGCCACCCACTTATGGAAAGATTGCGCGATCATGAAGGCTTTCAAGAATTCCAACATGTTTGATGGCAATCATGGATCAGGCGACGGTTCAGGAGCCGGCGGCTTTCATGGCCCAGGTGGCGGTTCAAGTTCCGGCTTTCAGGGAAGTCAAGGCGGCTACGATCAACAGCAGTCTGGTCAAGGGGGACAGCAGCAGCAGCAGTCAGGTTATCAAAGCCACCCAAAGCAGCTGAACGGTGGGCAGTACCATGTGCTTACCACTAATTTGTGCAAACGTGACCAGAAGGTTCATAAGAGGGCCATGAATTCTGTTGAGCCGGCGGTTCCGCGTTATTTGAGGTGGTCAGAGCAGCCCATTATATGGAGCAGGGAAGATCACCCCCTCCGGGTTGATAATCCGGGTCAGTTGGCCTTGGTGGTAGCACCTCAGGTTGGTGGATATAAATTCACTAAGGTACTCATGGACGGAGGAAGCAGCATCAATATTCTCTATTATGAGACATTTCGCCGCATGGGGTTGACTGATAAGGACTTGAGGACGTCCAACACTGTCTTTCATGGAGTGGTGCCTGGTAAGTCGGCGTACCCAGTTGGCAAGATTGAGCTGGAAGTGGCCTTTGGAGATGAATATGATTCCAGAGCTGAGAAATTGACGTTTGAGGTAGTTAAAATCAGGAGCCCATATCATGCTCTGTTTGGACGGCCAGCTTATGCCAAGTTCATGGTGTGACCGTGTTATGTTTATCTGCAGCTCAAGATGCCGGGCCATAAGGGTACCATCACTGTGCATGGGAGTCGAAAAGTAGCCTTGGAATGTGAGGAAGGCGCTGCGGCTTATGCTGAGTCTGTTTGTGCAGCTGAGGAGCTGAAGTTTTATCAGAATAATGTTGACCCAGCAGATATGACTTCTTTAAAGAAGCCGACTACAGAGCATGACCCGACATTGAAGTTTAAATCGGCCGCTGAAACAAAGCTTGTTGACTTCACTCCAGGCGACTCTTCCAAGCAGTTCAGCATCAGTGCCAACTTGGATCTTAAATAGGAAAGCGCACTCATCGAGTTCATCCGTGAGAACCGGGACATCTTTGCATGGAAACCTTCTGACATGCCGGGTGTTCTGAGGGAACTCACTGAGCACACTCTTAATATTGATCCAAAGTATAAGCCGGTCAGGCAATTTCTTTGACGGTTCAATGAGGAAAGACGGAAAGCTATTGGGGAAGAAGTCGCTCGGCTCTTAGTGGTTGGGTTCATGTGGAAGTCTTTCACCCAGAGTGGTTGGCTAACCCGGTGCTGGTACTCAAGAAGAATGGCACTTGGCGGATGTGTGTGGATTACACAGACTTAAATAAGGCTTGTCCGGCTGTTCCCTTTGCCCTCCCCCGTATTGATCAAATCATCGATGCTACGGTGGGTTGCGAGCATTTGAGTTTTTTGGATGCTTACTCTAGCTATCATCAGATCAAAATGGCAGTTAAGGACCAGGAGAAGACGGCTTTCATCACTCCGTTTGGAGCCTTCTTCTATGTATCTATGCCATTTGGGCTTAAGAGTGCCCAGGTGACTTATCAAAGATGTGTACAAAATTGTCTCCACAGTCAAATTGGGCGCAATGTTCACGCTTATGTGGATGACATCGTAGTGAAGTCCAGGGAGAAGGAAACCTTGATATCTGGTTTAAAGGAGACCTTTGATAATCTCCGGGTTTATAAGATGATGCTTAACCAGGACAAGTGTGTGTTTCGTGTACCCGCAGGCAAGCTTCTGGGTTTCCTGGTCTCAAACAGAGGCATTGAAGCTAACCCGGAGAAGATCAAGGCGATCACCTCCTTGGCCAAACCGGCGTGCATCAACGATGTTCAACGACTGGCGGGTCGTGTTGCCACTCTAAGACGGTTCATAAGCCGGTTAGGCGAGAAGGCCCTGCCGCTATATCAGATGATGAAGAAAACGGATGCTTTCGTCTGGAGTGACACTGTTGACGCTGCCTTTGAGGATTTAAAGAGACAGTTGTCTGAGCCGCCGGTCCTTGCGGCTCCCATTGATAGAGAGCAATTGCTGTTATATGTGGCTGCTAACGCCCGAGCCGTCAGTGTGGCCATTGTTGTGGAACGCAAGGTGGTTGGCAAGGAGCATCCGGTTCAACGGCCGATTTACTACATCAGTGAGGTGCTCATTGAGTCCAAGCAAAGGTATCCACATTGGCAGAAACTTGTTTATGGGGTGTTTATGGCAAGCCCGAAGCTGAAGTAGTATTTCCAATGTCATCCTATAACTGTGGTAAGTTCTGCCCCCTTGGGAGACATCATCCAGAACAGGAAGCCACAGGGCGAGTCACCAAGTGGGCCATTGAGCTTGGACCTCATGGTTTGAAGTACATTCCACATACAACTATTAAGTCTCAAGCCTTGGTGGACTTTATCAATGATTGGGCAGAATTACAGGCACCTGAGGAGAAGCCAGATAACACATATTGGACTATTCACTTTGATGGGTCCAGGAAGTTGGAGGGCTCGGGGGGCTGGAGTCGTTTTAACTTCCCCCCGAGGTGAAAAATTTTGTTATGTGCTCCGGCTTATGTTTCCCTGTACTAACAATGCAGTTGAGTACGAGGCTTTACTCTATGGTCTCAGGATGGCTAAAGAGATGAATTTGAGCCGGGTAAGGTGCTTAGGCGACTCAGACCTCGTTGCTCAACAGGTGTCAGGCACGTGGGACTCCAAGGATCCCCTGATGGCGGCTTATCATCGTGAAGTTGATGCGGTGGCTGGACACTTCAAGGGTTATCAAGTGGAGCACATTGATCGGAGGAAGAATGAGGTGGCTGATGCTTTGAGCCGGCTGGGGTCTCAGCGTAAGCCGGTGCCGCCTAATACCTTTCTTGATGTTTTGCATAACCCTTCTGTCAAAGTGCCTACAGAGGAAGAGCTAGCAGTGCCAGACCCGGAGGCACAGCTGGTGGCAGCTCTCCACATTATCCCAGATTGGACAGTTCCATATATGACCCGGGGAGAGTTGCCTGAGGACGAGACCTTGGCAAGACAAATCATCAGGCGGTCCAAATCTATGACAATTGTTCATGGCGAATTACATCACCGCAGCGTTACTGGGGCGTTTCAACATTGTGTGTCGCCTGCGGAGGGTCAGGAGATACTTCGTGAGATCCATGAAGGAGATTGTGGTCATCATGCCGGCTCAAAATCTCTGGTGGCCAAGGCTTTCCGTCATGGTTTCTATTGGCTGACGGCTCATGCTGATGCGAACGATCTGGTCAGCAGATGTGATGGATGTCAAAAATTCTCAAGACGAGCTCATGTGCCGGCTCAGGAATTGAGGATGATTCCAATTACTTGGCCGTTTGCAGTCTGGGGGCTTGACATGGTTGGACCTTTCAAAAGGTCTAAGGATAAGAAGACACACCTTTTGGTGGCAGTGGACAAATTCACCAAGTGGGTTGAGGCAGAGCCGGTTAGTAAGTGTGATGCAGCCACGGCGGTTCAGTTCATGAAAAAGGTGATTTTTCGTTTTGGCTTTCCACACAGCATCATAACTAATAATGGTACTAATCTCTCCAAGGGTGCCCTAGAAGAGTTCTCTCAACGACAACATATCCGGCTTGATGTTTCGGCTGTTGCTCATCCTCAATCTAATGGTCAAGCAGAGAGAGCTAATCAAGAGATCTTGAAGGGTATCAAACCCCGGCTCTTGGTCCCCTTACAGCGAACTCCGGGTTGTTGGGTGGAGGAGCTACCCTCTGTGCTATGGAGTATCAACACAACGCCTAACAGATCTACCGGTTATACACCATTCTTCATGGTGTATGGAGCAGAGGCAGTTCTGCCAAGTGACATCCGGCACGACTCACCCCGAGTGGCGGCTTACGTTGAGGCTGATAATGAAAAGGCTCGCCAGGATGCACTTGACTTGTTGGATGAGGAGCGAGACTTAGCAATAGCCCGCTCCGCGATTTACCAGCAAGACCTGCGCCGCTATCACAGCTGCCGGGTTAGAAGCAGAGCCTTTCAGGAAGGCGACTTAGTGCTCCGGCTCATCCAGGATTAGTCTGCTATTGACAAGCTATCCCCTCCTTGGGAAGGACCCTTTGTGGTCAGCAAAAATCTGAACAACGGGTCATACTACCTTATCGATGTTCGGGAGCACAAAGACTCACGTAAATCGGAGGAAGAGACCCGCCGGCCGTGGAACATAGCTCATCTTCGGTCTTACTATACTTGAGCCACCGGCTCTCACGATATATATATATATATAATTTTTTTTCCTTTTTTAGCAATGTATATATTATATAAAGCAATAAAGCGGGACCTCTTTTCCTTTCCACCTTCAAAGGTTTATATATCTTTTTTACCAGGTGGTGGAAACAACCAACAGGGAGCGGATCATATCTGAATCCAGCTTTCCCTTTGGTCCGGCTTATGATCATATCTGAATCTAGCCATGGTCACTTGGGGGCTTCCTATTCAAACATAGGTCGTATTCGAACCAAAGAGAACATAGTTGTCGATACCCAATTGATCGGCATACTGCCAAACCCACTTGGGGGCTTCTTGATCATATTTGAATCATAGCTTAACCCATTTGGGTCTGACGTGCGTCATATTCGAATCAGCGTCATTAAACAACTCTCATGGTCACTTGGGGGCTTCCTGTTCAAACATAGGTAGTATTCGAACCAAAGAGAACATAGCTGTCGATACCCACTTGATCGGCATCGCCAAAGCCACTGGGGGCTATATGATCGTATTCGAATCTTAGCTTAACCCCTTTGAAATTAGTTTTACTATTCATTATACTCTATAAGTATAAATGTTGTTAAGGGCCAGGTAAACATTATATGTGCCAACTGCTAGGAGTTAAATTAACTCTCTCATTTGGGTCACATAAGCCCGCGAGTATATACCAAATAAGATCGCAGGTATGCTATTGTGATCATAATCATAAACCGGCTTTTATATGATGTTTTGGTTCATACTCCGGGTTATCAATACTTTATGTGACCCCGGATGCGATAAGTCGCCAAGGGAATTCTATTTTGTTTTATACACAGGATAAAGTAAGAAGAATTTTGACATCAAGGACAGATCAACATAAGCTGGAAGCATATAACGATGGCGGCTTATGAAAGTATTAAGTGCCATAAACATGCGCGAAGGCATGACAAAATTAAGAGGTTTTTTCGACCCTATTACAAGACTCCCCGAGTCTGAATAATGAAGCAGTGTTTTTTTCAAGTTCATAACGCACGCCGGTTCACTCCTTTGGTCGGCTTGATGGTTCCGGGTTATCCTTCTCCGCCTCTCTGTTGGTTGCTTTGTCCTGGAAGGTTGATGAGGCCCAGTCAATGCTACTCAAGGCTTCAAACTCAGCTTCATCATCTATTAAACCGGCTGGGTCCACTTCAGGGGCAAAAGTATGCTTACGAGTTAGAGGGATCAGGCTGATTTGATCATATGGAGTGTTTGGAATTCTCCGGTTCTCGCTGTCATAGCCCGGAGAGTATTTGGAGAGGTCAGTATCATTCCCAATAAGGGTATCCACGGGACATATGACTTTGACGCAGGCGGTGAAATCATGATCATCAAATACGGTAACATCCTCCTTCAGACTCGGGTATCCAAGAGCAAGGTCGGATGGGTCTAGTTCTGGAATCCATGCTTTTGCCCGGCTCAAGGCGGCTACGGCTCCGGCTCTTGAAGATGCCCGCCTTAAATCTTGGATCCGCTGAGGTAGCACAGCGAGACACTTCAGTACGTCTTGCAGAAGGTGAGGAGTGGTATTTGATAAGGCTACAACAGCTAAAGCACGTTGTGACCCGGTGTACAGCTGCTCCACTAGAGTGTAAACCGCCTTAAGTTTGACCAGCATGTTCTGCTTGAGGTTGGTGCTCCTGGGACCTGTGTGTTCACAAACATAAAGGTGAGCCGGAGTTAACGATAAAAGCAATAATTAAGGGAAGGATTGCAATGTTTGGAGTTATGAACAATAGCTTACCGAAGATGGCTGAGACCATTTGAGATATATGACGTTTTAAGTTGGACAGCTCGGTTGTTGCTTCTGCCAATGAAGCCTCTGCCGTCTCAGCCCGGGTCACTAGTGAAGCCTTCTCATCAGCCCAGATTTTCTTCTCTGACTCAAAATTTTTCTTCAACTTCTCTTGTTCAGAGATGTTGAATTCAAATTTGGAGTTGGCTTTTTGAGTTTCAAGCTCTTGAGTTGTCGGACGGCTCTTCAGGTCAGCAATCTCCGACTCAAATTGACTTATGGTGACCTACATTGATACCGAGTTACGGTAAGAATCATGGTAAGATATATTAAGTCCCAAGCACTTTACAAGTAAAGATACTTGACACTTGGGGGCTAATGTATGCTGAAGAATTTTTAATCTACCATGCCGGGTTATGCATATTAAGTCTCAAGCACTTTACAAGTAAAGATACTTGACACTTGGGGGCTAATGTGTATCGCAAGTTCAAAACTATCATGCTATAACCGGGTTAAATATATTCTCTTTCAACCGGAGATATCAACAGTAAGCATATTTCTAAGTCTACAACATATTTATTCATAAGCAGTAGACTTGGGGGCTGGTATAGTAAGTAAGAGTCAGGAAAGCAGTATAAGTTATACCTCAGATTTGTGTTGTATTTGTTTCACCATGTCAATTTCCAGGTCACGGCTATTATGCACTTGATTCAGATAGCCCGATACTATATCACCAATGCTTAGGTGAGTGTAATCAGTAATGTCCTGCTTGGCCTTTCGGCGTTCGACAAGTTCTTCCTTGGCAGTACATTTCGCAAGGACAGTTGGCCGCCCCGGTTCAATAAACTGGCTTTTCAACACTTCAACTTCTGGGTCAATTGTTTTGACCGGGCTAGGAGCTTCCGGGTTATCAGAGCTATTGAGAGTATCTTCGGCAGGCGGGTCAGAGGTTGGCACCGGAATATCAAAAGCCGGTTCAGGCGGCTGATGGGTGGAGCTGGCTGGAGCAGACATATCAGGCGCCGGTTCAGCAAGAATCAGATCTTGAGACGGCTTATTCTTCTTTGCCCTCTTGCTGGGTTTCATTTGCATGCTGTCAACAAAGGTAGAAGGATGAATACTAAAGCATGAGTAAGGTAAAAGCCTAAAGTAACTAAAAGTTACAGTACCCAGGAGCAGTTTTGAAAGCCGGCATGTTTGATTGCATAGACTCGCCGGAGGAAGGAGATGAATCCTGAGAATTGGAGTCAGATGAATTGAGAGGTTGGCGAATTAAACCCGCCAAAGGAAAAATAGAACGCAAATCGGAGATAACCTCAGTCCGACGCTTCCTAGTTACGTCAGGTAAGCCGGAGGAGAGTTCTGCATCCTTGCTGGTCCGGGTCTGCCTCCGGCTTTTAAACTGTTGTTGCTTCAAAAGAAATTGAGGATCTTGATAAGCTAGAGGATGTGAAAATCTACTTTCCGGGTCACCTTTCGGATTTTTTGCTTGGGCAAAGGCTCTGAGTCGGAGGAAATTATAGTTACCTCTTCGCCAACCACTTGGCTGTGCCCCGTATGAAATGTCAATAAAATAATGACATAGGAGTTAAGAGAATCAGGGATTACCTCCTCATCATCCGAAGAAGTGTCATCCAATTTGAGTAAATCGGAAGCGTTGGGTTTCTTCTTCTTTGAAGTTCCCGTTTTGGCAGCTTTCCTTTCCGTCTTCTTGGCTATCCTGGCTTGTTTAGCAGCCTCATGGTCATACTGGACCTTCCAAAAATTGTCATCGGCCTGTGAAAAAAGATATGAAATTATGAGTACAAGTAAGTTGTGACAAGGCTAGGAGTATTTATTAAGGTTGATGACTCACTGCAGGGGCCGGGTTCTTCTTACAGAAGGGAAGTAAGCCGAAGGCGTTGCTAGTTACTGTGCCCTCCTTAAGCAGCGACTGGGTTGTAGCTTCCAACACATCATCTGGTAAGTCGTCAGGGCTATGACGCAGTGGATCATCCTTTTTGCTTGAATAGGTACACATTAAGCCGGGACGGCGGCTTAACGGAAGTACTCGCCAAGCAACCCAAACTCGGACTAGATCAATGTCGTTCAGGCCATTTCCCAAAAGAGCTTTGATCCTTTTGATGGTGGGGTTAAGAGGCAGACGCTCAATAGCAGTTAGCTTGTCCTCTAGCGGATGGTTGGACTCAAGGCGCAGAGCGCGGAAGCCGGGCAGAGGGCTTTCGTTAGCCGGGGAAGTGTCCTGGCAATAGTTCCACGTTTGATTCCAATCTTTCGGATGACTCGGCAGTTCAGCATAAGGGAAAAGGCAGTCTCTCCGCCGCTGAATTGAGATACCGCCAAGTTCAAGACTGGGACCGTTGGCACGTTCATTCTGCCGGTTCAAGTAGAAAAGCTCTCTGAACAAAAGCAGATTTGGCTCCTCTCCCAGGTACACCTCGCAGAAGACTTGGAAATTGCAGATATTTGACACGGAATTGGGTCCAATATCTTGAGGCCTAAGGTCAAAGAAATTCAAAACTTCTCTGAAGAATTTTGAGCCAGGAGGGGCAAATCCCCGGCTCATGTGATCCGTAAAAACTACTACTTCCCCTTCTTTGGGTTGAGGCCTTTCTTCAGACGGGTCAGGGGCACGATAAGACATGACCTCCTTCTTAGGCAGATGGCCAGACTTCACAAATTCAGACAGTTTACTCCTCGTGACTGTGGATGGGACCCAATTACAGGTCACAGGAGCCTTGGCCGCTTTAGGTGCCATGACAAAGATTGAGGCCTATGACAAAAATAAAGAGGATCCGGCTCAAATTTAACCCGGAGGAAAATATTTAAAACTAGTCATGATGGCGGCTTAAGAAGGGGCCTAATGATATATGGATGACTATGTGATAAATATTAAGCCACTACAGGTGTCAATGAGCAGTTAAACATATACGATAGATGCAGTTTCTTGGCTAAGTGTGGAACAAACAGGTTTCACAGAGGGCAGCTATGCAGAGAAAGGGATCTGTTTTCTATCCAAAACAAGTGCGAAAAGAATTACCGCGGCCATTTTATATCATTCTCAGATCAGAAGAGGCGTCTAAGAGGGAAACTAACAAGGGTTTGGCTCCAATGGTGATGAACTCCGATGAACTCGAGGAAGCTCTAATGCGGATCTAAGCAAGGAAGGGAAGGGAACTTATGGATCTGGATGGGCTGCAGAAGTTCGCTGTTGTTTTCTGATCCGATTCAGGTTGATGCAGCGGCCTGGGACGGTGAAGACAAGAAGCTCGACGGCGGCGGCGGCGGAGCTCGAGAGGAGGCAAGAGGAAGAAGACGACTGCAAGAGGGAAGAATGGAAGACCTAGGTTGCCCTATTTATAAGGGAAGAGCTGACCGAGACGGCGTGAGAAACGAGGAGACCGAAACATCATTATCCAGCGGCCCCGACGCCTCGATTCTCAGGATGGTCAGTAAAGGCAAAGATCCGTTGGAGGATATGACAGAGTAAAAATGAGTTTTATTGAAGATGACGTCACGGTGATTTATCCCGGATCCAGATGATGACGTCACGGCGGGTTAAAATTTCCGCGCAAAACAGAAGACTGAAGGCCAGTTCCACAAGGTTTTAAAGATTGACATGAACCGTTTCAAATCAATCTGGGGCCTAATGTTGGGGATATAACTATTTGTAAGCTGCCCAGGAGGGGCCGGGTTACAGTAAGAAGACTATTCTATGAAGCCGAAGAGCTGAAGATGGCGGTTCAATAAAAGGGCTAAGGCACACAGGCGACTTAAGGCCCGTAGTAGCAAACCGCCATAATGGCATGACTTGTATCATAAGGAATAATTAACTAGTCACCGAGCCGGACATTGTCTATGAGCCGGCCGGGACACTAAGGGCCGCAGGGCGTCAACCCGTGTATATAAGGGGACGACCCGGCAGCGGCTTAGGGAGAGAAACAACTCATCGAAAGCCAGGCATAGCGTATCTCGCTCCCTGGTCATCGAAACCTCAATAATCCCAACACAACTAGACATAGGCCTTCCTTCACCACAAGGGGCCGAACTAGTATAAACCTCTCGTGTCCTTTGTCCCGATTAACCCCTTTAAGCTTCCTAGTTGTGATGGCTCCACGACTAAGTCCTTGCAAGAGGACATCTGCCGTGACAATTCCACGACACTTCCCGTAGGACATCATCAACGAGCGCGAGTTCTACGCGCAAAGGAGGGCGGAGAGGGATAAGAGGAGGGCGGAGCGAGCCGCCTATCGCGAGGACAAGCGTAGGCGAAAAGCGGACGCTCAACTCAACATGAGGCTAGGAGCAGCGTCGCCCTGGGAATCCGACGATGATCGGTATCTTCACGCCTACAGGCAAACGTCGGAGGAGGACACCACCGAGGAGTATTCGGACGACGAGGAGTAGTTGAATTATCTTTTTTTATCTATCTATGTTGAGAACTATCCTCTACTCTCTAGTATCTACTTCTCGATCTCAACACTGTAAACGCTTTTGTAAAGCGCCACGCGTTGCGATTCTGTTGTTGATGCTCTAACATGGCAGACGAGTACTTTAATGTTGCCCACAAGATGCGCGAGTATTACTAGTAGTATTTTTCTTGCCATGTTGAGATTTTAAAACCACGAGTGTGAACATGCAGAGGAGCAATGAAGACCAAACACGGGATATTCGGGACATCTTCAAGGAGCGTGGAAAGTTAAAGAGGAGCTGCACCGAACCTGTAAAACGAGCTTTAGTAAGTAACACCCTTTCAATTACTTTCGTTTAGCCTCGTGTTCTTCGATGTGTATATGTTGTAGTTTCTGTTTCTCTTAAGCGTGGTGTTCTTCGGTGTGTAATAAGAAGAGTCTTAATCGTCCTAATGCTTTCGTTTTTAGCTTGATGTAGGAAGTGGGTGTTCTCACCTTGTAGTCTATTTTTATATTTCTTTTACTTTTGAATTCACTTCTCGGAGTTCTGTTTATCTGGCTTCTACTAAATGGATCTAGGTTTCTCTGAGTTTTGATCTAAAAAAGAAGTAACTTCATGTCAGGATGCAGTTCCTGCGAGGAGGGAAGTATGGTCAACCTCGAGATCATGTTTCCAAAATGAGGCTGGATTACACACAAGGTGCCAGTTCCCTAATGATGCCGGATTAGACACAAGGTGCAAATTCCCAGATGATGTTGAATTACACACAAGCCAGGAGGAGTCGTCAGCTGTTCATGTCCTCATGGCATTAGTAAAGGCTGAAAGAAAGCGTGCAGAAGCCCTTGAGATTGTAGCTGAGTTCCTGAAGAAGCGAAAAGAGCAATCAGATGCTCTCTTCACCCAAGCCAAAGAATAGATGGAAGAAGCCAGAAATAAGCTAGCAGAGGCAGAGCAGGCTAGGCGTCTCCTGCTATCTAAAACTGTTGTTAATACAAAATTTCCTTCATAATAGCTAGGTTCAAATGTTTATCTAGTCAGCATGCCTGTTGTGATGTTTGTGCATCTACTGATGTGGCACAAAATGTTTTTTTCTGGTCATGTAATAACAGCAATTACTTTCCAAACAATAACAGACGAAGCATTGGACATGCTATAGTTCACGCGCAAGCCCGACATTCCAAGTTCAACTTCCACATCAAAATCATGTTCACAGATATCTGCACATTTATACATAATGTCCACAACCATGATTCGCTTCAAAGACAAAAAAATGTGAGGAGAGTTATAAATAAAGGAAAACCTCTACTAGTTCCTGCTACCAGTGCGAGCACAACAAGTCAAGACCATGCGTAAATTAATTATATTTTAGTCATTTTTTGTGTTCTAAAATGCCTGCCGGCTCGCGGAAGGATGTGTTGCCGGCACACGCGCGGATTCAATGAAGGCAGGTGGGGCAGTCTTAAGCTGGTTGCACGCGGCGAGGAGGCGTGCTCAGCCGGGCCTGCAGCGAGTGCGGCCCTCTTGGCCGGCGCGCCGGTTCAATGCCTGCGCTATGAGAGGTCGCGTCCATGTCAGAGCAATCACTCCCTCCAGTCCTTTTCTGTTTGGGTATAACAAAATCTTGTTTTCCATTCACATTTTACAAGTAAAATTCGTGGACAAACTGTGACCCAAAGTACGATGGGGACTAGTAAACCAGAATGGAGGTAGTAGTTGTTTTTAATCAAAGAAGGGTTTCCCCTTCCGATTACTGAAAACCAGCATCTAAATCTAAACCAAAGTATTTGCCCTAGAACTACCAGGTTCAACATCTCGCAACATAAACCCATACAACCATGCACCAAAGAGGTACATAGTACTATGAATTCCATTTTCGCTCCATACCAATCGTTCTAAAAACTACTTACTACTTATAACGCGCCATTGAAAATCGGAACTCTTAACCCCGCTAAAAAACAATATTTTAAACATGGCTACTCGATCTGTGGCAACTGGCGAGCCACTGCGCTCCAAGTCGTTCACCTGTGGTCCCGACCATCAACTCCTATGGATCAAATTATCACGCGAGCTGACTATTCCTACAAAGGTGCTCCACCACGTACCCGGTACCCGCGAATGCAGCAATCGTGCACCTAGGGTTTTAGGGTTTATTTGTTAACGTTGCCTTTACGTAACACTCATGTGTGCGACACAGCGAGAGGCCAACTGCATGCGTGCGCCTCTTCTCTTCGTATATGTACTCCACCGTTTGTCTGGTGTCCAAAAAATTATAATAACTACTAGCAATGTGCCAATGCGTTGCCACACGATCAAAGTAGATTAATAAATATTCTCCGATTTGATAGAAAAAAAGTCTAGTTTTGAAATACGTATATCACTAAAAATATGTTATGTTTCACTCAAAATATATTCCTTTGGCGGTTTTGATGAGATAAGGGAGGAATGTTGTTGGTTTCAAGATTCGAGAAGTGGTATATGTCTAATTTCTACTCTTACTAGCAAGATGCCCGTGCGTTGCATGGAACATCAAGATCTTGTGTGAGAAAAGGATGAACAAGGGAAGGCCTTATCTGCAAATGTGGTGAAGAGTGCGGGTAAATTGCCATATTTTCCTTCCTATCCGTCAGATATAAATCGGACGACCTACATTGCAGGATGGCAGGCCCACCATCATCACCAACTCTATTTTTTATCCCTACTCTTATGAAAAGCATTGTCGGTGATGATCGTGTGCCTGCCATCCTGCAATATAGTCCGCCCGATCTATATCTGACGGATAGGAAGGAAACTATGGCAATTTTACAAAAATATACCCACACCCCTCTCCACATTTGCAAATAAGATCTTCCCTCGTTCATCGTTTTCCCCCACAAGATAAACTACTCATACAAATGCATATTGATGTTCCGTGCAACGCATGAGCATCTTGCTAGTTGTTGAAAAAAGCCCATGTGTGTGTGAGAGAGAGGGAGAGTGCAGGAGGACGGAGTGCATGTGTGACAAAGACACAAGGAGTGTGTGTGCAATAGGTATCAGCTTAAAATGAGGCGATAGTGTGTGTGCGCACGATCGAGAGGGCGTGTCTTAAGAATGGAAGAAAAAGCTACATAGATACAAGGAGCGGGAGAGAGACACGTATGCGATGGTGGAAGCACAAGCATGCGGGTGTATAAACCTATCTAGAGGATAGCTAGTCGATAAATGTTTGTGAAAGAAATACGAGTCGGGGTGTAATAACCCAAAAGTGTAGGGGATCGCAACAGCTTTCAAGGGTAAAGTATTCAAACCAAATTTATTGATTCGACACAAGGGGATCCAAAGAATGTTCTTGAGTATTAGCAGTTGAGTTTTCAATTCAACCACACCTGGATAACTTAGTATCTGCAGCAAAGTATTTAGTAGCAAAGTAGTATGATAATAATGGTAATAGTAACAAAAGTAAAGATAAATGTTTTTGGGTTTTTGTAGTAGTTGTAACAGCAGTAACGGAAAAGTAAATAAGCGGAGAACAATATATGAAAAGCTCGTAGGCAATGGATCAGTGATGGATAATTATGCCGGATGCGATTCCTCATGTAATAGCTATAACATAGGGTGACACAGAACTAGCTCCAATTCATCAATGTAATGTAGGCATGTATTCCGTAAATAGTCATACGTGCTTATGGAAAAGAACTTGCATGACATCTTTTGTCCTACCCTCCCGTGGCAGCGGGGTCCTAGTGGAAACTAAGGGATATTAAGGCCTCCTTTTAATAGAGAACTGGACCAAAGCATTAACACATAGTGAATACATGAACTCCTCAAACTACGGTCATCACCGAGAAGTATCCCAATTATTGTTACTTCGGGGTTGTCGGATCATAACACATAATAGGTGACTATAGACTTGCAAGATAGGATCAAGAACTCACATATATTCATGAAAACATAATAGATTCAGATCTGAAATCATGGCACTCGGGCCCTAGTGACAAGCATTAAGCATAGCAAAGTCATAGCAACATCAATCTCAGAACATAGTGGATACTAGGGATAAAACCCTAACAAAACTAACTTGATTACATGGTAAATCTCATCCAATCCATCACCGTCCAGCAAGCTATGGAATTACTCACGCACGGCGGTGAGCATCATGAAATAGGTGATGGCGGATGGTTGATGATGACGACGGTGACGAATCCCCCTCTCCGGAGCCCCGAACGGACTCCGGATCAGCCCTCCCGAGAGAGATTAGGGCTTGGCGGCGGCTCCGTGTCGTAAAACGGGATGAAACTTTCTCTCTGATTTTTTTCTCCGCGAGACGGAAGATATAGAGTTAGAGTTGAGGTCGGTGGAGGTCTAGGGTGCCCACGAGAGAGGGGGGCGCGCCCCCCCTGTCTCGTGGACAAGCCCTGGGCCCCCCAGAAATTCTTATTAATTCCAAAAAGTGCCTCCGTGAATTTTCAGGACATTCCGAAAACTTTTCTTTTCTACACATAAAACAACATCATGGCAGTTCTGCTGAAAACAGCGTCACTCCGGGTTAGTTTCATTCAAATCATGCAAGTTAGAGTCCAAAACAAGGGCAAACGTGTTTGGAAAAGTAGATACGTTGGAGACATATCAACTCCCCCAAGCTTAAACCTTTGCTTGTCCTCAAGCAATTCAGTTGATAAACTGAAAGTGATAAAGAAAAACTTTTACAAACTCTATTTGCTCTTGTTGTTGTAAACATGCAAAGCCATCATTCAGGTTTCAACAATATTGTAAACTAACCATACTCACGATAACGCTTAGGTCTCACAATTACTCATATCAATAACATAATCAGCTAGCGAGCAATAATAATAAAACTCGGATGACAACACTTTCTCAAAACAATCATAACATGATATAACAAGATGGTATCTCTCTAGCCCTTTCTAAGACCGCAAAACATAAATGCAGAGCACCTTCAAAGATCAAGGACTAACTAAACATTGTAATTCATGGTAAAAGAGATCCAGTCAAGTCTTACCCAATATAGACCAATAGTAATACACGCAAATAACAGTGTGCTCTCCAGCGGGTGCTTTTAATAAGAAGGGCGATGACTCAACATAAAAATAAATAGATAGGCCCTTCTCAGAGGGAAGCAGGGATTTGTACACTAGTAGAAAAAGGGTCAAATGTGAGACACATTAGTCCCGGTTTGTAACAGAACCGGCACTAATGTGGCCATTAGTGCCGGTTCCAACGGCTAGCCGGGAGGAGCTCTTTAGTACCGGTTCGTGGCAAACCTTTAGCACCGGTTCGTGCCACGAACCGGTACTAATGAGAGTGGTGGCAGGATGTTGTCGAATGGGGCCCTTCCAGCACTTTTTAGTACCGGTTCGTGGCATGAACCGGTACTAAATGTCGTCCTATATAAATCCTTCGTCCACCCGCACTCTGTTCTTCCCCTTTCCCTCTCCTCTCCTCTGTTCTTCCCTTCTTCCTCTCGAGTTCATCACAAAATTTGCCCCAAATTTGTCAAGATTTGCAGGCCCTCATCCATTCAAATGATCACCAAGGTTAGCAACTTTGTCCTTTCATCTCTCATTGCTAGATTAGCTCTTGCATTGGTTTATATAGTGATTAATTGTGGGTTTTAGTAATTTGGGAGGAATTATATGTGGTAGTATTTGATTTATATGCAATTTGAGGTAAAAATAACACTTAGTTTGCATATGTAGGTGTGGTTTACTTAGTGCCTTCTAAATCTCTGTCAGAACCACCGCCGATCGCCTGCACCGTCTCTGTCAGCCGGCACCACCTTGTGGTGAGCCTCTTGTTCATGAAATTTTATATAAAAAATTGATGTTTGTGTGATTTGGATATATAGTTACTCGTATAATAATTATCTTACCCATACGTTGTTTGTTATACATAGTGCCATGGTTTTGATATCCGTCCCCGTCGGCCCTCGTCCTTGTTATGATTCAGATGTGGTTAATCTCTTTTAAAACTATTTGTTGCATTTCGTGTTTATGACAAATTATGCCCATCAAGTTGACATAGATATTTTTATCTAGGAGGTATGTGAACCGGAAATTCCAACCGACCCTATTGTCGAGAGGTTAAATTTAGTTGAAAGAGAAAACGAGTACTTGAAAGAAAAATTGAAAAGAATTGAGGGGGAGAAGATGGAATTGGAGTTGCATGTTGCCGATGTCGTCGATGATCACAAGATCAATATGGAGAAAATGCGCTTGAAGATTAGAAAGATTAGAAAATATGCCATCGATAGTGAGGCTTGGTATCATTATGCTGTTGGATCAATCGTTACCTTAGTTGCGATCTTGATCGCATTTGTTGTTGCATTTAAATGCTTTAGCTAGAGAGTTATTTGTTTGTTGCATTTAAGTGTTGTATGAACTTTATGTATGAACTTGTATTAATTTGGTCTATTCGGTGTTGTGTAATGAAGATGAGTCGGCAATGGATGTACGATGACCGATGCTCTCCCCAGATCGTTGAGGGCGTGCATACTTTTCTGTTTGAGTCCGGTTTCATGCCCCACTATAATGTTTGGACCAAGCACGGATAAAGAGGGGTTATGATGGAAGACAATGAAGAAGAAGAGGACGACGACGGCTATCCTGTCCATGGGTTCCCTGAATACGATGATACAACAATGGGGGAAGAAGCTGAGCCGTAATGCGGGAAGAAGCTGGGCCGGCAATGCGGGAAGAAGCTGAAGAAGAGGCATCAGATGAGCCCGTTGATGATCTAGGTCGGGCCATTGCCGATGCAAAGAGAAACTGCGCAAGTGATTTGGAGAAGAAGAAGTTGCAGCGCATGTTAGAGGATCACAAAAAATTGTTGTACCCGAATTGCGTAGGTGACAAGAAAAAGCTGGGCACCACACTGGAATTGCTGCAATGGAAGGCAGAGAATGGTGTATCTGACAAGGGATTTGGAAAGTTGCTGGTAATGATAAAGGATATGCTTCCAAAGGACAACGAATTGCCCGAGAGTATGTACGAAGCAAAGAAGGCTGTCTGCCCTCTAGGGTTAGAGGTGCAGAAGATACATGCATGCCCTAATGATTGCATCCTCTACCGTGGTGAGTACGAGGATTTGAACGCTTGCCCGGTATGTGGTGCATTGCGCTATAAGATCAGTCGCGATGAGAATGGTGATGTCGAGGGCGAGCGCCCCAGGAAGAAGATTCCTGCCAAGGTGATGTGGTATTCTCCTATAATACCACGGTTGAAACGTTTGTTCCAAAACAAAGAGCATGCCAAGGCGATGCGATGGCACAGAGAAGACCGTAAGAAAGACGGAAAGTTGAGAGTACCAGCTGACGGGTCGCAGTGGAGAAAAATCAAAAGAAAGTACGGGAAGGAGTTTGCAGATGACCAAGGAGCGTATGGTTTGGTCTAAGCGCAGATGGCATTAATCCTTTTGGGGAGCAGAGCAGCAACCATAGCACCTGGCCTGTGACTCTATGTTTGTATAACCTTCCTCCTTGGTTGTGCATGAAGCGAAAGTTCATTATGATGCCAGTGCTCATCCAAGGCCCTAAGCAACCCGGCAACGACATTGATGTGTACCTAAGGCCATTAGTTGAAGAACTCTTACAACTATGGAATGGAACAGGTGTACGTGCGTGGGATGAGCACATGGGGGAAGAATTTTACCTAAAGGCATTGCTGTTCGTGACCATCATTGATTGGCCTACTCTCAGTAACCTTTCAGGACAGACAAACAAGGGATACCGTGGATGCACGCACTGTTTGGATGATGACGACGAGATATATTTGAATAGTTGTATGAAGAATGTGTACAGGACATCGTTGATTTCTTCCGAGCAGGCATCCCGTAAGAAAGAAAGGCAAGCATTTCAAAGGTGAGGCGGATCACCGGACGAAGCCTCGCCACCGTCATCGGTGCTGATGTACATGATATGGTCAAGGATTTGAAGGTGATATTTGGAAAGGTCTGGCGGACAACCTGTTCCAAAGGACGCCGACGGACGCGCACCCATGTGGAAGAAGAAATCTATATTTTGGGACCTGCCATATTGAAAGACCTAGAGGTCCGCTCCGCAATCGACGTGATGCACGTGACGAAGAATCTTTGTGTGACCCTGCTTGGCTTCTTGGGCGTGTATGGGAAGACAAAAGATACACCGAGGCACGGAGGACCAGCAACGATGCACGGAGAAGACGGCATATATCGTGGTCATGCAAGCTACGCCTTACCAAAGAAGAGAAGGAAATCTTCTTTCAATGCCTGCTCAGATTAAGGTACCGTCGGCTTCGTCGAATATAAAGGGAATAATAAACATGGCAGATAAAAAGTTCCAGAACCTAAAGTCTCATGACTGCCACGTGATTATGACGCAACTGCTTCCGGTTGCATTGAGGGGGCTTCTACCAGAAAACGTTCGATTAGCCATTGTGAAGCTATGTGCATTTCTCAATGCAATCTCTCAGAAAGTAATCGATCCAGAAATCATACCAAGGTTACAGAATGATTTGGTGCAATGTCTTGTCAGTTTCGAGTTGGTGTTCCCACCATCCTTCTTCAACATCATGACGCACGTCCTAGTTCACCTATGCGAAGAGATTAACGTTTTGGGTCCTGTATTTCTACACAATATGTTCCCTTTGAGAGGTTCATGGAGTCTTAAAGAAATATGTTCATAACCGTGCTAGGCCAAAAGGAAGCATCTCCAAGGGCCATCAAAATGAGGAGGTCATTGAGTTTTGTATTGACTTTATTCCTGACCTTAAGCCGATTGGTGTTCCTGAATCGCGGCATAAGGGCGGACTGGATGGAAAAGGCACGCTAGGAGGGGAACAAATAATATGTATGGACGGACATTCTCTCACTGAAGCACACTACACAGTTCTACAGAATTCCGCCTTGGTGGCTCCGTATATGGATGAACACAAGAATTTGCTACGCTCCAAACACCCGGAGCGGTCTGATGACTAGATTACACGTGAACAAACCAGGAGTTCGCCAGCTTGTTGCAGACACGTACCATGCATGACACCTCTATTGAAGATGACCTGTACTTGTTGTCCCAGTTACCATCTTCGAATATAATGACTTTCAAAGGGTACGAGATAAATTGTAATACATTTTACACAATCGCCCAAGATAAGAAGAGCACCAACCAAAACAGTGGTGTCCGCTTTGATGCAGAAACCAAGACGGGAAATGAAACATATTATGGTTATATACAGGACATATGGGAACTTGACTATCGACGTGGTTTAAAGGTCCCTTTGTTTCGGTGCAAATGGGTCAATATGACACGAGGCGGGGTCACGGAAGACCCGCAGTACGGAATGACAACAGTGGATCTCAACAATCTTGTGTATGCAGACGAACCATTCGTCCTAGCCAATGATGTGGCACAGGTTTTCTATGTGAAGGACATGTCTACCAAGCCAAGAAAAAGAAAGGATAAGGAAGCGAATGCATCGTACGATGAGCCAAAGCGGCACATAGTTCTTTCTGGGAAGAGAAACATCGTGGGAGTGGATGACAAGACAGACAAGTCAGAAGATTATGAAAAGTTTGATGAAATTGCTCCATTCACAGTCAATATTGACCCAAGCATCCCGTTAAATGATGAAGATTTTCCATGGTTACGGCGCAAAGGGACACACGCGAAGAAAAAGTTTCACACCCAAAGATCTGGGATGTGATCGGCTTCACTAGCTATCATCACTTTCATCTGTGTTTCGCACTGAGAGGGGAATCTCTGTAATAGTTAGGGTAGTTATGTGTTTTGGCATTTGAAACGCGAAGAAATTTTATGTGCAAACAAATTCACACTAATTTCAAATAATTCAAAATTTAAACTATTCAAATTTGAAAACTACGGGCACTAACAGAAAGTTTGTAATTTTTTGTACCTAAAGAGGATGTGTCAGCCTCCGGTCAGGCTATGGCCCCACCATCACCATTTAGTGCCAGTTCGTACCACGAACCGGTACTAATGAGGTTGTGTCGTAAAGGTGGGGCCCCACGAGCACCTTTTAGTACCGGTTCATGGATGAACCAGACGTAAGTTGTTTTTAGTCCCACCTCGCAAGTGAGAGGGACTAGGAGCGGTTTATAAGTCCTGAGTGCAGAGACGATGAAGAAGAGGATCAATGCTCACGTTGCTTAGCTTCAAGCCTTCAGGAATACGGTAGACTGCACGGAGCTATGCGCAGTGTAGTTTACACTATTCCGAAAGGCTTGAAGCAAATTAACGAGCATTGCACCTCTTTTTTATTTTTAGTAACTTATTACAACTCTGGACTTCTTCTGTTTTGGCAAAAACTAATTGCACGTCGACATTTCTTTTTTTTAAGTTATAACTCCGGACTTTGACCATCAAGTTTTGCAGAAAAGAAAAAATAGCAGAAAAGAAAGAAAACTATAGCTGAAAAGAAAAAAACTATATAAAAATACTGCTCAAAAATAAATAGAAGAAAATAAATATAGCAGAAAAGAAAAACTACTCAGAAATAAATAGAAGAAAAATAAAGCAGAAAAGAAAAAATTATATTTGTTATTTTTCAATCATTTACAAAATGACCGTGAAATTGAAAATCACTACAAAATGAACTCTAAAATGGTGATTTTGGCAAACTAGATGAAAAACTACTCACAAATAAATAGAAGAAAATAAATATAACAGAAAAGAAAAAACTATAGAAAAACTACATAAAAATAAATAGAAGAAAATAAAGCAGAAAAGAAAAAATATAAGAAAATTAGCGCTGCCTGTGGGCCTAATAGGCCACAGGTGTGTAATTACAGGCCTTAAAGGCCCAGCAGACTCACAGGGCAGCGTGCAGAGTTTAGGCCCACAAGTCTGCTATACAGAGGAGTTCGAAGTGGTAGCCGCGGCTGGGTTTATAAACCAGTGCGGCTGCCCTCGCCCGCGAGGTGGGACTAAACTTGGGGTGGCAAGCTGAGGCCTTTTAGTACCGGTCGTGGCACAAACCGGTACTAAAGGGGGCCTTTAGTACCGGTTTGTGCCACCACCCGTACTAAAGGGGTCGCTGTCGCCGCTGGGCTGGTTAAATTGGTTTTTAGTACCGTTGGTGGCTCCAACCGTACTAAAGGTGCCTTCTATATATACAACACTTCAAAATTTCATTCCCCTCTGTTTCTTCCTCTGTTTCCGCGTCTCCGCCGCCGCCCCGCCCCGTCGCCGCCCTCGTCTCCGTCGCCGCCCGTCCTCGTCGCCGCCCTCGCCTCCGTTGCCGCCCGGTCCCGTCGCCGCCCGTTGCCGCCTCTCTCCTCCGCCGCCCCTGGCCCGTCCCGTCGCGCCGTCCCGCCGCCGCCGCCTGCCCGTCACCGCCCCCGGCCGTCGCCTCGTCGTCGCCGTCGCCCCGCTGTGAGCTCTCCCCCTCTAACCCCTCTCCCTCGCCCCCGGCAGCCACCATGGGCGCCGCCCCTCCCCGAGCCCATACACACACACACAAGCATGATGATCGAACACACACACACAAGCATGATGATCGAACACACACACACACACACACACACACATATGTATGAATTAATGCATGTATATATTAGTATATACGTATTTTGTATGTTTAATTAGTTTAGATTATTTAGATTATTATTTTTTCACTATTATATATGTATGAATGCATGTTAGATGGATATAATTAGTGTTTAATTAGTATGGAAATTTTTATATAATGTTGTTTTTCAGTTTTTAATGGATGTATAGAAGTTGTGTTTTCTGTTTTAGTGTTAGATGCTTAATTAGTATGAAATAGTATATAGATTTTTGAAATAGTAGAAATGTTAGAAATTTTAGTTATCAAAATCCAATCATTAAAAAATATTACTTTTTATGGGCATATAGCTAGTATTTGTTCTCGACGATTCCGCCCGCATCCTCGCCATCGACCCGTCATGACGACGCCCAGCCGACCCATGTCCGGACTGGCTCACTGGCTGGCACTGGGAGGTGCTGCTCGGAGGGCGCGCCGCTTGATGAGGAACCCGCCCCGGGTCCATCGTCGACCCTGATCTCGTTTGGTGGCGTTCGCGTGGGCCAGTTTCGGTGCGGAGGGACCCGGCCCCGCCGGAGGAGGTACGTCGCCGTGTCAGGGAGGAGGACGAGCACGTCCATCGCTACATGGTTGCGTTAGAGGGCGGCAGGTTCTCCAATACCTCGCAGTATCTTCAGGGATCTCACTTCAGCTATGATCCTGTGAGGGTTCCTTCTCTTTGGGTGTCCACCGCCCGCGACACAGGAACCGCGAGTGTCCTAGATTCTTCTGTAGTATTCGATCTTTAATTAGCTAGCCAGTGATGTACTATTCAATATTATATATTATTCGAGACGATGTATTCGAGATTATATCTATTATTCTAGACGAAGTATTCGAGATTATATCTATTATTCGAGACGATGTAATTTGAATACTAAATTGTTTTATATTTCTTTTGAATTAGTTAAATAAAAGCTATGGCAGGCAATACCGACAGAGAGTGAGAACAGACCATGTTCGATATGATACGCGGGCCAGATGATAATCAGAATGAAGAAGATTATGACGGCTCCGAATTTCTAAACAACACCGGAGAGGGTGATATGATATTCGATCGCGACGACCGAATTGATGAAGTCATGAACTACGATTATGACGATGACGAAGAACATGTTGATACTGAAACAACAAAGACCGGCGAGGTATATATATTTATATAAGCAGGTATCTGGTGATCATCACATGTTTTAAATGACTTGAAGATATATTAACGAATCGATCTTTGTTCTTTCAGCCATCCGGATCGAGCAAATCTTGTGCAAAAGGACGAAACGAGGCCCGAACAAAAAGCTGAAGGAGGGCGAAAGTACAATATCGAGGCAGTCAGACCTAATGGCGAACCATTAGCGCCTAAGAAGATTGCGGACAAGTTCATTCGTCGGTCGGAGTTCTTGTGAAGGACCAACTCTCGATCTCCCTTCAAGAATGGAGAGAGCCAGCAAAAGACAAAGGACAAAAGGCAAAGAGGACGCTGCTCCACGTCCAGATGTTACTTTTGTCGACAAGAATAAAAAAGATCTGCTTTGGGATACTCTCATGGAACATTTCACCCTACCAGATCATTTCACAGAAGCAGATGTGCAGAAAGTCAAGGACGCTGCTCTTAGGAAGATGGCGGTTGCATTCAAGAACCACAAGAATCGTGAATGGGACAAGTACGTCAAGGGAGGAAGGAAGACTCCAGTATTCGAGGGAACACTAGAGAACCAACGTGCTCATTGGGACGATTTCGTGAAATTCAAGGATTCGGAATTAGCTAAGGAACGGTCGAGAATAAACAAGAAGAATGCCGAAAAAAGGATAAGTTCCATAAGCTGGGGCTAGGTGGCTATGCGGTGGCAATGCCTAAGTGGGATAAGTCTGAGAAAGAGATGGAGGATGCAGGTGCCACTCCGGTTACTAAGAGCTGGCCCCCGAGGGTCAGGACTTGGTTCTATGTGCATGGGGCGGAGTTGGACCCGAAGACAGGCAATGTTTCGACGAGGGCAAGTCTGAAGGGAGCCGACGATGCGATACTTGTTGCAATAGAAGAGACACGATCGGGGGTGTTCCAGCCCAATAGAGAGAACGACGAGCTTACGCGTGCCCTGGGAAATCCTGAACACCCGGGAAGAACACGAGGCAAGGGCGCTATTCCGTGGTATGAGGGGTTTTCAGACTGGAACACCGACTACAGAACCCGTGGGAGAAAGAAGATTGCGGAGGAGAAGAAGAGGAAGATGGAGGAGGAGCAGAGGAAGTGGGACTATGAACGCCTTCAAGGCCTAGAAGCAAGTCAAGCGGAATTGGTAGTCAAATTCCAGCGGCAGCAGGAGCAGATCGACTCACTTACCCGGCAAAGGGGGTCTCAGCAGCTGCAGCAGCTAGCGAATGATCCAACATTGGATAGCACCGCCCCATCCATGCCGAGAAGCAGCGTGGGTTCCGCCCCGGACGACGCAATGCTGGGTAGGTACCCCGTGGATGACATCACGGAGAACACTAGCTGCGAGCTACACGTCAAAATGAAGAACATATCCATGAAGGTGGCGGACGGCGTTGCTTTTCTAGTTACCCCCAAAGCAACCTACCATTGCATCCCGATTCCAGAGGGCTATGCTCGTGTCACGGTTGACGAGGTGGTGCACCCATATTCGGAGCTAGAGCTTGACATTCTTGGAGGTGACGACGAGCGCTTTCTCGGAGACGCCAACCATCATATCATCCTATGGAAAAAGGATTGCATCATCTTTCGAAGGCCACCGACACTGCGTCATCCGACTCCTCGTCGAAGTCCACCACCGAGTCAGCAGTCTCCCGCTCCTGCAAGTCCACCAAGTCCGGAAAAGTGTCAGGCCACTCCTCCTCCAAGTCCGGTAAAGTGTCAGCCACCTCCTCCTCCAAGTCCGCCACAGCAGCCGACGCCCTCCTCCTCCAAGTCCGGCACAACCTCAGGCCACTCCTCCTCCAAGTCCGGCACAGCTTCAGGCGGCCACTCCTCCTCGTCCAACTCAGCCCCGTCAGCCGGTGTCTCCGCCACCTCAGCAATCGCAGAAGAGACACCCCGCAGCTATGGTGCGTAGTGGTACGAGTCGAGGTAGTACAGGAAGTACAGGCGGAGGCAAGCGATATAAATATGGTCCAAGCCTCACGCCTCTTCCGCAGAGGTCTTATGACAGGTCCGAGGAGGAAATCGCAGCCATATCGAAGTCCGAGGTGGAAGCCCATTTTGCACCAAAACCGCCACCGCCGCCAAGGGAGAAAGTGCCTGAGGAAACGATTGACCACTTCATTCGTATGGCTCAAATACCAGCTCCCAAGCCTGTTGACACAGACTATGAGCGCCACATCAGGAAGTTAAATCGAGCACGTCTACGTAAGGAGGCGAGCTCGGGATCGAGCAAACAAGAAGCAGCTGTCAAAAAATGCGGGAAAACCATTCCCCAGCTGGGAGAACAGGCGGCGCAATCGATCCCCTCGCTTGTTGTGCCAACAACACGTGACAGTACACGCGCCCAATATTATTGTGGGCAAACAGTTTACGTTCCTGAGGTGGGCAATGTGGTAATAACGGAGGACCATATAATGCAGGCTGAAGTTCTCAAAATCACTGTTGGACAACTCCTCGAGATCGAGCCCATGCCTGTGCTTAGAGAGGATGAAATAAAACGGAAATATGTCCGGGGCCAACCTTTGGTCGAGCCAGACAAGGTCAAGAACCTCCCAACGAGAATGTATGAATTGCATCAATGGTACATGAACATTACCAAGATTTCCGATCGATTGTCCCTCATGGTGAATGTCAAGGAGGAGCATTACTTCCATGAGAAAGCTGTGTCCGTTGAGTATTCTGAAATGTTTCAGTTATAAAATCAAGACGCACTCGACAAATCTATCGTCAGTTGCTATTGTCTGTAAGTGATTTCTTTCTGTAATTTAAGTCTCAAGCTAGCTGTAGTGATCCTTTTGATCAATCATTACCTGTAATTATCCTCACTATATTCTTTTTTGTGGTATTATATGCAGGATGAAGATGTATGAAATGAGAAAAGGTGGACGCTTTGGCATTGCGTTCATTGACCCAAACACCGTTAATGAATACACATGGAAAATAAATCCACTTCATCAAAAGGCCGTAGAGGACAACATGCTAGAGTTCTTGAAGCGCCTCAAATACAATGAAGATATACTACTTCCTTACAACTTCCAGTGAGTCACACTGTCTTGTACTACAAATTCTCTGTTTTTGCCTACTAGCTAGCTACATGTTTTTGCTTACATATGCCCGCTTAATTAAGACATGCAAACGTGTGTGCATGCAGATTTCACTGGGTCATGTGTATCATTAAAGTTGACGCCGGAACAGTTGAAATACTGGACTCACTACTCAAAGAAAAAACTGACTATAACATCTTGTTTGGGATAGTCAACAGGTAATTTCAATCATTATTAACTATATATCTCGGCCTATTTAGTTCGTCATTTTTCATGATATGAACTATTTAATAACCCATTTATTCATTTTCTTTGTCGGCGGGCAGGGCTTGGGCAAGGTTCAGCAGCGTGACCCAGGAGAATGGAAAAAAGCTTAAATGGTTTCACCCAAGGTAAGTAATTATAGTACTAGCTAGCTAGCTAGCTGCCATCTCTTTAATTATCATCCTTGATTAATTATTATCTGATCAAATTCCATTCTCGTAAAGGCCCTCAAGCAGGCGTAGGGACTGATCTGTGTGCATTCTGCGCTTTGCGAGAACATTCGCATGATGGCGTCCCAAAGGAGCAGATCTCAAAGACAGGAATGTGTACGCTTGTCAAAACACTATTCACAATTTTACACCATTATCGATATCTAGTCACACAACTAATACACATGCATATTGATCTCCTTCTTAACAGTTCACAGAGGTGCGGAGAAGCTCCTAGAAACGGAGCGCGAGAAGCACTTCAAGAGGAAATAGCGGGATTTTTGCTCGACCAGGTCATAAACCAAGGAGAATACTATTACCGCCACCGCCCTATGAAAACCACTTCCAATTGTCATCGTGTTCAAGGGACCAATTAGGCTAATGCCACTGGCTCAAGGCAACATGCATATGTAGGAGAAATTGTATATAGCTATACATGTGTGTATGTGTGAATTAATTAATATGATGGTTTGTGAGACACTGATGATATATATATATATGCATGATTGGTTCTACTAGGTTCTACTTATATATATATATATATATATATATATATATATATATATATATATATATATATATATATATATATATATATATATATATATATATGCATAACTGTACAATGTGTAGTATCGTAAAATACCAGCAAACGAAAAAGAATTAAAATGGAAACACAAAATTAAATGAAAAGAAATCATAAAACTAAAACCCCCAAACCATATAGTACGGTTGGTCTTACCAACGGTACTAAAGGGCTCTGAGCTCTGGAGCTGGCTCGTACACGTGGTTTCCTTTAGCACCGGTTCGTGTTGAACCAGTACTAAAGGGGGGGGGGGCCTTTAGTGCCCACACTTTAGTGCCGGTTATGGAACCGGCACTAAAGGACCTTATGAACCGGTGCTATTTCCCGGTTCTGCACTAGTGGTAGAGGTGCCAGAGCTTGATTTTAAAATATAGATTGAATAACATTTTGAGCGGCATACTTTTGTTGTCAACACAACACCTATGAGATGGATGTATCTTCCATACTAAATGCATTGTAGGCAGTTCCCACGCAGAATGGTAAAAGTTTATACTCCCCCAACCACCAACAAGCATCAATCCATGGCTTGCTCGAAACAACGAGTGCCTCCAACAAACAACAACCCTGGGGGAGTTTTGTTTAATTATTTTGATTTGCTTTAATCTTTTTGGATCATGGGACTGGGCATCCCGGTTACTGGCCCTTTCTCGTGAATGAGGAGCGGAGTCCACTCCTCTGAGAATAACCCACCTGGCATGGAAGATATAGGCAGCCCTAGTTGTAACATATACCGCATAGAACGGCAGGTAAATACCACATATAGGAAGGTATAGTGGACTCATATGGAACAACTTTGGGGTTTAAGGAGTTTGGATGCACAAGCAGTATTCCCGCTTAGTACAGGAGAAGGCTAGCAAAAGACTGGGAAGCGACCAACTGAGAGAGCGACAACAGTCATAAACATGCATTAAAACTAATTCACACTGAGTACAAACATGAGTAGGATATAATTCACCATGAACATAAATATGGTGAAGGCTATGTTGATTTTGTTTCTACTACATGTGTGAACATGTGCCAAGTCGAGTCACTTAATTTATTCAAAGGAGGATACCATCCCACCATATCACATCATAATCATTCTAATAGCATGTTGGCACGCAAGGTAAACCATTATAACTCAAAGCTAATCAAGCATGGCACAAGAAACTATAATCTCTAAATGTCATTGCAAATATGTTTACTTCATAATAAGCTGACTCAGGAACGATGAACTCATCATATTTACAAAAACAAGAGAGGTCGAATTCATACCAGCTTTTTCTCATCCCAATAAGTCCATCATATGTTGTCATTATTGCCTTTCACTTGCACGACCGAACGATGTGTATAATAATAAGAGTGCACGTGCATTGGACTAAGCTGGAATCTGCAAGCATTCAACTCAAAAGAGAAGACAAGTAATATGGGCCTCTAAGTGAAATAAACAATCATGCATATGAGAGCCACTGAACATTTTCAATATGGTCTTCTCGACCCCCAAAGGAAAGGAAAGTAAATAAAACTATTTACACGGGAAAGCTCCCAACAAGTAAAAGAAGAATAAGAAATCTTTTGGGGTTTTCATTTTAATTTCTACTACAAGCAAGGAAATTAAACTAACTAATTTTTTTGGTTCTTAAGGTTTATCAAACACACAAGAAGAAGAATAGAAAAAGAAATTTAAACTAGCATGGATAATAGAATGAAAGAGTATGAGCACCGACGACTAGTGTGTGAACATGAATGTAAAGCCGGTGAGAAATACGTACTCCCCCAAGCTTAGGCTTTTGGCCTAAGTTGGTTTAATACCAAGGACCACCGCTACTCTCTCCGGTGTAATGAGAGGTGTAATCAGGATACCACTGGTTGGTCATCTCCGGATCCCACTGGACAGATGATGCACGATAGGGGTCCAGCTCAGGTTCCGGTTCAGGTTCTGGTGTAGAAGCTTGAGCTCGATGATTCTTTACCTCCTCCGGTGTGACCTGAAATTTTTCTGCAAGCAAATCAAACAACAGAGGTGCAGGCAAGATAATAATCTCAAAGTGTTTCCTATTGAATCTAAGTTTATACAAGAGCATCCTATCTTCGTTATCAACAATAAACTTATGTGCTACCATGCTCTTGTAATCTAAAATGTGAGGAGGCAGTTTTGTCTCCTTTTCCTCATGGTGCCTAATGGGTATCTGAAAATGTCTAGCAAGACGTGCAGCATAGATACCTCAAAATATGGGACCTTTTGTACGATTAAGGGCTAGCCGTTTAGCAATGACGGCACCCATATTAAAACTATTGTCTCCAAGCAAAGCATGTTGAAGCATGATAATATCAGGAACACTCAAGTTTCCACTATTCCCATGACCAATCAAGCATCTACTAGCAAATATGGTAAAGTATCATAAAACAGGAAAGTGTATGCTAGAGACTTTTGCTTCGGAACCCTTCTTTGGCTCTTCTACAGCAATAATATTAACAAAGCCAGCCACATCTTCACGATGGGGTTCCTCTAGTTCTCCCTCATAAGGTATCCTACATACCATGCAAAAATGACATAAAGACATTTCTTTGAACTCGTCATATAAATAAAATGATACTTCAGGCGGTGACTTCTTAGGATGAAAATGAAAGTTTTGCACAAAAGTATTGGTGAGTAAGAAATACTGATTGATTTGGTCGTTGATGAAACCGGTGAGGCATGCAGTCTCGATTAAAGCATAAAAGTCTTCATAAATTCCAGCCTCTCTCAAGAAATCATCACATGGTCATTCACACGGTCGTACTTCCGCTAAGCGAGGAAGATTATACTTGACTTTTTCCTTCTCTTTAGCTTGTTTTTCCTGGGAACTTTGGCTAGAAGAGCCCCTCAAAAGTTTCCTCGATCAACATTTTCTGAAATTTTATGAAATTTTAGTAACTTCAAAATAATAGTGCATAAAGCTAAACAAGATTGATAGCAACTACTCCTACAAGTGCGTAGAGCCCATATCATGCATTAGAATTACTTGGGACCTCAAAAATTTAACATGCAAGCTCAAGAACAGGGTCACCAAGACAGCAAGGATTTGCAAAGAATAAAGCACTAGAACAAAAACTAATTGGACCAATGGAGGAGTCACATACCAAGCAACAATCTCCCAAAGCAGTTTTGTGAATGGAGCTTTGAGCTAAGAGATCGAAAATCGCAGCAAAACGAGCTAGAACTCGTGCTTGAGCTGGATTGGGATTTTTTTGGGTAGAAGATGGAGTTTGTGAGTACTGGTATAAGTGGAGGGGAGCCACCAGGGGCCCACGAGACAGGGGGCGCGCCCTATAGGGGGGGCGCGACCTCCTCTCTCGTGGCCTGGTGCTTGGCCCTCCTGCAGTGTTTTTAGTGCCTAAAATCCTCAAATATTCCAGAAAAAATCATACTAAATTTGCAGCGCATTTGGAGCACTTTTATTTTTGGACTATTTTTTACTGCACAGATAAATCAGAAAACAGAAAAATAATACTATTTTTTCTTTACTTATTCTAAATAACAGAAAGTGAAAAGAGGGTACAGAAGGTTGTGCCTTCTAGTTTCATCCATCTCGTGATCGTCAAAATGAACCCGCTAACAAGGTTGATCAAGTCTTGTTAACAAACTCATTCTGAATAACACGGAACCGGAGAAATTTCGAATAACACTAAGTTACCTCAATGGGGATACAAAAATCCTCAACAATAAGAATATCATACTTTTTCTTGACAGTAGGGAGAGGAAATTCAAAACCTCCAAAAATAATAGTTGGAACTTTCTCAATAGTATTTATGCTATGAACTTGGATTTGCTTCCTCGGAAAGTGTACCGTATGCTCATTACCATTAACATGAAAGGTGACATTGCCTTTGTGGCAATCAATAACAGCCCCTGCGGTATTAAGAAAAGGTCTACCAAGGATAATAGACATACTATCGTCCTCGGGAATATCAAGAATAACAAAGTCCGTTAAGATAGTGACATTTGCAACCACAACAGGCACATCCTCACAAATACCGACAGGTATAGCAGTTGATTTATCAGCCATTTGCAAAGATATTTCAGTAGGTGTCAACTTATTCAATTCAAGTCTATGATATAAAGTGAGAGGCATAACACTAACACCGGCTCCAAGATCACATAAAGCAGTTCTAACATAATTTCTTTTAATGGAGCATGGTATAGTTGGAACACCCGGATCTCCAAGTTTCTTTGGTATTCCACCCTTAAAAGTGTAATTGGCAAGCATGGTGGAAATTTCAGCTTCCGGTATCTTTCTATTATTTGTGATGATATCCTTCATATATTTAGCATAAGGATTTACTTTAAGCATATCAGTTAAGCGCATACGTAAGAAAATAGGTCTAATCATTTCAGCAAAGCGCTCAAAATCCTCATCATCCTTTGACTTGGATGGTTTAGGAGGAAAGGGCATGGGTTTCTGAACCCATGGTTCTCTTTCTTTACCGTGCTTCCTAGCAAAAAAATCTCCCTTATCATAACGTTGGTTTCTTGATTGTGGGTTATCAAGATCAACAGCAGGTTCAATCTCTACATCGTTGTTATTACTAGGTTGAGCATCAACATGAACATTATCGTTAGCATTATCATCAGGTTCATGTTCATCACCTGATTGCGTTTCAGCATCAGAGATAGAAGTATTATTGGGATTCTCAAGTGTTTCTATATTAGGTTCACTAGAAGTTTGCACAGTCCTATCATTCTTCTTTTTCTTCTTCTTAGAAGAACTAGGAACATCTAGATTATTATTCTGAGAAACTTGTTCAATTCTTTTAGGGTGGCCTTCAGGATACAAAGGTTCCTGAGTCATTCTACCAGCTCTAGTAGCCACTCTAACAGTAAAGTCATTTTTATTATTCAATTCATCAAGCAAATCATTTTGAGCCTTGAGCACTAGCTCAGCTTGAGTAGCAACCATAGAAACATATTTGCCAACGCGGTGAAGTTCATCTTTAACTCTAGCCAGATTATCACCTACGCGTCCTATCTCGAAATCATTATTCTTTAACTCTCTACCAACATAAGCATTAAAACTTTCTTGTCTAGCCATAAAGTCATCAAATTCATCTAAGCAAGGGCTATGAAATTTAGTAGAGGGTATTTCAACTTTATCATATCTATAGAGAGAATTTACCTTTACTACCTGTGTCGGGTTATCAAGACAATGTGGTTCTTCAGGCGGTATATTCAGACCATGTATTTCTTCAATAGGAGGTAAATTCTTAACATCTTCAGCTTTAATACCTTTTTATTTCATTGATTTCTTTGCCTCTTGCATATCTTCAGGACTGAGGAATAAAACACCTCTCTTATTCGGAGTGGGTTTAGGAATAGGCTCAGTAGTTGGCTCAATTGGTTCCGGAATTGATTCAGGAACTGGCTCGGGAAGAGTCCAATTATTTTCATTAGTTAACATATTATTCAATAATATTTCAGCTTCGTCGACTGTTCTTTCCCTGAAAACACAACCAGCACAACTATCCAAGTGGTCCTTGAAGCATAGGTTAGTCCATTATAAAAGATATCAAGTATTTCATTTTTCTTAAGATGATGATCAGGCAAAGCATAAAGCAACCGGAGAAGCCTCCCCCAAGCTTGTGGGAGACTCTCTTCTTTGGTTTGCACAAAATTATATATTTCCCGCGAGGCAGCTTGTTTCTTATGAGCAGGGAAATATTTAGCAGAGAAGTAATAAATCATATCCTGGGGACTACGCACACGACCAGGAGCAAGAGAATTATACCAAGTCTTAGCATCACCCTTTAATGAAAACGGGAAAATCTTAAGGATGTATAAATAGCGAGACTTCTCATCATGAGTAAATAGGGTGGCTATATCATTCAACTTGGTAAGATGTGCCACAATAGTTTCAGATTCAAGGCCATAAAAAGTATCAGATTCAACTAAAGTAATAATATCAGGATCAATAGAGAATTCATAATCCTTATCAGTAACACGGATAGGTGAAGTAGCAAAAGTAGGATCGGGTTTCATTCTAGCATTAAGAGACTGCTGCTTCCATTTAGCTAATAATTTCTTAAGATCATTTCTATCATTGCAAGCAAGAATAGCTTCAGCAGCTTCTTTGTTCATAACATAACCCTTAGGAACAACAGGTAATACATAATCATTGGGGGAACGTTCATCATCACTATCATCAATAATAGGTTCTTCAACATGTTCATTCCCCCTAACTCTAGCAAGTTGTTAATCAAGAAATTCACCTAATGGCAGAGTAGTATCACGCACAGAAGTAGTTTCATCATGCATAGCAGAAGTGGCATCATCAATAACATGCGACATATCAGAATTCATAGCAGTAGCAGGTTTAGGTGTTGCAAGCCTATCAATAACGGAAGGAGATTCTAATGTAGAGCTAGATGGCAGTTCCTTACATCCCCTCATAGTTGAGGGCAAAATCTTGGTCTTAGCGTCTTTCAAGTTCTTCATAGTGATCAACAGATATAAATCCCAAGTGACTCAGAGAATAGAGCTATGCTCCCCGGCAACAGCGCCAGAAATTAGTCTTGATAACCCACAAGTATAGGGGATCGCAACAGTTTTCGAGGGTAGAGTATTCAACCCAAATTTATTGATTCGACACAAGGGGAGCCAAAGAATATTCTTGAGTATTAGCAGTTGAGTTGTCAATTCAACCACACCTGGATAACTTAGTATCTGCAGCAAAGTATTTAGTAGCAAAAGTGGTATGATAGTAATGGTAACAGTAGTAACAGTAAAGATTAATGTTTTTCGGTTTTGTAGTAGTTGTAACAGTAGCAACGAAAAACTAAATAAGCGAAGAACAATATATGAAAAGCTTGTAGGCAATGGATCGGTGATGGATAATTATGCCGGATGCGATTCCTCATGCAATAGTTATAACATAGGGTGATATAGAACTAGCTCCAGTTCATCAATGTAATGTAGGCATGTATTCCGTAAATAGTCATATGTGCTTATGGAAAAGAACTTGCATGACATCTTTTGTCCTACCCTCCCGTGGCAGCAGGGTCCTAGTGGAAACGAAGGGATATTAAGGCCTCCTTTTAATAGATAACCGAACCAAAGCATTAACACATAGTGAATACATGAACTCCTCAAACTACGGTCATCACCGAGAAGTATCCTGATTATTGTCACTTCGGGGTTGTCGGATCATAACACATAATAGGTGACTATAGACTTGCAAGACAGGATCAAGAACACACACATATAGTGATGAAAACATAATAGGTTCAGATCTGAAATCATGGCACTCGGGCCCTAGTGACAAGCATTAAGCATAGCAAAGTCATAGCAACATCAATCTCAGAACATAGTACATACTAGGGATCAAACCCTAACAAAACTAACTTGATTACATGGTAAATCTCATCCAACCCATCACCGTCCAGCAAGCCTACGATGGAATTACTCACACACGGCGGTGAGCATCATGAAATTGGTGATGGAGGATGGTTGATGATGACGACGGCGACGAATCCCCCTCTCCGGAGCCCCGAACGGACTCCAGATTAGCCCTCCCGAGAGAGATTAGGGCTTGGCGGCGGCTCCATATCGTAAAACGCGATGAAACTTTCTCCCTGATTTTTTTCTCCGCGAGACGGTATATATGGAGTTGGAGTTGAGGTCGGAGGAGGTCCGAGGGGCCCCCGAGATAGGGGGCGCGCCCTAGGGGGGCGCGCCCCCTGTCTCGTGGACAGGCCTTGGGCCCCCTGGCCCTGATTCTTTCGCCAAAAATTCTTATTAATTCTGAAAAGTCCCTCCGTGGATTTGCAGGTCATTCCGAGAACTTTTCTTTTCTACACATAAAACAACATCATGGCAGTTCTGCTGAAAACAGCGTCAGTCCGGGTTAGTTTCATTCAAAGCATGCAAGTTAGAGTCCAAAACAAGGGCAAAAGTGTTTGGAAAAGTAGATACGTTGGAGACGTATCAACTCCCCCAAGCTTAAACCTTTGCTTGTCCTCAAGCAATTCAGTTGATAAACTGAAAGTGAAAAAGAAAAACTTTTACAAACTCTGTTTGCTCTTGTTGTTGTAAACATGAAAATCCAGCATTCAGGTTTCAGCAAATATTAGGAACTAACCATACTCACAATAACACATAGGTCTCACAATTACTCATATCAATAACATAATCAGCTAGCGAGTCATAATAATAAAACTCGGATGACAACACTTTCTCAAAATAATCATAACATGATATAACAAAATGGTATCTCGCTAGCCCTTTCTGAGATCGCAAAACATAAATACAGAGCACCTTTAAAGATCAAGGACTGACTAAACATTGTAATTCATGGTAAAAGAGATCCAGTCAAGTCATACCCAATATAAACCAATAATAATGAATGCAAATGACAGTGTGCTCTCCAGCGGGTGCTTTTAATAAGAAGGGTGATGAGTCAACATAAAAGTAAATAGATAGGCCCTTCGCAGAGGGAAGCAGGGATTTGTAGAGGAGCCAGAGCTCGATTTTAAAATAGAGATTGAATAACATTTTGAGCGGCATACTTTTGCTGTCAACGCAACACCTATGAGATGGCTATATCTTCCACACTAAGTGCATTATAAGTAGTTCCCAAACAGAATGGTAAAGGTTTATACTCCCCCATCCACCAACAAGCATCAATCCACGGCTTGCTCGAAACAACGAGTGCCTCCAACATACAACAACCCTGGGGGAGTTTTGTTTAATTATTTTGATTTGCATTGATCTTTTTGGATCATGGGACTGGGCATCCCGGTTACCGGCCCTTTCTCGTGAATGAGGAGTGGAGTTCACTCCTTTGAGAATAACCCACCTAGCATGGAAGATATAGGCAGCCCTAGTTGTAACATGAGCTGCTCGAGCATACAAAACAGAATTTCATTTGAAGGTTTGGAGTTTGGCACATACAAATTTACTTGGAGCAGCAGGTAGATACTGCATATAGGAAGGTATAGTGGACTCATATGGAACAACTTTGGGGTTTAAGGAGTTTGGATGCACAAGCAGTATTCCCGCTTAGTACAGGTGAAGGCTAGCAAAAGACTGGGAAGCGACTAACTGAGAGAGCGACAACAGTCGTAAGCATGCATTAAAATTAATTCACACCAAGTACAAGCATGATTAGGATATAATCCACCATGAACATAAATATCGTGAAGGCTGCGTTGATTTGATTCAGCTACATGCGTGAACATGTGTCAAGTCGAGTCACTCAATTCATTTAAAGGAGGATACCATCCCATCATACCACATCATAATCATTCTAATAGCATGTTTTCACGCAAGGTAAACCATTATAACTCATAGCAAATCAAGCATGGCACAAGTAACTATAATCTCTAAATGTCATTGCACATATGTTTACTTCATAATAGCTGACTCAGGAACGATGAATCATCATATTTACAAAAACAAGAGAGGCCGAGTTCATACCAGCTTTTCTCATCCCAATAAGTCCATCATATATCATCATTATTGCCTTTCAGTCGCACCGAACGACGTGTATAATAATAAGAGTGTACGTGCATTGGACTAAGCTGGAATCTGCAAGCATTCAACTCAAGAGAGAAGACAAATAATATGGGCTCTAATTAAATAAACAATCATGCATATGAGAGCCACTAAGCATTTTCAATAAGGTCTTCTCGACCCCCAAAGGAAAGAAAAGAAAATAAAACTATTTACACGGGAAAGCTCCCAACAAGTAAAAGAAGAATAAGAAATCTTTTTGGGTTTTCATTTTAATTTCTACTACAAGCAAGGAAATTAAACTAACTAATTTTTTTTGGTTTTTCTTAAGGTTTATCAAACACACAAGAAGAAGAATAGAAAAAGAAATTTAAACTAGCATGGATAATACAATGAAAGAGTATGAGCACCGACGACTAGTGTGTGAACATGAATGTAAAGTCGGTGAGAAATACGTACTCCCCCAAGCTTAGGCTTTTGGCCTAAGTTGGTTTAATACCAAGGACCACCCCTACTCTCTCCGGTGTAATGAGAGGTGTAATCAGGATACCACTGGTTGGTCATCTCCGGATCCCACTAGACAGATGATGTACGATAGGGGTCCAGCTCAGGTTCTGGTTCAGGTTCTGGTGTAGAAGCTTGAGCTTGATGATTGTTTACCGCCTCCGGTGTGACCTAAAATTTTTCTGCAAGCAAATCAAACAACAGAGGTGCGGGCAAGATAATAATCTCGAAGTGTTTCTTATTGAATCTAAGTTTATACAAGAGAATCCTTTCTTCGTTATCAACAATAAACTTATGTGTTACCATGCTCTTGTAATCCAAAATGTGAGGAGGCAGTTTTGTCTCCTTTTCCTCATGGTGCCTAATGGGTATCTGAAAATGTCTAGCAAGACGTGCAACATAGATACCTCCAAATATGGGACCTTTTGTACGATTAAGGGCTAGCCGTTTAGCAACGACGGCACCCATATTAAAACTATTGTCTCCAAGCAAAGCATGTTGAAGCATGATAATATCAGGAACACTCAAGTTTCCACTATTCCCACGACCAATCAAGCATCTACTAGCAAATATGGTAAAGTAGCATAAAACAGGAAAGTGTATGCTAGAGACTTTTGCTTCGGAACCCTTCTTTGGCTCTTCTACAGAAATAATATTAAGATAGCCAGCCACATCTTCACGATGGGGTTCCTCTAGTTCTCCCTCATAAGGTATCCTACATACCGTGCAAAAATGACGTAAAGACATTTCTTTGAACTCGTCATATAAATAAAATGATATTTTAGGCGGTGACTTCTTAGGATGAAAATGAAAGTTTTGCATGAAAGTATTGGTGAGTAAGAGATACTGATTGATTTGGTCGTTGATGAAACCGGTGAGGCCTGCAGTCTCGATTAAAGCATAAAAGTCTTCATAAATTCCAGCCTCTCTCAAGAAATCATCACATGGCCATTCACACAGTCGTACTTCCGCTAAGCGAGGAAGATTATATTTGACTTTTTCCTTCTCTTTAGCTTGTTTTCCCGGGAACTTTGGCTAGAAGAGCCCCTCAAAAGTTTCCTCAACATTTTCTGAAAATTTCTGCAATTTTAGTAACTTCAAAATAAAAGTGCATAAAACTAAACAAGATTGATAGCAACTACTCCTACAAGTGCCTAGAGCCCATATCATGCATTAGAATTACTTGGGACCTCGAAAATTTAACATGCAAGCTCAAGAACATGGTCACCAAGACAGCAAGGATTTGCAAAGAATAAAGCACGAGAAAAAAAAACTAATTGGACCAATGGAGGAGTCACATACCAAGCAACAATCTCCCAAAGCAGTTTTGTGAATGGAGCTTTGAGCTAAGAGATCGAAAATCGCAGCAAAACGAGCTAGAACTCGTGCTTGAGCTGGATGGAGATTTTTTTGGGTAGAAGATGGAGTGTGTGAGTGCTGGCATAAGTAGAGGGGAGCCACCAGGGGCCCACGAGATAGGGGGGCGCGCCCTACAGGGGGGGCGCACCCTCCTCTCTCGTGGCCTGGTGCTTGGCCCTCCTGCAGTGTTTTTAGTGCCTAAAATCCTCAAATATTCCAGAAAAAATCATACTAAATTTGCAGGGCATTTGGAGCACTTTTATTTTCACACTATTTTTTACTGCATGGATAAATCAGAAAACAGACAAATAATACTATTTTTTCTTTATTTATTCTAAATAACAGAAAGTAAAAAGAGGGTACAGAAGGTTGTGCCTTCTAGTTTCATCCATCTCGTGATCGTCAAAATGAACCCGCTAACAAGGTTGATCAAGTCTTGTTAACAAACTCATTCTGAATAACACGGAACCGGAGAAATTTCGAATAACACTAAGTTACCTCAACGGGGATATGAAAATCCCCAACAATAAGAATATCATACTTTTTCCTGACAGTAGGGAGAGGAAATTCAAAACCTCCAAAAATAATAGTTGGAACTTTCTCAATAGTATTTATGCTATGAACTTAGATTTGCTTCCTCGGAAAGTGTACCATATGCTCATTACCATTAACATGAAAGGTGACATTGCCTTTGTTGCAATCAATAACAGCCCCTGCAGTATTAAGAAAAGGTCTACCAAGGATAATAGACATATTATCGTCCTCGGGAATATCAAGAATAACAAAGTCCGTTAAGATAGTGACATTTGCAACCACAACAGGCACATCCTCACAAATACCGACAGGTATAGCAGTTGATTTATCAGCCATTTGCAAAGATATTTCAGTAGGTGTCAACTTATTCAATTCAAGTCTACGATATAAAGAGAGAGGCATAACACTAACACCGGCTCCAAGATCACATAAAGCAGTTCTAACATAATTTCTTTTAATGGAGCATGGTATAGTTGGAACACCCGGATCTCCAAGTTTCTTTGGTATTCCACCCTTAAAAGTGTAATTGGCAAGCATGGTGGAATTTTCAGCTTCCGGTATCTTTCTTTTATTTGTGATGATATCCTTCATATATTTAGCATAAGGATTTACTTTAAGCATATCAGTTAAGCACATACGTAAGAAAATAGGACTAATCATTTCAGCAAAGCGCTCAAAATCCTCATCATCCTTTGACTTGGATGGTTTAGGAGGAAAGGGCATGGGTTTCTAAACCCATGGTTCTCTTTCTTTACCGTGCTTCCTAGCAACAAAATATCTCTTATCATAAGGTTGGTTTCTTGATTGTGGGTTATCAAGATCAACAGCAGGTTCAATCTGTACATCGTTGTTATTACTAGGTTGAGCATCAACATGAACATTATCATTAGCATTATCACCAGGTTCATGTTCATCACCTGATTGCGTTTCAGCATCAGAGATAGAAGTATTATTGGGATTCTCAAGTGTTTCTATATTAGGTTCACTAGAAGTTTGCACAGTCATATCATTCTTCTTTTTCTTCTTCTTAGAAGAACTATGAACATCTAGATTATTATTCTGAGAATCTTGTTCAATTCTTTTAGGGTGGCCTTCAGGATACAAAGGTTCCTGAGTCATTCTACCAGTTCTAGTAGCCACTCTAACAGCAAAGTAATTTTTATTATTCAATTCATCAAGCAAATCATTTTGAGCCTTGAGCACTTGCTCAGCTTGAGTAGCAACCATAGAAACATATTTGCTAATGCGCTGAAGTTCATCTTTAACTCTAGCCAGATTATCACCTACGCGTCCTATCTCGAAAGCATTATTCTTTAACTCTCTACCAACATAAGCATTAAAACTTTCTTGTCTAGCCATAAAGTCATCAAATTCATCTAAGCAAGGGCTATGAAATTTAGTAGAGGGTATTTCAACTTTATCATATCTATCGAGAGAATTTACCTTTACTACCTGTGTCGGGTTATCAAGACAATGTGGTTCTTCAGGCGGTATATTCAGACCATGTATTTCTTCAATAGGAGGTAAATTCTTAACATCTTCAGCTTTAATACCTTTTTATTTCACTGATTTCTTTGCCTCTTGCATATCTTCAGGACTGAGGAATAAAACACCTCTCTTATTCGGAGTGGGTTTAGCAATAGGCTCAGGAGTTGGCTCAATTGGTTTCGGAATTACTTCAGGAACTGGCTCGGGAAGAGTCCAATTATTTTCATTAGTCAACATATTATTCAATAATAATTCAGCTTCGTCGACTGTTCTTTCCCTGAAAACACAATAAGCACAACTATCCAAGTGGTCCTTGGAAGCATCGGTTAGTCCATTATAAAAGATATCAAGTATTTCATTTTTCTTAAGATGATGATCAGGCAAAGCATAAAGCAACCGGAGAAGCCTTCCCCAAGCTTGTGGGAGACTCTCTTCTTTGGTTTGCACAAAATTATATATTTCCCGCAAGGCAGCTTGTTTCTTATGAGCAGGGAAATATTTAGCAGAGAAGTAATAAATCATATCCTGGGGACTACCCACACAACTAGGAGCAAGAGAATTATACCAAGTCTTAGCATCACCCTTTAATGAAAACGGGAAAATCTTAAGGATATATAAATAGCGAGACTTCTCAACATGAGTAAATAGGGTGGCTATATCATTCAACTTGGTAAGATGTGCCACAACAGTTTCAGATTCAAGGCCATAAAAAGGATCAGATCCAAGTAAAGTAATAATATCAGGATCAATACTGAATTCATAATCCTTATCAGTAACACAGATAGGTGAAGTAGCAAAAGTAGGATCGGGTTTCATTCTAGCATTAAGAGACTGCTGCTTCCATTTAGCTAATAATTTCTTAAGATCATTTCTATCATTGCAAGCAAGAATAGCTTCAGTATCTTCTTTGTTCATAACATAACCCTTAGGAACAACAGGTAATACATAATCATTGGGGGAACGTTCATCATCACTATCATCAATAATAGGTTCTTCAACATTTTCATTCCCCCTAACTCTAGCAAGTTGTTCATCAAGAAATTCACCTAATGGCAGAGTAGTATCACGCATAGAAGTAGTTTCATCATGCATAGCAGAAGTGGCATCATCAATAACATGCGACATATCAGAATTCATAGCAGTAGCAGGTTTAGGTGTAGCAAGCCTATCAATAACGGAAGGAGAATCTAGTGCAGAGCTAGATGGCAGTTCCTTACCTCCCCTCGTAGTTGAGGGAAAAATCTTGGTCTTAGCGTCTTTCAAGTTCTTCATAGTGATCAACAGATATAAATCCCAAGTGACTCAGAGAATAGAGCTATGCTCCCCGGCAACGATGCCAGAAATTAGTCTTGATAACTCACAAGTATAGGGGATCGCAACAGCTTTTGAGGGTAGAGTATTCAACCCAAATTTATTGATTCGACACAAGGGGAGCCAAAGAATATTCTTGAGTATTAGCAGTTGAGTTGTCAATTCAACCACACCTGGATAACTTAGTATCTGCAGCAAAGTATTTAGTAGCAAAAGTGGTATGATAGTAATGGTAACAGTAGTAACAGTAAAGATAAATGTTTTTGGGTTTTTGTAGTAGTTGTATCAGTAGCAATGGAAAAGTAAATAAGCGAAGAACAATATATGAAAAACTCGTAGGCAATGGATCAGTGATGGATAATTATGCCGGATGCGATTCCTCATGCAATAGTTATAACATAGGGTGATATAGAACTAGCTCCAGTTCATCAATGTAATGTAGGCATGTATTTCGTAAATAGTCATACGTGCTTACGGAAAAGAACTTGCATGACATCTTTTGTCCTACCCTCCCGTGGCAGCCGGGTCCTAGTGGATACTAAGGGTTATTAAGGCCTCCTTTTAATAGATAACCGGACCAAAGCATTAACACATAGTGAATACATGAACTCCTCAAACTACGGTCATCACCGAGAAGTATCCCGATTATTGTCACTTCGGGGTTGTCGGATCATAACACATAATAGGTGACTATAGACTTGCAAGATAGGATCAAGAACACACACATATATTGATGAAAACATAATAGGTTCAGATCTGAAATCATGGCACTCAGGCCCTAGTGACAAGCATTAAGGATAGCAAAGTCATAGCAACATCAATCTCAGAACATAGTGGATACTAGGGATCAAACCCTAACAAAACTAACTTGATTACATGGTAAATCTCATCCAACCCATCACCGTCCAGCAAGCCTACAATGGAATTACTCACACACGGCGGTGAGCATCATGAAATTGGTGATGGAGGATGGTTGATGATGACGACGGCAACGAATCCCCCTCTCCGGAGCCCCGAACGGACTCCAGATCAGCCCTCCCGAGAGAGATTTGGGCTTGGCGGCGGCTCCGTATCGTAAAACACGATGAAACTTTCTCCCTGATTTTTTTCTCCGCGAGACGGTATATATGGAGTTGGAGTTGAGGTCGGAGGAGGTCCGAGGGGCCAGGAGATAGGGGGCGCCCCCCTGTCTCGCGGACAGGCCTTGGGCCCCCTGTCCCTGATTCTTTCGCCAAAAATTCTTATTAATTCTGAAAAGTCCCTCCGTGGATTTGCAGGTCATTCCGAGAACTTTTCTTTTCTACACATAGAACAACATCATGGTAGTTCTGCTGAAAACAGCGTCAGTCCCGGTTAGTTTCATTCAAATCATGCAAGTTAGAATCCAAAACAAGGGCAAAAGTGTTTGGAAAAGTAGATACGTTGGAGACGTATCACCCGCACGATGGCGTTGCCAAAGTAGTTGGCCGGCAGCTACGGGCGCAGGCGCTGCCGGATGTTGTCCCCTGCGGCGGGAGGGACGAGCGTGGCGGCCCTGCGGCGGAGGGCGCCGACTGAGGCCTCCAGGACGGGCGGAGGAAGAGCGGCGGACGTCCTCTGGGAGGTGAGGACGAGCGCTGGCGCGGGCGGCGGGGTTGGATCTGAATCAGGGAGGGGTGGGATCGGCGGGGTGGCGGCGGTGATGTGGGAGACGAGGGGAGAGGTAGCGCGTGAGGGAGAGGGAGCGCTAGGGTTCGTGGGGTGAGAGGGCGAGGGAGTTTTCTTTTTTCTTTTTTTTTTGAGACAGAAAGGGGGAGGGGGTGAGGGAGAAAGGGCTGCCGTCGGATCCGAGAGCATCCGACGACGTTTGAGCACGATCCGCGTGACATGTCCAAGGACCAATCAGAACCCAGTATATGTTATGACCTTCTAAATTGGTCACATCGACTAAAAATAAGGTGTTGAACCATATTTTTTTCAAAAAAAGGTGTTGAATCATAGAAACAATTTTATGATATGAGAAATTCAAAAAGAAACATTCTCATTGTGTCACCAAATGTGACATAGTTTTTAGGAAAACTAACAAACTTGGAATTGGAATAAGACAAATATCTTTTAAAAATTGTTATGAGAAATGAGTTTTTAGGGGGGGGGGGTCATTTTCTACTTTTTCACATGAAAAATTCAAAGAAATGATCTCATATTGTGCACAAGGGTGCATATTGGAATGTCAAACAATGTTGACTAAGGAAGTTTTCATTTTCTTTGGACGAAAAATCCATTTTCCATTTTTCGAGTGCCCAAAAGGAGGGTTTTTTGTGAAGGACCTCCCAAATAATTGTTGCAACATTGGACCAAATCATTTTTCTAAAATACTAGGCCATATTTAATGCACAATTGACCAAATGGTTGGGTGTAAAAAGTTTTGATCCACCACTGGTGAAAAAAACAAATTTCCGCCGATTCAGCTGGAAGCGGGTCAAATTGTAACTGCGGCTGCCTCATAGTTTGCTCTTTATTTTTTCCAAAAATCATTTCTAGGTACATAAGTATCTATTTAAATAGAGAAACATCAAAAGTTTTCCAAGATTCAACCACTAGCTAGGAATGGTCAAGCCCGCCGTTTTGACCGCATTTTGAAACGGGCATAAAAAATTCAAAAAAAATCAAAAAATTCGAAAACCTTCGCATTGTGTCATTATATGCGGCCAAATTCCTAGGAAAAATAACAAACTTGTAATACGGCAATAATTTTAAAAAAGTGTCCTCAGAAACGAGCTATCACGTGTGGAGATCAATGGCTTTCAAGCCAAATGATCAATCTTATGGCCACATTCATGGCATAGTTTGTTCAAATGATCTCATATTGTGCACAAGGGTGCATATTGGAATGGAAAACAATGTTGCCTAAGGAATTTTTCATTTTCTTTGGACGAAAAAACCATTTTCCATTTTTCGTGTTCCCAAAAGGAGGTTTTTTTGTGAAGAACCTCCCAAATAATTGTTGCGAAATTGGACCAAATCATTTTTCGAAAATACTAGGCCATATTTAATGCACAATTGACCTAATGGTTGGGTGTAAAATGTTTTGATCCACCTCTGGTGAAAAAGAAAAATTTTCGCTGATTTAGTTGGAAGCGGGTCAAATTTGAACTGCGGCTGCCTCATAGTTTGCTCTTTATTTTTTCCAAAAATCATTTATAGGTACATAAGTATCTATTTAATCAGAGAAACATCGAAAGTTTTCCAAGATTCAACCACTAGCTAGGAACGGTCAATCCCGCGGTTTTGACCACATTTTGAAACGGGCATAAAAAGTTCAAACAAAATCAAAAAAATGGAAAACCTTCGCAGTGTGTCACTATATGTGGCCAAGTTCCCAGGAAAAACAACAATTTGTAATACGACAATAATTTTGAAAAATTGTTCTCAGAAATGAGCTATCATACGTGAAGATTCATGGCTTTCAAGCCAAATGATCAATCTTATGGCCACATTCATTGCATAGTTTGTTCAAATGATCTCATATTGTGCACAAGGGTGCATATTGGAATTCCAAACAATGTTTCCTAAGGGAGTTTTCATTTTCTTTGCACGGAAAATTATTTTCCATTTTCCGAGTGCCCGAAATGAGGTTTTTTTGTGAAGGACCTACCATATATTTGTTGCAAAATTGGACCTAATCAATTTTATAAAATACTAGGCTATGTTTAATGCATAATTGACAAAATGGTTGGGTGTAAAAAAATTTGATCCACCTCTTGTGAAAAAGACAAATTGGCGCCGATTCAGCTGGAAGCAGGTCAAATTTGAACTGCAGCTGCCTCATGATTTGTTATTTATTTTTTCCAAAAATCATTTCTAGGTACATAAGTATCTATTTTATCATAGAAACACCAAAAGTTTTCCAAGATTCAACCACTATCTAGGAACGGTCAAGCCCGCCATTTTGACCGCATTTTGAAACGGGCATAAAAAATTCAAAAAAAATCAAAAAATTAGAAAACCTTCACATTGTGTCATTATATGTGACCAAGTTTCCAGGAAAAATAATAAACTTGTAATACGGTAATTAATTTTAAAAAGTGTTCTCAGAAATGAGCTATCATGCGTGAAGATTCATGACTTTTCAAGCCAAATGATCAATCTTATGGCCACATTCATTGCATAGTTTGTTCAAATGATCTAATATTGTGCACAAGGGTGCATCTTGGAATTCCAAACAATGTTTCCTAAGGGATTTTTCATTTTCTTTGCATGGAAAATTCATTTTCCATTTTCCGAGTGCCCGAAATAAGGTTTTTTTGTGAAGGACCTACCATATATTTGTTGCAAAATTGGACCTAATCAATTTTATAAAATACTAGGCAATGTTTAATGCACAATTGACAAAATGGTTGGGTGTAAAAAGTTTTGATCCACCTCTTGTGAAAAAGACAAATTGCCGCCGATTCAGTTAGAAGCAGGTCAAATTTGAACTGTAGCTGCCTCATAGTTTTGCTATTTATTTTTTCCAAAAATCATTTATAGGTACATAAGTATCTATTTTATCATATAAACACCAAAAGTTTTCCAAGATTCAACTACTAGCTAGGAACGGTCAAGCCCGCCGTTTTGACCGCATTTTGAAACAGGCATAAAAAATTTAAAAAAAATAGAAAACCTTCGCATTGTGTCATTATATGTGACCAACTATCCAGGAAAAATAATAAACTTATAATACGGAAATTATTTTAAAAAAATGTTCTGAGAAATGAGCTATCATGCGTGAAGATTCATGGCTTTCAAGCCAAATGATCAATCTTATGGCCATATTCATGGCATAGTTTGTTCAAATGATCTCATATTGTGCACAAGGGTGCATCTTGGAATTGCAAACAATGTTGCCTAAGGGAATTTTCATTTTCTTTGCACGGAAAATTCATTTTCCATTTTCTGAGTGCCCGAAATGAGGTTTTTTGTGAAGAACTACCAAATAATTGTTGCAAAAATGGACCAAATAAATTTTATAAAATACTAGGCCATATTTAATACACAATTGACAAAATGGTTGGGTGTAAAAAGTTTTGATACACCTCTGGTGAAAAAGACAAATTCTCGTCGATTTAGTTGGAAGCGGGTCAAATTTCAACTGCAGCTGCCTCATAGTTTGCTCTTTATTTTTTCCAAAAATCATTTCTATGTAAATAAGTATCTATTTAATCAGAAATACATGATTTTATGGCGAGACATCGAGGTTTGGACGATGGCCGAGGGCCCCAACTCTAGAGCGCGTAAGCTCGCATGCCCGCCGCGTGGTCACCGCGTGACCGTGGCATTGCCATGTGTTCTGGGCGGCCTAGGCATGTCTAGTGGGTTGGGCACTCCCCAGTTAGGTGCTAGGAAGAGAATCGCAACATAAGATTCTCACGAGGAGACCGATCGATGCTCAAACATGAATAAGCAGCCAAGTGTTTGATTTGCGGTACGGGAAATGCACATGGCTAATGAGCGTGAGTTTTGGCTGAGGATGATCAGTTACTAAGAAGACCGTCTTCACAAATTTTTAGGGAAATCAAGAATATATAAATAACACTTCCTTCACAAAGTGCTGCTCTGAACAGGATAGGAAAATGAATATTGTTGAGTTATTTTTGAATTAGGCAAGGAAGGTTTTTGACATATTTGATGAAGATATGATCCAAACAATTTATGGGAATTTTTGGAATAACAGAAATATAGGTTGCTTCACAACATAGGGCAAAAATTGCCACATGAACATGACACATAGGCAAAACTGATGAGATGGCGCCTAGTCATCACAACCCACCACAATCTACAAGGCTATGACCATCTATATTGGTCGATAACAACTAGAAATAAGGCAGCGAACCAGCCCTGTTTGCTTTGTGACCATTTCGTGTAAGGAAATTACGACCTTTCTAACCAAAATGGTCGTAATGGTTTAGGGTTTGGAGCCCCCCGAACAGCTTTAGACCAATTGGTCTCAAATGGTCATAGATCTATGACCAATTCTTCCAGGGTCACTGACAGAAGGTCACTAGTTGACATATTTCTTGTAGTGGCACTAGTAGAAAACGGGGCAATGGCCCAGGCCAGTTCAGCCCGTTAGTCCCGGTTTAATCCAGAACCGGGACCAATGGAGCTATTTGCCCCGGTTCGTGAGCCCAGGTGGCCGGCCGGGCCACGTGGGCCATTGGTCCCGGTTCGTCCGGACCTTTTGGTCCCGGTTGGTGGGACGAACCGGGACCAATGGGCCTGGCTCCTGGCCCACCACTATTGGTCCGGTTGGTGGCATGAACGGGACCAAAGGCTTCCTTTAGTCCCGGTTCATGCCACCAACCGGGGCTAATGGTGCTGCCTATATATAGCCCCTCGTGCAAGAGCAGAGCACACTGCTCTATTTTTTCTGGCCGAGGGGGAGAGGGCTTGTTGGTGCTCTAGCTCACCTCCTATGCACACAAGGTGTTCGATGGAATGCCCGAGCCACACTACTTAAGGTTTCTCCTCCCCAAGCTCGACCGCCAAGCTCCATTTTCCTCAATATTTATCTAGGTTTAGCGGTCCGTCACGCCTGTCCCGTCTTCATCGCCGTCGATCACCGCGCCGATCTCATCGCGGCACCACCATGGTGAGCCTCTTGTTCTTATCTTCTTTCGAAAGGAAAAATATTCTTACTTGTATGTTTAGGTAGATACTTGTATTATTTTCTTACTTTTATTATTGCATCTTATATAGTGCGATGGTTTTGGTATCCGCCCGTCGGCCCTCGCCCCTGTCTATGATTCGGATGTGGTATATATTATCTTTTCATAACTATTGGTTCATTTATTGTTTATGAAAATTATGCCGACCAACGTGACATAGATTTTATTTATCTAGGAGGTTGTTGAACCGAAATTCCAACCGACCCTATTGTCGAGAGGTTAAATTTAGTTGAAGAAGAAAACAATTTATTGAAGGAAAAATTAAAAAACTTGAGGAGGAGAAGATGATATTGGAGTTGCATGTTGCGGATGTAAATCGATGATCACAAGATCAAGATGGATGCAATGCGCTTGAAGATTAGAAAGATTAGAAAATATGCCATTCATACCGAGGCTTGGTATCATTATGCCGTTGGATCAGTTGTTACCTTGGTTGCGATTATGATCGCATTTGTTTTCGCATTGAAATGTTTTACATAGTTTCAATGTATGGTTTAATTAATTCAGATGCTCTGCAGAGCTTTATGTTGTTAGATGAGAACTATGTATGTACTTTGGCTTTTATGTGATGATGAAATTCTATTAATTTGGTCACTTAATTATCTATTCATGATGTTCTGTAATGATTTTTGACACACTTAATTATATACAATGCACGCAGATGAACCGGCAATGGATGTATGGTGACAGACACACCTCCGAGTACACTAAGGGCGTGCATGATTTTCTCGAAGTGGCTGAGGCAAACAAGCAGAATGGTTTTATGTGTTGTCCATGCCCTATATGTGGGAATACGAAGTCTTACTCTGACCGGAAAATCCTTCACACCCACCTACTTTACAAGGGTTTCATGCCACACTATAATGTTTGGACGAGGCACAGAGAAATAGGGGTTATGATGGAAGATGGCGAAGAAGAAGAGTACGATGAAAACTATGTGCCCCCTGAATACGGTGATGCTACTGAACATCAAGAGGAAACATACGATGTGCACGATGGTGCTGCAACGGGCGAAGCTGCTGAAGATCAAGAGGAACCAGACGATGTGCCCGATGATGATGATCTCCGCTGGGTCATTGTCGATGCAAGGACGCAATGCGTAAGTCAAAAGGAGAATCTGAAGTTCGATCGCATGTTAGAGGATCACAAAAAAGGGTTGTACCCCAAATGCGAAGATGGCAACACAAAGCTCGGTATCGTACTGGAATTGCTGCAGTGGAAGGCAGAGAATGCTGTGCCTGCTAAAGGATTTGAGAAGCTACTGAAAATAATGAAGAAGAAGCTTCCAAAGGATAACGAATTGCCCGACAGTACATACGCAGCAAAGAAGGTCGTATGCCCTCTAGGATTGGAGGTGGAGAAGATACATGCATGCCCTAATGACTGCATCCTCTACAGCGGTGCATACAAGGATCTGAACGCATGCCCGGTATGCGGTGCATTGCGGTATAAGATCAGACGAGATGACCCTGGTGATGTTGACAGCGAGCCTACCAGGAAGAGGGTTCCCGCGAAGGTGATGTGGTATGCTCCTATAATACCACGGTTGAAACGTCTGTTCAGAAACGGAGAGCATGGCAAGTTGATGCGATGGCACAGTGAGGACCGTAAGAAAGACGGGAAGTTGAGAGCACCCGCTAACGGGTCGTAGTGGAGAAAAATCGAGAGAAAGTGCTGGGATGAGTTTGCAAAGGACCCAAGGAACGTATGGTTTGCTTTAAGCGCGGATGGCATTAATCCTTTGGGGAGCAGAGCAGCAATCACAGTACCTGGCCCGTGACTCTATGTATGTATAACCTTCCTCCTTGGATGTGCATGAAGCGGAAGTTCATTATGATGCCAGTTCTCATCCAAGGCCCTAAGAAACCCGGCAACGACATTGATGTGTACCTAAGGCCATTAGTTGAAGAACTTTTACAGCTGTGGAATGGAAACGGTGTACGACGTGGGATGAGCACAAAAGGAGAATTTCACCTAAAGGCATTGCTGTTCGTGACTATCAACGATTGGCCCGCTCTCGATAACCTTCGGACAGACAAACAAGGGATACCACGCATGCACGCACTGTTTACTTGACACCGATAGTATATACCGGGAAGCTGCAGGAAGAATGTGTACCTGGGCCATCGTTGATTTCTTCCGACCAACCATCAATGTCGAAAGAAAGGCAAGCATTTCAAAGGCGAGGCAGATCACCGGAAGAAGCCCACCATGCGTACCGGTGATCACGTACTTGCTATGGTCAATGATTTACACGTAATCTTTGGAAAGGGTCCGGCGGACTAGCTGTTCGAATGACGCCGACAATCACGCACCCATGTGGAAGAAGAAATCTATATTTTGGGACATACCCTCTGGAAAGACCTAGAGGTCCGCTCTTGATCGACGTGATGCACGTGACGAAGAACCTTTGCGTGAACCTGCTAGGCTTCTTGGGCGTGTATGGGAAGACAAAAGATACACCGAGGCACGGAGGACCTGCAACGCTTGCACGAAAAAGAGGGCATGCCTCCAAGCAATATGAAGGTCCTGCCAGCTACGCTCTTCTGAAACAAGAGAAAGAAATCTTCTTTGAATGCCTGCTCAAGTATGAAGGTCCCGACTGGCTTCTCGTCGAATATAAAGGGAATAATAAATATGCCAGAGAAAAAGTTCCAGAACCTAAAGTCTCATGACTGCCACGTGATTATGAGCAGCTGCTTCCGGTTGCATTGAGGGGGCTTCTACCGGAAAACGTCCGATTAGCCATTGTGAAGCTATGTGCATTCCTCAATGCAATATCTCAGAAGGTGATCGATCCAGAAATCGTACCAACGCTAAGGAGTGATGTGGCGCAATGTCTTGTCAGTTTCGAGCTGGTGTTCCCACCATCCTTCTTCAATATCATGACGCACGTCCTAATTCATCTAGTCGACGAGATTGTCATTCTGGGTCCCGTATTTCTACACAATATGTACCCCTTTGAGAGGTTCATGGGAGTCCTAAAGAAATATGTTCGTAACCGCGCTAGGCCAGAAGGAAGCATCTCCATGGGCCATCAAACAGAGAATGTCATCGGGTTTTGTGTTGACTTCATTCCTGGCCTTAAGAAGATAGGTCTCCCTAAATCGCGGTATGAGGGGAGGCTGACTGGAAAAAGCACGCTTGGAAGGGACTCAATAATATGCAGGGACGGATATTCTTGGTCTCAAGCACACTACACAGTTCTACAGAACTCTACCTTGGTGACCCCCTATGTCGATGAACACAAGAACAGTCTGTGCTCCAAACACCCGGAGCAGTGCGACGACTGGATTACATGTGAACACATCAGGACTTTCTGCAGTTTGTTGGAAACACGTCTCAGAGGTGACATCACTGTTTGTGATGAGCTGTACTTGTTGTCCAGGGGACCATCTTTGACTGTAATGATTTGGAAAGGATACGAGATAAATGGGAATACATTTTACACGATTGACCAAGATCAAAAGAGCACCAACCAAAACAGCGGTGTCTGCTTTGATGCAGCAACCGACAGGGGAAAGGACACATATTATGGTTACATAGTAGACATATGGGAACTTGACTACGGAGTAGATTTTAAGGTCCCTTTGTTTAAGTGCAAGTGGGTCAATCTGTCAGGAGGCGGGGTTTAGGTAGACCCAAAGTACGAAATGACAACAGTGGATCTGAAAAATCTAGGGTACACTGACGAACCGTTCGTCCTAGCCAATGATGTGGCATAGGTTATCTATGTGAAGGACATGTCTACCAGACCGAGGAAAAGAAAAGATAAGGAAGCGAATACATCATACGATGAGCCAAAGCGCCACATAGTTCTTTCAGGAAAAAGGGACATCCCAGGAGTGGAGGGCAAGGCATGACATGTCTCAAGAGTATGAAAAGTTTCATGAAATTCCTCCTTCAAAGTCAAGGCTGACCCAAGCATCCTGATAAACGATGAAGATTATCCATGGTTACGGCGCAATAAGCAAATGACACAAGCAAAGAAAAATGAAGACTTTCTCCATAACTATTATGATGATACCATGCCAACTTTGTAACATTTAGTATGATCCATTGTCCGTTTTGTACATGCACATGCTATGCCAACTTTTTCAGAGTTCATTTGAAAACTATGAATTTCAAAGAATTTAAATTTTAACTATTCAAATTTGAAAACTAATGGCACAAACAGAAAGTCTAAAACTAATGGCACTAACAGAAAGTAACCAGGGCATGATGGTACGAAGTCCTCCAAAGTTATTCTGGAATGGAGTCCCGGATAGGATAATTTGCCTTTTTGTATGAATTTCAGCAAAGGCCTTCCAAATAACGATATTCGGAAGGTTCTTGCTGAACTTTGTACCAAAAAGCGAATTATCCTATCTGGGACTCCGTTCCAAAATAACTTTGGAGAGCTTCATACCACCATGCACCTGTTACTTTCACCTAATGATGAAGACATGGTTTTGTTGAATCCTTTGACACTAGGCAACCACCCGACCGCTCGGCGATCCTCGACCCCTTGACCCTCGACCGCTCGGCGATCCTCGACCCCTTGACCCTCGCCCCTCGGCGATCCTCGACCCCTTGATAAAAAAAGAAGAGGAAGAAGAAAAAAAGAGGAGAAGAAAGAATAGAGGAGTTCTTCTCCTCTATTCTTTCTTCTCCAACTCCTCTATTCTTTCTTCTCCTCTTTTTTTTCTTCTTCCTCTTTTTTTTATTGGGAACGAGGGTCCTCGAGGGTCGCCGAGCGGTAGAGGAAACCCTAATTAAATAGCAAGTATTGTCGGTGTGAGATACATGTGGTCGTCGGTGTCGGACACTACATCCACGTCCCACAAGTGATGCGGGCGTCGATGCCCACGTCACTTGTGGGACATAGATGTAGTGTCATCGTTGTTGTTGTCGATATACCCCCTCCCGATAGCTTCAACACGTGGGGGGTCGATATACCCCTCCTTGAAGCGTTCTCGAGGCCACCCCCTAACCCTTGAAGCGTTGTCGAGGCCACCCGAAACCCTAGAGAAGCAGCGTCGAGGCCACTAATTAGTATGATTCCTTATTGTGATTAGCTAGCTAGTTCTACGTTTGCCACTAATATATCCATATCTGTCATGTTTGAATAATAATTGCCATGTTGTAAATATTTGTAGAAACTATGGACACCCCGCCCCGAGACGAAGCACAAGAAGCGTTGTTGAGGCACATAATCGCAGAAGGAAGTGATGCATCAACTCGATGATGTTTCTCAACGACACCGATGGTCTGGAAGGAGAGGGTGAAGAAGTAGCTGCCTATACTTATGATGGCTCCGATGACCCAATGCCAGTGGAAGAAGGAGAGGGTGAAGATGTAGACCGTGAGGACTGCTGCGGTGATCACCCAACTGAGTCCGGCCAGGTATATATATTAGTTAAGCCTGTGCTGACTAGCTAATTGATGCATTCATTGTTTTGGTATGTACACATATTAATTAACTCTCGTCTTTCTTCCTTTTTCTAGCCCTCCGGATCGAGCACAACTTCGGTAAAGAGACGAGGCCCGAAGAAAAAGTTGAGCTCGGATGAAAGGTTTGAGATCATAGAAATCGCGCGCGACGGCCAACCGATTGAACCCATCCGGACAAAGAAGGCATTTGTTGCTCAGTGCGGGGTTCTGGTTAGGGACAATATCCCGATCAGCATCCAGCAATGGTATAAGCCTAAGAACGAAGAGCCTGAGGTGTCTTATGTCAACGATCTGCAGAAAAATGATCTTTGGACTGAGCTGAAGTCAAATTTCACCCTACCGCCAGAGGATGATCCGGAGAAGCCAGTTATAGAGCCATTAATCAAGTCTTTTGCTCTTAAGATGGCAGAGCTATTCAGGCATTGGAAGAAAGACCTGAATAAGTTTGTCGATAAAAAAGAGACACCAGAATTCAAGGGAAAATATGAGAAGATCAGAGATGACCGGCCCGCATTTGTGGCCCACAGGACATCGGAAAAGAGTAAAAAGATGTCGGCGACAAACAAGAAAAATGTTGCGAAGAAGAAGCTTCACCATCACACAGGGTCAGGTGGCTACCTCATAGCCCGGCCTAAGTGGGCCAAGGCTGAGAATGATCTGCTTGATGAAGGGATCGAACCAGAGACAATGAAGTGGCCAGACCGTTGCCGGACTTGGTTCTTCGGGGCTGGCGGAACCTTGGACCCTGTATCAGGGAAGTGCATTTGGACGGACAAGCAATTGGACATACCAGTCAAGAGGCTAAAGCAATATATCGAAGCAGCGCAACAAGGGAAGTTCGTTCCAGACAGGGAGAAGGACGAGCTCACAATGGCCCTCGGGAATCCTGAGCACCCTGGACGGACACGAGGCACGCCAGGCTCCCTTTCATGGAAGGCTGGATTTCCGGACGCAGGGGGTTACAAAACCCATGAGAGGAGGAAGAAACTGGAGCAGAGCCAAATGCAGGCGCTGCACGAAAGGGTAATGGGGCTAGAGGAACGAGAAGAGGAACGAGAAGCAGCAGATCGCAGCAAACAACCTGCCGAAGCTTCCCCCGAAGCTACCCCGCCATCTCAGCGGAGAAGCAGCGTGGCTTCCACCGAGCTGCTTCAGCCGGAGCATGCCTTGACGGCTCCTGCCAGCTATCCCATGGATGCTATCACGGAGTCTCAAAATTTCCACCTTATGGCGCAATGGAGCAATTTGAAGGTCAAGGCGGCTGTTGGCTCTGTTTATCCTACTAAACCCGACTCAACTTTTCACTACCGGCCGATTCCAGAAGGATATGCTAAGGTGATGGTAGATGAAATAACGGAGGGATTTAAGGACCTCCGGCTTGACCACCCTACCGGTGAAGGGGAGTATCGGCTGGGTTCTGCTCTGAAGACTCCATGCCTATGGCGGAAGGATCTCATCAACCTTCCGAACTGGACGCCTCCGCCTCCTCCTCCTCCTCCGGCGAGTCAGGGCACTCCGCCTCCTCCACCGCCTCCTCCTCCGGCGAGTGACGATCAGGGCACTCGGCCGGCTCCTTCTCCGGTGCGTGGCGGCACTCCGCCTCCTTCTCCGCCTGCACCAGCGCGCCCGAGCAGCCAGCCTCCTCCTTCTCCGCCTCGTCAGCAAGGGCGGAAGAGACCCGCCGCTGCTCCGGCTGCTCCGGTGCGTCGTAGTCCTTCTCCTCCGCCTCGTAAGCAAGAAAAGAAGACATCCGCTCCGTCTGCTCTGCCGGTGTCTAGCAGTATAGCCAAAGGCGGGAGGAGATACAGATTCGGTCCTTCTCTGAAGAATCCAGAGAAGTTACCGTACGAGAGGACCGACGAGGAAGACGCGAAGATCGCGCAGACCAAAGTGCATGACTGGTTTGAAGGGTTGAAAGCAAAGAGACATCCAGCTCCGGAGGAGAAGGTAGATCCGGTGAAAGCGAAGCGCACTCTGGCTGCCCTGACAAAACCACCCAAGTCTCCGCTGAAAGGCAACTATGAGCGCATTATTGGAAAGGCATTTGCCGAAGCAGAGAGGTCGGGAAGTACTAAAAGTGATCAAAGAATGAAAGAACGACGAGCTGGGAAACAAATTGCCCAGCTCGGCGAACAAGCGAAGCAATCGTGCCCCCCGCTCAAGGTGCCTGCTAGCGACATCGTCGATCTGAGGATGGTGCCCGGTTATGGCAATCCTGAAGATTACCTGCCCGACGATGTACATTATAATTTCTTGGAGGTGCAGATACAAAGATACGAGTACGGGAAGCCTCTCATCAAAGATGAAAGCTCTCTATCAACGATGATGCGAAGATTGCATGATTGGTACATGAAAACCTGGAGAGAGTCTGAGGGGAGGAGTACTTTGTATGTGAGAGTTAAAAAGGAGCATGACCTCGTTGGAATTGAATTGTTGCCTATTCAATTTGAGGAGTTCTATCAGTTTTTCAATCAATTGGCCCTCGATAAAGCAACGGTCACCTGCTACTGTCTGTAAGTAGTACTACTTCTTTCATTAAGTCTCTCTATATAACTCAGCTCTTTCATTGCATGTATTTATAATTATCCTCACTATATTATGCAGATTGAAGATTGCCGAATAGAAGAAAAGACAAGTGGGTTCCATTGGGTTCATTAACACATATCTCATAGATGCAACTGAGGTTGAATTTCATGCCGAAAATACCGAGGCCAACTTGCTACAATCGTTCGTAATAAATGAACACAAGGATATAATACTCTTTCCTTACAACTTCAAGTGAGTGTTACTGTCTTGTGGCATATTCAGTTTCCCTTATTAGTCCAGGTTATAGTAATGTAACTGATGAGTTATGCATGCGTTCACAGGTTCCACTATATTCTCCTAGAGATTAAGCTTGAGCTGGGAGTAGTAACTGTCTTAGACTCGAGACGAAAAGATCCCAAGGAGTATGCGGACATGACTGAAATGCTCGAGAAGTAAGTTAAATCGATCATTATCCACCATATCAGCAACTTTGTTCATTTCTGATATCAAGTAATTGTTTTCTTTGTATGGCAGGGTTTGGAGAAAATTCACCAAAAAAGCTCCGGGACTGCCGAAGAAGCTGCAATTTAGACACCCGAAAGTAAGTACCATAGTAGCATATTCCACGCATCTCCTAGTGATTCAAGCGCTAGTTTCATCAATACCATTTAACCCCCCAAAATTAACCCCCCAAAACCCCCAAACCTCCCCCCCCTCCTTCAAAAAAAACAAAAACCCCAGCCACAGAAATGCTGACGCGTGGATGACTATTGGTCCCGGTTGGTGCTACCAACGGGACCAAAGGCCTCTGCTGGGCTCAGTGCAGAGAGGCCACGTGGAGGCCCATCGGTCCAGTTCTGGATTGAACCGGGACTAAAGGGCCAGGGTATTAGTACCGACCCTTTAGTCCCGGTTCATGAACCGGGGCTAAAGGCCCTCACCAACCGGGTCAATAGGCCCCTTTTCTACTAGTGTGGGCGGACATGCTCCAGAGCACCGACGAGGCGGTCAAGGCGTGGTACAGGGCGCATGTTGGCCTCATCCTGGACCAGCTTCCCTCGGCGACGCCGCCCACGCCCACGACGCCCACGCACACGCCGACGCCGCCGCCAAGCTCGACCGCTGATGATGCCAAGATTGCCCGCAGCACAGAAGCCACGCCGCCAAGCACAGAGGCCCTGTCAAGCGCGCGCACGCCGACTCCGGCGACGCCGGAAGCCGACCTCGCCGCCTGATGCGCGCTTCCGTCGCGATGCCGAGACTGCCCGCTTTTTTGTACGTCGAACATAACTCATCCAGCCGCCGATCTAGGCCGCTTGATTGCCGGATTGTGGCGTCTATTTTGGGTGCGGGAACGACTATGTTTGAATTTTGCCGTGGCTTGGGGGGGGGGGGGCTGGGGGCGTGACTGGGAGCTAGGCCGGCCCCAGGGGCCGAACTAGCGCCGGCTCGCCCCCAGGCCGCGGTTTTTCTGCGCCCTAGGGGGCCGAACGGCTGGAGATGCTCTAACTCTCGGCTCAAATCTCGTATCTGTAACTTGTCTCTGTATACCACTTGTTAGATAATAACGAGAAATAAACGAGACAGAGATACACGGATTTTTACGTGAAAACCCTTGCGGGAGAAAACCATGGACGCACAAAGGCGCAATCACTATGAAGAAGGAGTATTACAAGCCCGAGACGACAGGCCGTCTTAGGTGCGACTACATGGGGTATATATGAGGGCAACACATGAGAGTCCTTGGAGGACAAGTAAACGAGTTGTACTCGTACGTGTCGGTACCAACGCAAAGGCCCACACCGTACTTACTACATCTAATCCAATACTTTGATCACAATTTAACAGTTAGCATTAAAGCTAAAATCGTAGGCACTTTCTATTTCCTGTCGGTTTGGGCCCTCGGTGTCAGGTCCTAACTCTAATTTGGAAAATCAGGAACTGGAACTCATGAATTCAGGCAAATTTACAGACAGTGGAAAGTTACTGCAAGTGCCAACTCGGTGAAATAAATGTGCCTTGGACCGTCGATGATGGGTGGCGCGGAGCTCGCTGGTGCGTTGGATAAATGAACCCAAGTCCACAGTGTTGATCTTCAGAGTGAACTCCGGACATTCGTGCAATATTTTGGTGACAACGATGTAGAGCCAGTGGCGGAGCCAGGAATATTTGATTAGGGGGGCCAAATGAGGCTAACACAGGCTGGGGAGGGCCAAACACTGAAAAAATGAGCTTTTTACAGCAAATGATCACTAAACATGTACTCCTACTATACATAAGCAAATTAGTATTAAATCACTGATGTTAGGGGGGGCCAGGGCCCTGCTGGTCCCCCCTGTCTCAGTGGAGCAGTTTGAGTAGCTTGTCTTTTGAGTTGTAGATTTGAACTTTGCTTGAGTTACTTACCTCCAGTCTTGAATAAAGTAGTGGATTCCGGAGCTAATTACTGAAGTGCAAGTACACAGTTCCACCTTCTATTAATTACCTAGATTATCTTTCCGTGTCTTATGGCAAGTTGGTAGCCCGATGCTGGTTGTTAGCAATGACAATTGTCTTTGTGTGGGTGCATTGGATTCTTTCTCTAGTCTCACATTCAGGAATGGGCGAATCTATTTGTTGGTTTCTTGGTTATCCAGATTTTGTCCTAGAATCCACATATCTGTCCAGAGTTTGTTATTAGTACCTAGTTGTTGTCACCTGTGGCCATATTGTCCTGTACTAGTACTGTCAATTTTGAAGTCACCGTGCTGTTAACTTTCTAACGTTTTCTGCGCTGCCATGGTGAGCATTTTCAGATCTTGAAGGTGTGTTTGGTCGGAGTCCGACCCAGTCCCAGGCCTCGTTTTCGCGTTCGGTTAGAAAATGGACCGGAACCCACTCGTTCCCCCGGAAAGATGCGGAACGTGGTGACCACGCGGAACCGCTCACCCTCGCACTCGCAGCAGCCCTGTCCCCTCGCCCTCCCAGGTCCGCCTCCCCCCCCCCCCCCAAACCGATCTGAGCGGCGCCGGCCGGTTCCTGCCTTTCCCGCCGGCCGGTTCCTCCCTTCCCCGCCACCCGCTAACCCTCTCTTTCCTCTCGCGATTTGCAGCAGAACACAAGGGAGGTCGGTCTGGATCTTGTTGCGGCGGCTTGCAGAGGATTACCAGCAGGCCGGCTGCGGCTTCCGGCGAGCTGACAGCGGCAGCAGAGGCGCAGCACAGCACCTGACTCTCAAGGTAAAACAATCATCACTTCCTCTTGTATATGCTGCTGCTGCTCATGTATATTCCTAGCCAAGAATATGCTGTTGATGTTCATGATAGAGAGAGATGTAGACCTTACTGTGATGACTCATGGTTGTTGGTGATTCACTTTTGTTGCTTTATGTTGTTAAAATCAGTGTCTCTTTTCCTAATTTTTACCAAAATACATGCTGTCCAGTGTATCTTTGCAATATATATGTTGATGTAAGCATCATTGATAGTATGCATCACTTGTAGATGGTCAAGAAGATGAACAAAAGAAAAAAAAGATGGTTAGGGGAGCTGCGGTTTTTGTTGCACTAGCTGCAATGGCAGTCATTGTTCGGGCTGTGATAAGGAAAAGAACACAGGAATGGAACGGACCCATTCCTCTGGAATGGAACCATTCCATGACAGTTGGTTCCCCAACCAAACACACCCTAAGGGTTGCTCTTGGACCACCGCAAATCAGCATAGGTAAAAAGATATCGTGAAGGTTAAGCAAGCAAAAAAGTCATAACAAACTGTTTGCTTGCAAATTAAACTCTGACTTCCCTGGTTTCATACCCTAGAATATCAGTTGTTATTACAAAAATTACATGCATTCCAGATACAAAAGCATCACCATTCGGAATTTATTTTTCATTAACAAACAAGAGATCATACATCTATTCACATTATTTCATTTGACTGATTTCATTTCATTCACAAAATCTGGTCGAAGCCCAGCAAAGGAAAGAGCTCATGCACTGGTTCACACAAACTGTGCAACTGCTCTTAATTCGGACCTTGTTTTGTGCATACAAACTGTGCAGCCCTTTTGATTACCTACAACAATTGTGCTTGCGCGCATCAGCAGATAGATTTAACCTTTGGTTCGAGCCTCATCTTTTTTTTTCAGCAAACATAAATTGCAGGATTTTGTCTAGTCCCTCTAACCATTTTGTTCCTTAACCAAAAAAATACTATTCACCTTGTCCATTAATATTGATGGTTGTGATCCCTTGGATCATCTAAGGTTCATATCTGTTTGTCCCTACTGACCTCTATACGAAACCTGACAGAGCCTAAATAGTAAGCAAGAAGGAAAAAAAATCTCTTACATTCTATCTGACATGACAATTACATATTGTTTATCAAGATTCTTGGAGTCACCATGCTCTCTCAAATATGCACAATCCTCACTCTGAACCTGCAAATTCTATGGTTCAGCAGCCACATTCATAGGTAGTAAGCACATCAACTTCCCAATCTAGTAGTAGAAAAGTAAAACACTATATAGTGTCTGCTGACATAAACCATGTTATGAGTTACAATTTTACATTAAATCAGTTCTCTCTAGAATAAAACAACGTTGTCTTCCCTGGTCAAGCCAAAACCAATATATACATAGTATAAAACTTTCATGTACTTCAAAGCTGTAACTCTAAAGTTAAACAAACAGCATTGAAGTACATACAATTCATGGCTTTCAGTGATGGAAATAGCTTCCTTCTTGTCTTCCCCTGAACATGAGTTGGAGCATAAGTAGATTGCTATATATTTGATGGTTTTGGAAACTGGAGGGTTACACTAAATGCTTGTTGCTTTGTTTGATTACACTAGTCGTTTGTAACATTAAAACCCTGATCTTTTTGTCCTTTTTCCCTTGCAGATTTGGCTGCAAGTATTCTTCTCTAAGGTAATAGTGACAGTTGAGCTGATCTCAGATCTCAGTGAAGAATGATTAAATGAAACCCTGACCTCAGCCTTATTGATGTTTGCTTTGAACAAATTGATCATTATTCTGCGCAACAATATCACTGTAATCAGTTGGAACATCAGCAACAGTTGCAATCTTATGTTTTTCCACTTTTCCTTGTTTATATTTCTCTTGTCAGATGTTGAATTGTCTATCACTTGTCTGTATTTGAAAATCTGAATATATGTCCCTTTGCACTGTAAATTGACTAAATTAAGTTTGGCATGTCACTGTTGTAACTCCAAGCATGTCAGTGTTGGTGGTGGACTGTAGCAGCAGAATTCACAATTCAAATTTCGGAGGGGCAAGAGGTTTAACTGAACGGTGATGTAGTAGAGGGATTGTCGGGGAAGGGATACCAACCCCTGGGTGGATTGAATTCCCTAGGGGATTGGTTCCCTAGGAGATTCAGTGGAAACCGGAAAAGTTCAACCCTTCAAGGGAAGTTCAACGGCTTCATTTTTGAGTAAACATCAAATGCAATGCAGCATGCATATCTCTATTTAGAAGGTGTTTGGTTTCCAATTATTGGTAGTTTTAGAGTCTCCACTGACCACTGTTGTCAGTGCGCTGCACATTATCTCAGAGTCCTATTATGGTTTTTGACTGAAAAGGAAGTGTTGAATGCAATATCTAATCCCCTAAATATTAATCCAATTTACGCTCAGCTGAGGTAGAGGTACTGCATAATGTCACAAGAAATGTATTGGAACAACTGCGGTTCCTATCCTGTGCTCCTTTTGCAAATTATTTCTCCGTGTAAATGCCATCTAGATAGCAGTTCTTCATTGGGGTTAGTTTTACATGTTGATATCATTTATTTGTGTTCTTCGGTGCAGTTGACTTACTGAAAGCATTCTGCACCCTGTGGAAGGAAAACAGGCGTTTGCTAGTATGCGAAAGCGTGCATATTCATCAGAAAACAAAAGATGGAGGGTGAGTCCAGAAGACATGATAACCCGGAGAGCATATCACATGGTCAAAGTTCAAAACCTCACAATGTTCCATTACAATATTTGAGAGAAATCACAAACAACTTCTCTAACGACCGGATACTTGGCGCTGGTGGTTTTGGTGTGGTATATTTGGTAAGATTAAAGCATTTATATATTTCTAAATTATTTGGAATATATGTATAACCTTAGTTGATCCAAAAAACCCATGTCAGTCCATTTTACTAAGAGATTAAAAACAGGGAGTGCAACAAAATGGGGAAAAAGTTGCTGTGAAGAAGTTTGTGCAGTCAATGCCGGTTTTTCAGACACAATTTGAGAATGAAGTTGATCTTCTTTGGAGGCTTGAGCACCCAAATATAGTGCGGTTATTAGGCTACTGCAATGAAACACAGAAATTATATATGGACCATGAAGGGAAATTTATTTTTGCTGAGATGACAGAAAGCTTGCTTTGCTTGGAATATCTTCCTAACAGAAGTCTTGATAAGTACCTTTCAGGTACATTGATTCAGTATGGACCATGTTTGGTAATTTTTCAGACAACATCTCATTGAATGCTCTCCTTTGGTTATATTTGCAGATAAATCTTCTGAACTTAATAGCTGGCACATGTGCTACAAAATAATTGAGGGGATTTGCAATGGTTTGCATTACCTTCACGAGGGAATTGGTAAACCTATTATTCACTTGGACCTGAAACCGGCGAACATATTGCTTGATAAGAATATGGTGCCTAGAATTACAGACTTTGGTCTGTCAAGACTGCTTCATCAAAAAGTAACTGTTTTTACTAAATTTGCCAATGGAACATTGTAAGTGAAATACTTCTTGGCAATCCATTACTTTCTCTTGATCAACAAATTGCGAGTTCTATACGGTTCTCTTAGCATTCAAACTTTACACACTCATGCTGTTATGCAGAGGTTACATGCCACCAGAATACATAAATGGAGGTATAATCACAACTAAGTCAGACATATTCAGTTTGGGCGTAATAATCTTAGAGATAATCACGAGACATAGGAGCTACCCAGACCCAGAAATTGTTGGAACATCTTGTGAGGAATTTGTGGAACTTGTAAGAAATTTTCTCTAGATGGATGTCCTTTTGTCACAGATACCATGCATACGAACGCTTGGCCGTCACCTGCATGGCTGCATAGTGCATACTAACGCTCCATATGTTTCTCCTGATTTCAGGAACTTAAAAGATGGAGAAATATGCTTGACAAAGCACCAGAGTATACATCAGTAGAAATGGACTGCGGGCAAATAAAAACATGTATTCAGATAGGTCTATTTTGTGTGAATCCTGAGCGGACCAAAAGGCCTACAACCTCAACAATTATCAGTATGCTTCAGGGACTGGAAAGTACTGATTCTTTTTTTGAGTGGTTGAGATGTATGGATTGCCACGTTAGCAGCGAGGAAAGTTCAACGAGAGCGCAGGTATGACATCTTAACGATGGTTCTTAGTTCCTCATGTATTTGTCCCCTTTCTTCTCTAAAGAATACAAACAATATTAAATTTCACTATTTCTTGTACCTAGAAATGATTTTGTTTGAGGTCATGCTCCTTCGGACTCCGATTCATTAAAAAAACATAAGAGAGTTGCTCAGTTAATTTACGAAAACCAGGGCGAAAACCATCACAACACGCCCACAAGATAGGGCACACCTGCCGACCTGGCTACCCACGAGACCCACACATAACGCCGAGGAGGACACTGTCAAGGTTGCCTACAATGTCATCATCATCACTTCTCCCCGAGCAAGCGATTCCGACTTCACCATAGATGACCCCTCAAGATCTCTCCCAACAACAACGCACGAGAACCTCGTCGCCCTTGCCAAACAGCCGACCAAACACGACGGGGACCAACAGCTCCAACTTCGAGTACGAGCATCGCGTGAGAAAGAAGAATCCCTTGCACCGACATAGCCCACCCTGCCCATCGCATGGCATCGTTGTCGCGGCGTCGCCCCATGTCACTGCAGATCCTACTTCATGCTCATGGACATTCCAGACAATCAACGATGAAGACATGCCGCGACCCAGCTCCCCTCGCTACCACCATTGTAACCGAATGAGCGCAACGCAAGCGGTAACACCACACCCACATCGCTTGCCGGACACCAGCCGACTGCAATGACGTGCGTGTCCAGCCCTTCAAAAGTGCAAGAAGGATCATCGGTCTTCAAAGCAACGCACCAAAGGGGGAAACGCCACACGGACGACATCGTCGGTAGACCCAGCCGGGTCTAGGCTTTCACCTGAACAACCAGATACGAGGGTGGAACGAGTCGAAGAAACTCCACAACGGCACCTCCAAGAAGGGGAATGACGCCCACAAGAGCCGCCACCATCGGCCGGCGTGCGCCGGGTATGCTTGCGCGCCGTAGCACTCGACAACCTCCCTCATTCAGCCGGCCAAAGCCAAAGCACACCTCCACTGGTCCACACCCCTGCATAGCAACTGTGCCATCGCCACAGAGGGGCCACCTCTACCGCTGCCGCATCTCCGGATCCAAACCGCCACACAGCCCCCCATCCAGGAAGCCACCATCATCGCAAGGTAAGGCACTGCTTCAAACCCACGCGGCCAAGCTGCGAGGCAGAGGAGCCATGCACCCTCCCGCTCTAGCCGCCCACGCAGATTAGACGAGGAGGTGCAGCGTCGTCGCATCGCACAGCATATCACCACCGCAAAGCAGCCACAGATTGAATCCCCATGCTCCAGATCTGGCCAACGGCGCGCTGGCCAAGCCAGATCCGCGTCGTCATGAGCACAAGGGCTGCGGGCCTGCTCGGACCCAGATCAGGCCCGTAGCCACCACGGCGCGCCCGCCGCAGCAGCGCCACCACCTCCACCGCACGAGCACACATCACTACCACCTCCACCGCACCAACGCGCGGCAACCAGCCCATGCTCGCTTCGCACAGAACGTGCGCCGGCTCCCCGTCCAGATGTAGCACTACCCACAACCTGGAACGAGCGCCTCCACCACTCCTGGAACGAGCACCGCAGTAGGGCCCCACTGCTGCCGACGCCGTGCAGCTTTGCCGGCAGCGCCCTCTAGTGGCGGCGAGCTATTTCCTATGTAGCACTAAAATACGTCTAGATACATCCATTTGACTGACAGGTGATATGGATCAGAGGGAGTATCAAATTACTAGTGTTAAGCTATTACTAGGTACCAAAGTATGCATACCTTATGCATCAAACCGTTTGCAATAATGCTTAGATATAACATGTTCATATCTTGCTTGTAGTGTCCCTCAAATTTACCATGTCAAGTAGTACAAAATAAGTGATATACTAGCATATATGATTTACTAGTAACAAAATTTGCTGTCAACAATCAAGTGTCTTTTTTCCTCGTCCTTTCAGTACAGGACTAGCTTTAGGTGGTCATCTATTTGGCTAGTTTAATAGTGGTGCCATGATCTAATTATTAGGACATCTACAACGCAGCCTCTAATGACAAGCGCTAGGGTCATTATCCTGGCCGTTTTACCCAATTCCCACCCAAAGCCGGGATTCTGGCTTGTGTCAACGCCGAGCGAGTCGTCGGGCACCCATTTTTTTTTTCTGCATGCACCAAATTCGCTAGCGGTGGGCGCTTTCCTGAACGCCAGAAAAAGCTAAATCAGCGCGGGGCTACTTCAGCTTTTGGTTTGGGCGCTACGGTCTCTGCCATGGGAAAGCCGACGCTTACCCTTTGCTCAATTTTTTTAAAATCTCTAAGCATCTACAGGTTGCTCTTAGCGTTGTGGGTTGGGACTCCTAAACAGACGCTATGTAAAAAAACCCTTTTTTTTAATTGCTCAAGTGCCTAAAGAAGCGCTTAGCATTGGAGATGCCCTTAGGCCTTGTTCAATGCAAGGTGCTTAGGGGAGGTGCTTACAGAAATAAACCAGTTTTTTTAAGCACCGGTGCTTATTTGTAGAGGGTAGGCGCTTAATTAGGCAGCTCTCCTGTAGGGATAAGCATCGGTGCTTCAGAAAAAACCCAGTTTATTTTACTAAGTACCTCCCTAAGCACCTTGCATTGTACCGGGGTCTTATGGTCTTCCATAAACTAAACTTGGAGATATAGTCGTTAGTCACGAATTTTTGGTGCGGGTGTGCGCAATTTGTTGTATGCAAGAAGGAAATACATATGTATTGACACTACAATCTATTTTTCCGAGATATACTTGATTTACTCCTATATTTCCATCTAGTTACCATGCAGTACCAGTTAACAAAAGGACTGTTATTATATAGTAGTACACAAGATAACATATCTCGTTAAAGAAAAAGAACACCCCCAAGTTGCTCTAGACTGGAGTAGAACTCAGGCGGGCGAGGCGCTATAGCTTCCTACTACCGTTGGGCCATCGCCCAGTTCTCGCAGCAGCATCTCATTGGAATGCATAAAGAAAAAGATCATGCCTGCATTCCATTCCTACTTCTGGATTTGAATTTCAGAGTATTGACACAGTTACAGATTGCAAGACAAATAGCAGGGAGACAATGAACCAATCCACATGGGCATTAGTATGCATTCTACAATAACTAGAAGTGCACTCTCGGTCCATCCACTAGTAGAAAAGAGGGCTTTGGTCCACCCCGGGTTAGCCCATTAGTCCTGGTTCAGTCTAGAACCGGGACTAATGGGGGCATTAGTCCCGGTTCGTGCGCCTAGGGGGCCATGTGGGCCATTTGTCCCGGTTCGTCTGGACCTTTTAGTCCCGGTTGATGCCATGAACCGGGACTAAAGGATGCGATGCCCATTAGTCCCGGTTCGTGGCACCAACCGGGACTATAGGGTTAGACCTTTAGTCCCGGTTCGTGCCACCAACCGGTACTAATGGGGTATGAGGCATTAGTACCGGTTCATGGCACGAACCGGTACTAAAGGTCCCATTTTCAAACTACAATCTATTTTTCCGAGATATACTTGATTTACTCCTATATTTCCATCTAGTTACCATGCAGTACCAGTTAACAAAAGGACTGTTATTATATAGTAGTACCCAAGATAACATATCTCGTTAAAGAAAAAGAACACCCCCAAGTTGCTCTAGACTGGAGTAGAACTCAGGCGGGCGAGGCGCTATAGCTTCCTACTACCGTTGGGCCATCGCCCAGTTCTCGCAGCAGCATCTCATTGGAATGCATAAAGAAAAAGATCATGCCTGCATTCCATTCCTACTTCTGGATTCGAATTTCAGAGTATTGACACAGTTACAGATTGCAAGACTAATAGCAGGGAGACAATGAACCAATCCACATGGGCATTAGTATGCATTCTACAATAACTAGAAGTGCACTCTCGGTCCATCCACTAGTAGAAAAGAGGGCTTTGGTCCACCCCGGGTTAGCCCATTGGTCCCGGTTCAGTCTAGAACCGGGACTAATGGGGGCATTAGTCCCGGTTCGTGCGCCCAGGGGGCCATGTGGGCCATTTGTCCCGGTTCGTCTGGACCTTTTAGTCCTGGTTGATGCCACGAACCGGGACTAAAGGGTGCGATGCCCATTAGTCCCGGTTCGTGGCACCAACCGGGACTAAAGGGTTAGACCTTTAGTCCCGGTTCGTGCCACCAACCGGTACTAATGGGGTATGAGGCATTAGTACCGGTTCATGGCACGAACCGGTACTAAAGGTCCCATTTTCAAACTACAATCTATTTTTCCGAGATATACTTGATTTACTCCTATATTTCCATCTAGTTACCATGCAGTACCAGTTAACAAAAGGACTGTTATTATATAGTAGTACACAAGATAACATATCTCGTTAAAGAAAAAGAACACCCCCAAGTTGCTCTAGACCGGAGTAGAACTCAAAGGCGAGGCGCTATAGCTTCCTACTACCGTTGGGCCATCGCCCAGATTCTCGCAAGCAACATCTCATTGGAATGCATAAAGAAAAGATCATGCCTGCATTCCATTCCTACTTCGGATTCAATTTCAGAGTATTGACACGATTCTGATTGCAAGACTAATAGCAGGGAGACAATGAACCAATCCACATGGGCATTAGTATGCATTCTACAATACCTAGAAGTGCACTCTCGGTCCATCCACTAGTAGAAAAGAGGGCTTTGGTCCACCCCGGGTTAGCCCATTGGTCCCGGTTCAGTCTAGAACCGGGACTAATGGGAAACATTAATCCGGTTCAGGCGCCCGAGGGGCCATGTGGGCCATTTGTCCCGGTTCGTCTGGACCTTTAGTCTGGTTGATGCCACGAACCGGGACTAAAGGGTGCGATGCCCATTAGTCCCGGTTCGTGGCACCAACCGGGACTAAAGGGTTAGACCTTTAGTCCCGGTTCGTGCCACCAACCGGTACTAATGGGGTATGAGGCATTAGTACCGGTTCATGGCACGAACCGGTACTAAAGGTCCCATTTTCAAACTCCACCCCGCGTTGGATTGCCTTTTCAGTTTGAAAAAAAATAAAGGAAAATGATGAAAATGTCTAAAAAATAAAAGAAAATAAGTTTCCCATGTGATATGTGGTCTAGTTGTTGAGAAAATTTACAAATATGAATTTCGACTTTATTTGCAAAATCTCTCTAGAATTTAGTAAAATGGGCATAACTTTTGCATACTAACTCGGATTAAAAAGTTTTTTATATGAAAAATCATCTACTCGAAAAGTTACATCCAAATCTAACTGGGGGAACCCCGTTAAACATTTTCAAAATCCTCAAAAACCTAAAAGAAAAAAGTTACGGGGCTTTTAAGATCTAGAGTGGAAAAAATCGGAAAAATTTCAAACTGTGGTCAAACAATGGTCAAACTAATTATTCTAGAATATTAGTGTTACTAAATAATTATTTCAATTATTTTGAATTTTGGTCAAATCTGGTCAAATTGTGGTCAAACAATGGTCAAACTAATTATTCAAGAAATATTAGTGTTACTAAATAATTATTGTTTTTTAAAACAATAGTTTCAAACTCAAACAGTGAAATGTGTCACTTCATGCTCAAGCAAAATTCCTGAGGGTTAATAGGATTGACATCTTACTATTGTCAGTAAAACAACAAGTGCAGACTTGGAAACGAGGGAGAATAGAACCCGGAAGTTAAGCGTGCTCAGGCTCGGGGAGTGGGAGGATGGGTGACCGTTCGGGAAGTTAGATGATTTGGAATGATGGGGGGTGATTAGAGATTAGAGGATAAATTGAGCAGCGATGAGGGGTGGTGATTAGAGATTAGAGGTTAAAATAATTCAGAAATTTAAAAATAAAAAAAATTCAAAAAAAATTCAAAAAATTTCCTTTAGTCCCGGTTGGTGTTACCAACCGGGACTAAAGGTGGAGCTCTACGTGGCCGCGGCCTTTAGAACCGGGACTAAAGGGGGGAGGCATTAGTCACGACCCTTTAGTCCCGGTTCATGAACCGGGACTAAAGGCCCTTACGAACCGGGACAAATGCCCTGTTTTCTACTAGTGATCAACTCTCCACTTTTCGCCCTGAACTCTTGGATCGTCTAGAATCTTTTACTCTGCCTGGCCCACCCTAGCCTAGTTTTTACCCTATGTGGTGCTTACATGTAGTTTTGCTAAGTCACTTTCTCCTCTATCCCATGTTATCTCCCTCTTTCCTTTTCAAGAAAACGCAAAACTCAAGTGCCTCGATGTGTTATTAGACCATGCTTTATATATAGACCTTACAAAGTCCAAAGACACACATGGCTAAAACAATGTTGCAGCAGGTGACAAGGAAGACTCCATACCAGTCTCCTAGTTAAAGCTCATGTTCTGCCATTAGCCTTGATATCTCCCAGTTAATGAGACAACTCAAGGCTATGACCGTCAAAACAAATGCGGATGTTTCCAAAGAATTTAGGAACTAAGAGCATCTCCAGCCGCGCTCCCAACAGGCCCTCCCGGGCGAATTTTTAGCACCGGTGGTCGAAAATCAGCCCAGTCGCGCCCCCGGGACCTCATTTAGCGCTGGTTTGGGCCAAATCCAGAGCCGGCGATCCCAAGCCGAACCCAAGCGCCCGGGTGTCGCATGGGGGCGCCGGCAGAAGCGAAAAGGGGCGTGGGGCAGCTCTGTCGGCGAGAGGAGGCCCTTTTCCCGCCGTTTCCTCCCGCTTCCCCCCTCGGCTTCCCTCTCATTCTCCATTCCTCCTGCCAAACTCCGCCTCCTCCCTTCCAAGCCGGCCGCCATGCCGCCGAAGAAGTACGTGTTCCCCCGTGCCGCGACGGATACCATAGCCGCCGCCGCCTTGGTCGCCCCCAGGGCTTAAAAATCGCCGGATGGACGTCCGAAAATGCGCCGGCTAATGCGCTGGGGGGCTGAACGAGTGGAGATGCTCTAAGGAGCAACAAGGATGTCAGTCTCTTCCTCATGGTCTCGGGGTCAGCTTACTGTGTCTTGTCGTGGACAACTGAGAGTGAAAAATGGAAGAGCTTTAATTTTTGTTCGAAAATAGTTGTGATCACACTGCTGTCAAAAAGGCAAATGTTTGAAAGTGTTTTCTAGTTTCAGTTTCAGTAAATATCATTTCTTCACATTGATCGGTGAATGTGTCTTTAAACCATCTATTCTCGAAATCGATAGTGCCTCTGACTAATTGTATATTGCTCTTGCATATTCACAGGTTCTATCTGGTGCAAACGCAGAGGAAAACAATGCTAATGATATCACTTCCGCCTATGCCATTGCTTCCGGAGACCAGGTTTCTAGAATATGTTGAAAAATCTTATTCAGTTGCATTATGCATAAGTCTGAAATCCTATAATGTTGGCCATAGAACTTTGTTTCTACTTAAACATTGAAAATAGAATAGTAAGTTGTTCCTCTGATATTTTTTGTGCACTTCAGATTTCAGTTGCTGCTATCGTCACTTCATATTCCACATTATGGGCATGCAAGCATACATCCATAGTCAACTCAGCTTGTATATGCCAATAACCAGAAATAATGAAGTTTTTCAACATTCCAGTATGTGTGAAAGACACAGCCTGATCGATAGCCATAACTAATATAGTTAAATATGGAATTCACAAATTTGAGGAAATATACCGACTAGTAGAAAAAGGGCCTTCCATTCGGCCGAGGAAGAAGATTTAGCCCGGCCGCGTTTGGAGCCGGGACTAATGTGAGCATTTGTCCCGGTTCCAATGGCTAGGGTGGCCGCACGGGCACAACCACCTTTAGTACCGGTTCAAACAGAACCGGGACTAAAGGTTGCGGCACCTTTAGTCCTGGTTGGGGTCTCCAACCGGGACTAAAGAGAAAAATTGGGACTCGATTTCACCGGGGTTTACCCGGTGAACTTTTCTCAGATTCTCAAAATTCCAAAAGTAAAAAAAAAATTCAAAAAGAAGATTTTTTCCTACAAAATCAAAAAAAGAAGAAGCACACATAGCAGTACATTTTTTAATAGACATAACACATTATGCAAAAGATGATATGGATGCAATATTGGATTCCTATCATTTTTCTGATCGATTTATACATATTATTTGTTGAATTTCGCTTTACGAATGTAAAGATATGAATTTTTCCATATTGAATTGAAAATGGCAATAATAATGTAAAATTCATTTTTTTGTTATTTGAATTAATAATAATCATTATTTAATCATTAATTTTTATGTTAATATAGGTTTGGAATTCAAAAAATAATATCATGTGACATCAAAGTCTAGGGGATAGTAAGATTGATAGCATAGTATTATCAAGATGTTAAAGTTAAGCGTGCTAGGGGTGGAGTAGTGTCAGGATGGGTGGCCGACTGGGAAGTTTGACCATGAGTATGCACTTTGACTTGAGATTAGGGCCATTAGAGATTAAACTGACAAATAATTCAAAGATATGAAATATAGAAAAAAAATCAAAAAGTTCAAAAAAATACTTCGAGAAAAGGTCTTTTAGTCCCGGTTGGTGTTACCAACCGGGACTAAAGGTCCTCCAACCCCAGCGCACGAGCGCAGCCACATGGAGGGCCTTTAGTCCCAGTTTGTGACCAACCGGGACTTGGGGGGCTCTTTAGTCACGATTGGGGTGTCCCGGTTGGAAAACCGGGACTAGATGCCCTTCCCAAATGGACTAAAGGCCCGTTTTCTACTAGTGATCAAAGATTATTGCCTTTCATGACTAGTTGTTATAAGGCCAAGTGTTGCTTAACTTTCTACGTCATCCAGAGATGGTAATAACATTGTGTTATACAATGAATTATATTTATGTCATCTTTAGAAATTAAAGTTGGTGATTAAAACTAGGTCTGACTAGATCTCAATGGGATCTATACATAAAAACACACAATAAATAGTTACAAATAAAAACAAAAAGGTTACATGCACACAAACAAAAGTTACACTAGTAGAAAAAGACCTAATATGAGACACATTAGTCCCGGTTTGATTTTGGCCCGGTACTAATGGTACCATTAGTGCCGGTTCGAACGGCTATGCAATAATGCCGGTTCGTTTTGAACCTTTAGTACCGGTTCGTGCCACGAACCGGTACTAAATGGGTGGTGGCAGGATGGCGTCAGGCCGGGGCCCCGCGATCACCTTTAGTACCGGTTCGTGGCACAAACCGGTACTAAAGGGCTAACCTTTAGTACTGGTTCGTGCCATACTAAAGGGGTTGGAGACACAAACTCTACCCCGGTGTATCGCCATTTCAGTTTTGAAAAATACAAAAGAAAATGATAAAAAAGACAAAAAATAACATTCTTCGAGATGTAGTTATATTACTACATCTACTAGTTAGGAAAATTTAAGAACTTAAATTTGGACATGTTTTGCAAAAAGTGTAGGGAAAATGTAAAACGGCTATAACTTTTGCATATGATGTTCGGAAAAAGTATAATATATCAAAAAATTCAGCATGAAAATCCGCATCCGATTTTGACGGCCTATGGCCTGTTTGCAACTTTTTAGAATCCTCAAATTCCAAAAGGGAAAAAAGATATGCTCAAATTTCAGTTTTGTTTAATTTTGGTTAAATCTGGTCAAACTATGGTCAAACTACTTATTCAAGAAGTATTAATGTTGCTACATAATTATTCAAGAATATTAGTGTTACTAAATAATTATTTCAATTTTTTGAATTTTGGTCAAATCTGGTCAAACTATGGTCAAACGGTGGTCAAACTATGGTCAAACTTATTCAAGAAATATTAGTGTTACTAACTGTTTTTTAGAATAATAGTTCCAAACTCAAACGGTGAAACATGTGACCTAATGCTCAAGCTAAACTGCTGAGGGTTAATAGGATTGGCAGCTTACGTTTGTCAAGAAAACAACAAGTGTAGACTTGGAAAGTAGGGGGAATAGAACTCCGAAGTTAAGCGTGCTCATGCTGGGGGAGTGAGAGGATGGGTGACCGGCCGGGAAGTTAGACGATTTGGAGTGAGTGATCCACACTTGAGCAGTTAAGAGGAGTGATTAGAGACTAAATCATCAAATAATTCAGAAAATTGAAAATCGAAAAGAAATCAAATATTTTTTACAAAATTTTCAAAACAAAAGTAAAAAAAAACCTTTAGTACCGGTTGGTAACACCAACCGGTACTAAAGGTCTCCCATACCACGGCGCGGGCTCACGCCACGTGGTGGGCCTTTAGTGGCGGTTCGTGCCAAACCGGTACTAAAAGGGGGGCTTTAGTCTCCACTCTTTAGTGCCGGTTGCAGAACCGGCACTAAAGGCCCTTACGAACCGGTTTTAAAGCTCCGGTTTCTACTAGTGTTACCATAAATTTTTCAAAAAATATGTGTAACTACACATATAAAAAGTTATAATTTTTCCACAAGATTTATGTAAAAATTATGTGTAACTACACACATTACAAACTTAGGCTAAAAAAGAACATAAAAATGTATATATAAAAAATAGCTCGAATCTTGATGTGATCCAATGGCTATTCTCGTCAACTGTGGAAGAAACCCATGAAAATGTAGTAAAAACCTGTTATACATTAAAAAAACATTTCATACAACGAAGAAAAATTATATGGGATCAGCTTTTATTATCTTCTATATAAACAAAAATCGTAGGTAGAATCATTCAAGAAAAGGATGGTGTACATGTCCTAAGGGCGTTTCCAACAATATTATGTATATGGTAATTACAAAGAGTACAGAGAATATGCAAACTCGTGTTTGCTAGCGCTTTTATTTATAGAAATTATATAAGGGTGTGTGCAGCTTAAAAGATGCATATTTTAGTAACAACCGACTAATGTGTTGGTATAAGAGCCTAACTGCTACTGCCTAGAGTAATAAGCACTCTTACTTTCTCTCGCTCCCCCCCTCCACGTCATCAAAAAGCTTATGTAGCGTAGTCTTCATAACAATTGAGGTGGCCGGTTGTTCATGCTCTAATGCTTGTTTCTTTTCAGTACTCAGTGGAAATAGGACAAAACAGATGTGGTCTTCTACCCGAGGTTAGTTTCTCCAATTTTTCTTTTTACACCAGCAGTAACAAAATTAAAGACATGTAATTGTATGTTTTGAATTCCAAATACATAACTAGATATTTGAATTTAGAAGTCGAAGCAAATTGGTGTTCGTATTTGTTTGCATGCAATAAGTTGAATTATTAGAGCAACTCTAGCAGATTCCTTACAACGGGAGACCCTAAAACACATTTGAGGGTCAATCCCTATAAGTTTTTAGGGATTCCAAGGTGCTCCACTCTAGCAGATTCCCTATAACTGTAGTACATATATTTCTTTTTCTTCCATTTCTCTTTCTTTGTGCATATGAACCCCATTTTAACTCCAAATTCACATCATAATAATTCGAACTTTTATGTTTCTACCTCACACAATTCGACAACATTTCAAATCCATGATTTGGAAAACTTCAAATCAAACACAACATAACCTCAAGTAGTTCATTATACCACATGGTGCATCCAATTATCAAACATCATCCAAAAGCACATGACAAAACAAACATCATCCACCAGTTGGGGGAAATTTTCCTCCTGCTGCGGTGGGAAAAATATAGGGATAGGGATTGGGGTGGTGGGATTGACCCCTAAATTCAGGGTCAAGGTGGGGTGCTTTTAGGGTCGACCATAAAATTATGGGGATAAGATGCCATATAGATAATCTGCTGGAGTGGGTTTCCCCCTATTTTTGGCAGTTTTTATGGACAGGGATCCATTTACAGATTCCGCTGTGCTCTTACTTTAGATAGTTAAGAAGGCAATGAAGTGATACCTTTCTTTGGATTTCATCACTTTGTGCCCCATTTGATTGTATGGTTTCATATATTTTTTTATTACATGATGCATCAAATATAGTTGTGAATTTGCATGGAAATAAACTTGATATTATATTTTAAGTGGTAGTCGGCCAGTTTGCAATTGACCGGTATAAAACAAAAAACCCGCATGGTAACCTATACCCATTCTGTCAAATATGTCTTAGTGGTGCATGAAATAAGTATCGACTTCACCTGCTCCAGATTCTGTCAATAACAGTTAGCATCGTTCAGAGAGATGCCGAAGAGAATGCAACCGCATTTAACCCCAGGACATACTTTCGGCTGTTTGTGAATTGGCTAAATGAGCTTAGTATTTCTGCCCACTATGGTGATGCTAATTTCCAGGTACACACCATTTTTCTACTATTACCAAAGACAACCATTATTGTAGACATGCGTTATTGTTTCAGCTTGCTGATTTTGTATATCAGGTTTTGACGGCATTTGCAAATGCATTCCACGACCTGCAACCCTTGAGAATTCCTGGCTGGAGGTTTATCCATCACTTCGACTCAACTATCAATTTTCTCATTCCATGTCAAAATTTACATGCTTTATCTTTTGTTGCTTCCTTAGCCTTACAGTTTTGGCACCACACCGGAACGTCAGCTCATTGTGCTGACCCTTATGTGATTATGTTCTGAATTTTAACGGTGCCATGATACCAATGGCTTTATATATTTTATGTAGAGACGGGGTTCATTATAGCCCACTCCTTGACGTTTCCCTTCCCCAAGTGCTTTGTTAAATTTACTTTTGTATAAACTGGAGCTTCCATAGAATGGTGGGAGTGGCTACTGGTATAGTATTTCCACTTAATTTCAGGGCTGTTTGGGGAGCGGGAGAATAGCGTGCAACATTAGGCCTTGCATGCCCCGTCCCCAGCAATATTCTGCTTAGCGACAGCCTTATATGGAGGCGTGACCAGTCTCTAGAGAAGTCATCGATTCTGGTGGCACTCGAGACAATCTCTCTAGCAGATTTGTGGTGGCAGCGTGCGACTAGGGCCTTGTGCTGGTGTGTGGTAGTAAGCTGAGTTTGGTTAATGATAATTCCAAGTGGCGCTCCGCTCTTCATTGCTTGGATGCAGCGACGATGTTGTTAAGTAACTATTGGGTCTGGCGACCAAAACACTATGTAGCGTTCCCTAATTTAATGTGTTGTATGAGAGGACAAGTACTTAGTCCCATGGGTGGAGATCTCTGATTCGACATTTACTGGTTAAATCAGATGTTGAAGATGTGAGTAGTACCCCTTGCGGGAGGCCTTGTTTTAGGTCCTCTTGCAAACCATTGATTTGCAGGTGCTGTTCTTGTGTCGACAGTGGCCTAGGCATTACTGTGTCCTGGTGTGTCTTTTTTACCTTTTTTGGCCGAGCTATTTTGCTTTTTTGTTGATTTTTGCAACTTCTGTAACAATTTTGATTCTTTGCCTCGCCAGTCGGTGAAGAGCCCAAAAGCTAAAGTTGAAATAGTCACTTGAAGTTTACTATTTTATTTTTTACATGCAGCTACTTCTACCTATAATATTTTGGTATTATCTGATTAACATTGTAGATTTTTACTACTTTCGTTTGTTACATGTAGCTACAAAATCTGTAACATTTTGGTACTATCTGGTTAACACCGATCTGTTACAGCTTTGCCTGGCTTCAGTTGGTTAGTCACCGAGCTTTCATGCCAAAACTGCTCATGTCTAATTCCAAAAGAGGGTGGCCTTTGTTTCAACGACTCCTTGTTGATCTGTTCAAATTCATGGAGCCATATTTGAGAAATAGTGAACTTCATGCGCCTGTTAGTTTCCCCATTTGTCCCGTTACTGCAATTGTCTGGTTCAAGTAACGTTGCTCCACGTCTTATATTATTTATGTTTTTTCTCAAAGGTGCTCCTTTTGTACGAAGGAACTATGAGGTTGTTGCTTGTACTATTGCATGACTTTCCTGAATTCCTTTGCAAGTATCACTCTAGTTTCTGTGACGTGATTCCTTCAAGTTGCATCCAAATGCGCAATGTCATTCTGAGTTGTTTTCCACGCAAACTAAGACTTCCAGATCCATCCACTCCTAATCTCAAGGTCTTTCTACGCTAACATCAATTATTCTGTAGCTCCCCTAATTTCTGTCAGACAATACTTGACACTATTTCTTGTTTCTGGTAACAGATTGATCTGCTGCCAGAAATTTCGATTACTCCAGAAATCATGTTGGACATCGATGCTGATCTGAAATCAAATCATATGAAAACTGAGGTCGATGAGTATATTAAGGTGATAAAATTTATATGTGTACCATTGTTGATCATTTCACAGCTTTGTTGAATCTTCAGTGGTGTTGTGCAGAGGCAAGAAGGCTCTTCCTTTCTGAGTGATTTAAAGCAAAAGTTGCTGCTGCCTCAAGATGTAGCAAGTGTTGCTGGGACACGCTACAATGTGCCTCTGATAAATTCTCTTGTTCTCTACATTGGCATCCAAGTGAGTGTCTGTTTCTTCAATTATACAGTCTATAAGGTCGAACGCACAGCAGGGATTGGTACTGCCCATTGCAACTACAGACCAAAATTCTTTAGATGCTTTACACGAACAAGTTCTGGGCCTAAAGTTGCATAGTTTGCCTCCTTAGGGCTAGTTTAGCAGCATGGTAAACAAAACCAGGGCAGCATACCCCAGTCGGGGTATTTTCTGGGGCAGATAACGATAAAGGTTCCCCGCTTTATATATAAAGCAAATGTCCGATACATCCAGCCTGCTGGGGCCACAGCACAGAAAAAGCCCAAAAAGAAAGACAAGAAGAAAAAAAGAGAAATAAATGCCGACACCGGCAGATCAACGGAGAAAGGAAGCCCGGCAACCGCTGCACCCTCCAAAGAAGTACCACCACGCTCCCAGCATTCCGAAGTGCCATGCACCAAGCAACACCTTCAAGAAGGGATGAGACGGCGTCGCCATTGTTGTCCGAACAAGTTCTAGGGTTTCCCCCGGTACACGGGAGATGGCGGGGAAGGGATGCACCCGACGCCCCTTATGAAGGACTTACGGCGCCCTCAGGCGTCACCGCGTTGGTGCCGGACAAGCCGACAGGGATTTCTCCTGATCCACGACCACCACCACCACCCCAGGCACTTTGAAATGCACCACCCATCAGCCGCCCACCAGCTCGTGCCACCACGGTTACCGGACAACCCTCGCCGCCTCACTGGAGCTGCCAACATGAGACCTGGAGAGGGGAAGGCGCCAGCAACCACGGGAGCGAGCACAACTCGACTGGAAGGAGGGGACAGGCCTCACCGCCACAGCGTAGCCGACCGGACGCAATGACGAGGACTTGCCGGGCCGTCGGGGTCCTGCTAGCACGCTGCAGCTCGCCGATCGACGAAGACCTCACTGCGCGTACACCGCCGCCACCTCTCCACCACAAGGAAGCGCCGCCGCCGGACGCCGAGCCACCGGCCCGCCCCAACCCAGATGGGGTCCAAATGGGCCCAGATCTGGGCTGGACGGGCGCCGCCAGCCACGAGCGGCACCGCGCCGCCCCACGGCCAACGGCGGCACCACCACGTCGAGAGCACTGTGGCACGCAGCAGCACCACCGCAGGGCCACACCAACGCCTGCCGAAGCACACCGCCGCCAGCCACCACCGCCTGAGCAGGGGACGTCGTGTGCAGGGAAGGGTTGGCCCGCCGCCGCCAACACCATGCGGGCAGGGCCCAGGGGCGCCCGCCGCCGGCGGCGGGGGGAGGGAGGAGCGAGGGGGAGCGCGGAGGGGAGTCAGGGACGAGGCCCCCGGCCGCCTCGCTCGGGGAAGGGAGGGGTGGAGGTGGAGGTAGGGGAGCGGGAGGAGGGCAGGCGGGGGCGGGCGCCGGCCGCGGCAGCAGCGACGCATGGCTGGGGAGCCGGCGGCGGCGCGGGAACCATAGGGGAGCCTCGCGACCCGCGGCCTCTCTCCAAAAGACCAGTTTTTTGTATTATACCATTTGGTTGCTGGGAGACGCAGGGGCAACGCTCCACGTCGCTAGGTGGAGCTCGATCCCAAGAGAGAAGCAAGGCGTGGATTTTCTGCCGTGGATCGCTCTCCCAGGGAAATGGCGCGGATCGGGCCAGAAAGCCCTCAGCGGCGAGCGACCAAATAGCGCGATGGTTTTCCACGGGTTGAGTTGCTGCACGGGCCACGAGCCCTGGATTTTGACAGGGATCCCCTGGGATCTTGGGTAACCGGACGAGGCGTAAATGTTTCCAAGAGTTTGCATACGAACAAGACCTTATTTTTGGTGAACTTGTTGGATCAGCAGTAATGATCCTCTTACCATCTCTATCTAATTTGTCCAAGCTTTTTTATCACTCTTACCATCTCTATCTAATTTCTCCGACGGGAGATTTCATTTCGCGGCAGCTCGTCTCAAACGCTACAGCCACTATAGCGGGCAATAGCGGCAGCTAAGCCATTTAGCGGGAATTACTACATGCGCATTTTCAGCAGAGAAACAGGGGATTTTCAGTACATATTCAGACATAAATTCAAAGAAGCATCACCAGTCACTTAAATAACGAAGGTCTGCACCAGGGGCAGCAATAGAGGTCTCAAGTTCACAACAAGTGAAATCAAACAAGCATCACGCTTACAAACAAGCATCAACGGTCACTTGAATTCAAAGTCTCAAGCCGACAGTGCTACTGAATCAGCAAACGGACTCGTCGCCTGAATCAGCAAATGCTAGTGCTACTGAAACAGCAAACGGACAGAGGGCTTGCCTATACCTGCTGGCGATGTACTGGGAGTTCGAGACGACATCGTGGACTCGTCGTCTTGCAGCCTCGCCCATGGCCTCGCCCATGACTGCCTCCGGTTTGCCGCCTGGATCCCTGGTCGCCGCCTTGTCGCCTGGCCCGTCACTGCCTCCGGCTTGCTCCCTCGATCCCTGGTCGCCGCCTTGCCTGTCACTGCCTTCGACTTGTGGCGAAGCAGCCACCGGCCAGCCGAGCGCAGCTGTGAAGAACCGTCAAGCCGCTGCAACCTTTTCATATTATTTTTTTGAGAAATCTCGCCACTTTATTGATTGATAGCAATGTTCATAGGTAAAAGACTTGGGTCATGAGGATTGCCCAACCAAACATGTCTACCTATACCTAGATTACACGCAACTTGGCGAGATTACGAGCCTCAGAGTTGTGGTTCCTACGTTTATGAACAAAAGAACATAATGGAAAACTAGTTCTATGTCCTATTATTTCATGTATGATGGCCGAGTGAGGACCTCCTGTCCCCTGGTTGATATCATTCACCACACCTAGACAATCCAATGCCACCTTCATTCCTTGTACATGGAGGTCTTCTGCTAATGCCAGCACTTCCCTGCATGCATATGTCTCCAATATCATAGGATCGCTTATGCCTCGATAAACAACAGCAGATGATTCCAAATATAGTCCGGTGTGATCACGGCATATAGCTGCCACTGCACCTCCATGTCTATGTCGCACCACTGCCCCATCAACATTAATTTTCATTACACTATCAGGGGGTGGTATCCAACGCTGGGAATCATCCTGTTGCGCCCCCACTCGAGCTTGCCTACTATTTGGAATTGCTAGCTGACGCAGCTCACTAATGTACGTATCTAAAAAGGAAAAAGTTTGCTGCGGTGGCTGAAAGATCGCCTCATGGATGGCTTGTCGCCTCGCGTACCAGATAGACCAAAGGGTCACCACCATCCTTGTGAAGTTGTTGTGATCAAGGGTCTCATATAGTTCGAAAAGCCAGTTCTTCGCTCATGGTTCCCTGTTCTCAGCCATCTTTGAAACTAGAGCAGGTTCAGACAATGCCCAGGTGCACCTCGCCATAGTGCACAACAGGAGCGCATGCTGCCACGAGTCTGGGGCACCACACAACGGACATGCATCCAGATGGGACATGTTTCTTCTGTTCAATACATCCGTCATTGGCAAGGAGTGGCGAGCCAATCGCCATAAGAAAACTCTGATTTTAGATGGAACTGTTAGACTCCACATCGACGTCCAAGCTTTCTCCTCTCTATCATTATTCGATGAGCCTCCCCTTCCTTCGAGCTTGTTCTCCCTTGTTACTTTAGTTTTGATCATGAATTTGTACTCTGAGCTAACAGTGAATTGGCCCTTCTTGTCAGGATGCTATGCCCAAAAATCACCAGTATTTCTTGCACATACCGGAATCTTCAATATTGTCTCTGCATCAATAGGCAGAAATATAGTTCGGATTAGCCCATCCCATGATGTTGTGGCCGGTAACAGCAGCTCAGAGACCATCCCACGAGGGTTTGGTACAAGTGAAACTATTGGATGCAACGAGGCTTCCTTGGGTATCCAGTTATCAACCCAAATGTTCGTCGTTTCTCCATTACCAATTCTTTGCACAATTCCTTGTTTTAAAATATCTCTACCTTCGAGGATCGCCCGCCAAATCTGAGGCCTCCTAGACCCAAGTTCTGTACTAAGAAATGTAGTGTCAGGAAAATATGAAGCTTTAAGAATCCTTGCACTCAATGAAGATGGTTCCCACAGAATCCTCCAGGCCTGCCTTGCTAGCAGTACAAGGTTAAAAAGTTCGAGGTCCCTGAAGCCTAGACCTCCCAAGTATTTGGGTCTTGTCATCACTTCCCAAGATACCCATGCAGGTTTCCTTTCCCCCTGTTTGCAACCCCACCAAAACTTTTGAATGATAGAATTTATATGACTGCACAAACCTCTGGGGAGCTTGAAACGGGACATTGAATAAACTGGGATAGCCTGGGCTACAGATTTGGTAAGAACTTCCTTGCCCCCCGCTGATAAACATTTTCCCATCCATCCTTTCACCTTGTCCCACACACGATCGCAAAAGTATTTGAAAGTTCCTTCTTTAGAATGCCCCACATCAGAGGCATGCCGAGGTATCTGTCACTCAAAGATTTGTTAGGCACATGTAAACAACCTTTGACAGCATCCCTCACTATCTGCGGGCATCCCTTACTAAAGAAAAGTTGATGATTTATCTATGTTAATCCTCTGGCCTGAAACCATACAATATGTATCCAATAGGTGTGACACCTGTTCTGCTCCATTTACACTCGCCTTGAAAAAAGCAGCAGGCTATCATCCGCGAATAAAAGGTGGTTCACCGGCGGAGCTGATGGCGCCACCTTGATGCCGCAAAGCTGGGTTGATTCATTCTGAGACTTTAATAGACACGAAAGGCTCTCTGCTGCTAGCAAGAAAAGATATGGAGAGATAGGATCTCCCTGCCGAATACCTCATGTGGGTTTAAATTCCTCCAATCTACTACCATTAAACAAAACTGAAAAAGAAACTGTTCTGACTATGTTCATGACGATCTTTTCAGATGGGAGGGAGAGAAGGGAATGGGGATAGAGTGATACTAGGTTTCCTGGACGAGCTGCTCTATCGGGCAAATTTGGGCCTCTATTTCGGCCCGCTGAAGCCGCTCCAGCAAAATTCTGGTGACCGCAAAAGCATTTAGCAAAATTTCGCGCCGCTGAGATCATATTGCCATGGTCCGTTGTTTCTCGCATGTTTCCAATCCCCTTCTCCTCCAAAGTGAACCAAGAACAAATTGCAATCCAGCTCTTAGAATTGTGCTTCACTGTGTAATCCCCATGCCCTATGCATGGTTCTTTCGAGAGCATGGATGCTAAACGGTCTAGAGGAGCAGACCTTCCGTACGAGTGACCATCTCCTTGCGGCAGGCACCACTGGCTCCGGATCCGAGAACACAAAGCCCTCAACTTCCTTATCAATCAGGATGGGGCTTCTAAGCATGTGAAGGAAACGTCGAAGTCCAAAGTCACTGGGTGGAAAGGACTGGGTTTGTCAAAGGCTGCTAGGGAGGTACTTGTGAAGTCGGGGTTGTAGGCAACGCCAACATATACTATGAGTTGCTTCCAGCTCTCCAAGAAGATGTGTCGGAACCTGAAATCTATCTCTTTGAAATTCTGGTGGGTGGCAGCTGATGGCGAACGCAAGGTCCATTGGCTGGCGTGGTATAAAATGTGTACAATAAAGCGTGAAGGGGGAATGGGATTTAGAGATTTTGAGGTCTTTAATCAAGCCCTCCTTGGAAAACAGGTGTGGCATATAATTATGGTGCCAGACTCGCTATGTGCACGTGTACTCAAGGCTCGGTATTACCAGGACATGGACATCATGTCGGCCCCCATGTCCACAAGGTTGTTCCTTCCTTTGGAGGAGCTTGGTGCATGGAAGGAACTTGATATCACATGGCTTGATTTGAAGAGTAGGGGACGGTTCAAAGATCAATGTGCATCACGACAATTGGTTTCCTAGGTCCGGTAGCATGATACCGCTGGGTGTTGGGTACGTCCCAAACTTGACTAAAGTGATGGATTTACTATAAATTCCCAACGTTCTGCATGGGACGAGGACAAGTATCAGAGTGTGTTTTCATATTGCGACGTGGTACATATCAAGAATATTACGGTTGGAGGGCATGGTGCAGAGGACTTCAGAGCATGGAATTTCACCAAAAGTGGCCAATTCACGGTTCGGTCAGCATACCATTTGGGTATGGACCTAAAAACGACGAGCAAGGCACTGGCCTCTGGCTCTTCGCAGGCGGCAGACCACAAAAGTTGGCAGCTGATGTTCCAAATAAGATGAAATTCACACATGGCGCATGATCCGCAACGGCTTGGCTATAGGTTTGGAACTGTATCGGAGGCGCATTGAACCTGGAGTTTCCTGCGTGGCGTGTGGCAGGGAGGAGACCATCATCCACCGTTTTTGGCAATGCCCTCGCACAACCCACTTCTGATGCTACTACAGGAGGCAATCGTCGCCCCTTTATCAGGTTGCCAAAGGAGATTGATACTTATGAAGGCATGAAATCATGGGTTCTTGAATGGATGGGTTGAATTGGAAGTAGAGAGAGAGAGAGAGAGAGAGAGAGAGAGAGAGAGAGAGAGAGAGGGAGGGAGGGAGGGAGGGAGGGAGGGAGGGGAGCGAGGGGAGAGAGGGGGAGAGCGAGGGAGAGCGAGGGGGAGGGAGGGAGGGAGGAGGAGAGAGAGAGAGAGAGAGAGAGAGAGAGAGAGAGAGAGAGAGAGAGAGAGAGAGAGAGAGAGAGCAGATCGCATAAATTTGAATGTAGCGCCGCGGGGAGCCTCCCCAACAACGATTGTGCCACAATAGCTGCAATTTCGCCGGCGATTTTAATTTTGAATTTATCTAGTTTGGCTTTGGTTGTGAGCTCTTTTAAGATGGTCCCAGTTCGATATGAGCCGTTAGCTTTTCATGATTCGATGGCTAATATCACTCTTACCTCTTTGTGGGGTAAGATGTTTTTTAGCCTGATGTGGGGTAAGATGTTTTTTTAGCCTGATGTGGGGTAAGATGTTGTCAATGATTATGTGGGGTAAGATGTGGCCAGTATAAACTTTTCACTTCCGCAAATAAAGAAATAAATTGTAGTGACATTAAATCATGAAGTCAAATATGGAAAGATAAATAAATTCTAATTAATCTTATCTTTGCTTATCAATCTTGATTTGTGACGTTGATGCCTATTGCCTTGTATGTATGCATTGGCATATAAGGAAAGATATATAAATCACGTACGTCGACATAAAAGGAAAGATATATAAATATTTTACTGTGCATGACTTTTTAAATATACATATATTCATCACGTAAGTAATTTAGATAAACTATATTCTTGACATTAGAGACACATAGACATATAGACTGTCATTCGGCATAATTGAGTGCAAAAAATATAATATTAAATATTGAAGTGGCATCAACGTGATTATATATCGCATGATTTTTATTCTTGAATCGATGGGATGTCATAATATTAAGAAAAAAAGGCGGACATGGAGTATGTGAGCTCAAGCTCACTGGAGCTCGGATGAACAGTAAATTCTGAAAAATAGTAAAAAAAAGCAAAAAACTTATTTTTTGCAAGAAACATTGATTTTTTCAACATGCGTGCAAAATTTCGCAATGAGATCACAATTGTGGAGGTATGAAAAAAAAACAAATCAATGCTCCAAAAAGAGTATTTTTTGAAGCATTTTGGAGCATCGGTTTTGATTTTTTTTGCCCAGACCTCCTTGAATGTGATTTCATTGCTACATTTTGCACGTGTGTGGAAAAAACATCATTGTTATTTGCCAAAAAAATTCATAATTTTTTAAAACTATTTACTATTTTTGGAATTTTGTGTTCACCCGAGCTCCAGGGAGCTCGAGCTCACAATAGCTCTTTCGGAAAAAAGCATACTTCAAGATGTATATACACATGTATCTTGCAAAAAAAAAAAACAAGTATGCCATATTTTATTTTGAATGAACATACATAGTATAAATGAAAGTCTCTGTTTTTTTGTTAGTGGGAAAATCTCTTTTTGGAAAGAGAGATCACTAAATCAATCAAGAATATTTCCTCCTTATTTTTTTGTACTTCTCATATTTGTATAGTCAAAATTACCCTCGAGCAATCGACAACTAAGATTAAATTATCCTCTTACCTCCCGAGAGGTAAGAAGGACCATCTTAAAATTTGCTGTTGGTTATACAACAATTTGCTTGTATTTGTTTTGTGCTATCTAACCTGTTTATTTTGAAATAAATATGCAGCGATCTACATCAGCACAGCAGAGTAACAGTACTGGAATGGTTATTTGTGATGAAAGAATAACTGAGATTTTGAGATATCTTGTAACAAATTTGGATGCAGAAGGGCGCTATCTTGTGTTGAACGCAATAGCTAACCAACTGCGGTACCCGAATAACCACACTCACTACTTCTCCTTTGTCATTCTATATCTGTTTGCCGAGGCTACCCAGGTATTTTCAGATGCTATAGTAACATGTTACCATTATATGATGTGCAGGAATATGTTTCCTAACGGATCTGAAACTAGAATGTGCAGGAACATATCCAGGAGCAGATAGTAAAGGTTCTTTTGGAACGTCTTATAGTGAACCGTCCTCATCCTTGGGGATTACTCGTTACTTTCATTGAGCTGATAAAGGTGTGCCGAATGTATAATTTTTACGCTTGAATGAAATCCAGCAAGCAGTGGCACTAACGCAATATTCTTGTGCTAGAATCCTTGCTATGATTTCTGGACCCGATCCTTTATACGTTGCGCCCCGGAGATCGAGCTACTATTTGAGTCTGTCGCAAGGTCCTGTGGTGTAAAGTCTCTGTAGCCACTGATCCAGTTTCATGTAGGCTGTGGCATCTGGTTCCCCTGATGATCTGAGGATTTGGCATGTGTAGTATTGTTGTAACAACTTGACAGTAGCATTTAGTTCTTTGTATGTACTCTCTGTATTATTGTCGTGGTACTAGAGATGATGGTTCTGTGTATATTGATGAACCGGCGCGAAAATGTTGTGAACCCCATTAAATCAGACACAAATGCTAGACAACGCCCGCGCGCGATTCGTCCTATCCTAGCGGCCGCACGCGAGCCGTAGGATTCACAGGAGAGAGCCAGGGCGACACGATGCGGTACCGGTCGGCATAGTTTGTCATTTCTGGTCTTTTTCCCCACTCATCTGTCGAGTAATCCCCTCCTCCCACCCCTTTTCCTCTTTCCCACAGTGAAAAATCGGTGGCCAGTGGAGGGCAAGCTGCTCGCCGTGCGACCGCGGCGAGGGAGCCTAGACGCTCGCCGCCGACAGCTCGCTCGGCCGCGGTGGGGTGCAGCAGAGGCGCGGCGAGGGGCTTGCTGCTTCAATCTCTCCCCCAACCCCTTCTGGCTGGGATTTCTAGGGCTTCATTGGCAATGTTGGGTTCAACCCAATCTCCCGGCAAGGAAAAGCCCCGGCAAGCCCCATGTACAGGTGGTACATGGGGTGGCCCGCGTTAGGCCCCATGTCTTGTTTGGCACGCCTGTGATCAATGTTCTGACACAGGCGTGTGCAGTTTGCGTTCGGCCTGCTCCACTGCTGCATTAGGGCATTTTCAACAGGTTGTATGTTAGCCTTGTTGGTAAAATGTCCATGTCAATAAACCAACAAGCTATCATATAACTACTCCAATAGGTTGTATGTAAGCTATCCAATAGACGATGAGAAATAAATGTGATTACTCTCTATTTCACCTTGGAGCTTCTGCAAAGGTTGTTGGTTAATCTACATACAACTTTGCTCTCTCTCCACATTTATTATATGCCACATCATCATTATGTCTTAGGTAGCAAATTAACCAACACATATCTTACGACTGTTGGAGATGTCCTCAGGGGAGAGGTCAATTCTAGCCTAGTGGTAGGAGTCAAGTTCATTTTGTGAACTTGAGCTCAACTCCTGTCCGGTAGATATTTGCTGTAAATATCTACCAGAGGTAATGGAACGCTTACTGTATTGAGTAGTGAAAGGAGATCTTGGCTGAGGAGACGCATGCGGCCGATGCGCTCGTGCTGCGAGGCAGGGCGGGAGGCGAGCTCGGTGTACCACACTCCATGCGCAACGTGGGTATGTTCAGTACCTCCTTTTCCCTCCTCACGCAGACCAACTATCCCACTTGGTCGCTCCTGATGAAGGTCATCGTGGAGGCGCGGTATATGTGAAAAGCCGTGGAAACTGGCAATGTGGAGTACGCCGAGGACTGGCTGGCGATGAAGGCAAACCTGTGCTCCGTCCCAGCAGAGATGGTTCTAACTCTTGGCGCCAAGAAGACAGCCACGGAGGCATGGGACACCATCAAGGTTCTGCGCATCGGCGTAGAACGCGTACGGGAGTCGAAGGCCCAGATTGCCTCCAGTACAAGGAGCACTAGTAGAAAAAGGGCCTAATGTGAAGCACATCAGTCCCGGTTTGTAACTGAACCGACACTAATGTGACCATTAGTGCCGGTTCCAACGGCTAGGCGGGCGGCACTTATTAGTACCGGTTCGTGGCTAACCTTTAGTACCGGTTCGTGCCACGAACAGATACTACAGAAGTGGTGGCAGGCTGGTGTCAGGCTGCGGCCCCACCAGAACCTCTACTACCGGTTCATGCCACGAACCGGGACTAAAAATGCACCTTTAGTCCCGATTCGTCTAACAAACTGGTACTAAAGGTCTTCCTATATAAACCCCTTCGTCCACCCCGAGCGCTCTGTTCTTCCCCTTTCCACTCCTCTGTTTTCTTCCTGTCCCTCTCGAGCTCACACTCCATTTTTGCCAAAATTTGTGAAGATTTGAAGGCATCCCATCCATCCAAATGATCATACGGGTTAGCAACTTTGTCTTTTCATCTCTCATTGCTAGATTAGCTCTTGCAATGCTCTATAAGTATAGTGATTTGTGGGTTTTATTTTGGGAGGAATTATATGTGGTAGTATTTGATTTATATGCAATCTGAGGTCAAAATAACTCTTAGTTTGCATATGTAGGTGTGGTTTACTTAGTTTCATCCCGTCTCCGTTCTAACCACCGTCGATCGCCCGCACCGTCCCGTCGCCGGCTCTACGTTGTGGTGAGCCTCTTGTTCTTATCTTTTTAATAAAAAAAATTATGTTTGTGTGATTTAGATATATAGTTACTTGTATAATTTTCTTACCCGTACGTTGTTTGTTATACATAGTGCCATGGTTTTGATATCCGTCCCCGTCGGCCCTCGTCCGGGTTATGATTCGGATATGGTATATTCTCTTTTATAACTATTTGTTGCATTTCGTGTTTATGACAAATTATGCCCATCAAGTTGACATAGATATTTTTTATCTAGGAGGTATGTGAACCGGGAATTCCAACCGACCCTATCACTAGTAGAAAAACCCCTATTAGTCCCGGTTGGTGAGGGCCTTTTGTCCCGGTTCAAGAACCGGGACTAAAGGGTCGTTACTAATGCCCTAGACCATTAGTCCCGGTTCTAACACGAACCGGGACAGATGGGCCTCCACGTGGCCGGTGCGCCGAGCCCAGGCAGGAGGTCCTTGGTCCCGGTTGGTGGCACCAACCGGGACCAAAAGGCATCCATGCGTCAGCATTTCAGTGGCTGGGGTTTTGTTTTTTAAAGGGGGGTTGGGGGTTTTGGGGGTTAATTTAGGTGTTTCATATATTGTGTTAGCTAGCTAATTAATAGAGAGAAGTGTCCTCTCTTATGTCCGTGCTTGGTCGACGCTGTGTACTGTACATATAGAGGTCCTCGACACGCTAGGTAGTAAGAAAATGAAGGAAACCATTAAGTACAGAAGTTCATCATGCATACCGAAAGAAGTGATCGATCGACCTCTCATCCGAGAGATTGGTCGAACAACAAGTTTTTGTATTATCTATCCGACGCTACTGGCTACATATATATACAATATGTAAGATCTCTTACAATCCCCTAGCATTTGAAATCAACTTCCACATGGTATTCTCCGGCTTTATTGATGACGTGGTCAAGAAAGAATCCCGCCAATTCCTCTTGAATTGCTTTCATGCGATCTTGTGGTAGGAGTTCATTCCGCATCTGCCACGTCTAATTTGAAGACGGGGGTTAATACATATATGAATGAAACTCAACAGAAATGATGGTGTAATAAAATGAAATTGTGAATATTATTGATTACGCACTTCATATTGTATTTTAGAGTAGCCCCGCTTATTTTTCAAAGTCGCGTTGTAGATGAACTCGCACACGTAGTATCCACAGAAATTATTCCCTTCTTCCTGCCACAAGCACTTTACGAGAAATAGAGGTCAATCAAACTGATAATGAAGCATTATAAATGGCATTGATGATGAAAGTATAGTTATATAACAAATGGGATATGCGCGCAACTAGCTAGTTAGTAGTACTTACTTTCGGGTATGTATATCGCAGCTCCTTCGGCAGTCCCGGAGCTTCTGCGGTGAACATTTTCCAAACCCTGCAAGACAAAAAAAAATAATTATTATTACTTGAGATATCAGGAAATGAACAAAAAATTGCCGATATGGTGCGATAATGATCGATTGAACTTACTTGTTGAGCAATTTAGTCATGTCCGCATAGGTTTCGGGATCTTTTCGTCTCGAGTCTAAGACGGTTACTAGTCCCCGCTCAAGCTTAATCTCTAAAAGAACATAGTGGAAGCTGCGCGCGCATGCATAACTCATCAATTAATTACAGTACTATAACCTCGCTCGAGTAATAAGGGAAACCGAATATGCACAGGACAGTAACACTCACTCGAAGTTGTTAGGAAAGACTATTAAATCTTAGTTTTGATTTTTGATCAACGATTGTAGAAAGTTGGCCTCGGCCTCTTCGGCGTTCTCTTTAACCTGAAATTCATCTATGATATTTGTGTTAATGAACCCAATATCATACATTTCTTGTTTTTGCACTCGACGATCTTCAATCTGCATAATATAGTGAGGATAATTAATTATAAATACATGCAATGAAAGAGCCGAGCTATATATAGAGACTTAATGACATAAATAATACTTACAGACAGTAGCAAAAGACCGTTAATTTATCGAGGGCCTTTTGATTGAAGAACTCGAAGAACTCCTCAAATGGAACAGGTAACAGATCAGTTCCAACGAGGTCGTGCTCCTCTTTAATTCTCAGATACAAAGTATTCGTCCCCCGAGACTCTCTGCAAGTTTTCATGTACCAATTATGGTATCTTCGCATCATCATTGTTAGAGATTTTTCATCTTTGGCGAGAGGCTTCACGTACTCGTATCTGTGTTCGTCCACCTCCAAGAAATCAAAATGTACATCATCAGGCAGGTAATCTCCAAGATTGTTATAACCGGGCACCGTCCCCGGAGCATTAGCGACGATGTCGCTAGACACATTGAGCGGGGGCACGATTGCTTTGCTTGTTCGCCGAGCTGAGCAATTTTTTCCCAGCTGTTCGTTCTTTTAACCTTTGGTCACTGACACTACAGGAAACTGCTAATTTGCCGTCAGGAGGTGTCTTTGCCGTCAGCTTTTGGTCGAGTAGACGGCAAAGAGTGGATTTGTCGTCATTAGAAGACGACACAGAAAAACTAACGGCAAAGAAGACTTTGCTGTCTGCGGAAAAAGTTACAGACGGCAAAGAGCATTCTTTGCCGTCTGCAATAAAAAACCCAGACGGCAGAACTCTTTGCCGTCTGCGTTTTTTAATATAGACGGCAAAGAGCATACTTTACCGTCTGTATTAAAAAATGCAGACGCCAAAAATCTTTGCCATCTGCGTTTTTTATTACAGACGGCAAAGAGCATACTTTGCCGTCTGTATTAAAAAATGCAGACGGCAAAGAAGAAACACAACACACGGATCGATCACATGGATCGATGACATGGCAGGATCTGATCCACACATCCCCACGTGCCCCCCGCACCCCACGCACCCACGCGCACCCACGCCCCATGCACCCACGCGCCCCACTGCTCCGTCCTTATCCACTCGAGCTGCCCACCCCCACCACGATCTCTCTCCCTCTCGTTTCTCTCTCTGCTCGATCCAGATCGAGAAGGCCAGCGCCTGCAACCACCTCGCTTGACCTCGTCAGCCACCTCCTCGCCGCCGGCCCCATCCACTTTCCCCTTCGGCCACGCCGCTACTGGACCCGGCACCGTCGCCCCCACAGGCCCGCCGGTGCACGCCATCTCGTCGCCTTCGCCCTTTGCCCCAGGCGCCGCCGACCACGTCGCCTCTCGCCCATGCCGGCCTCTACTGAAGGAAATATGCCCTAGAGGCAATAATAAAGTTATTATTTATTTCCTCATATCATGATAAATGTTTATTATTCATGCTAGAATTGTATTAACCGGAAACATGATACATGTGTGAATACATAGACAAACATATAGTCACTAGTATGCCTCTACTTGACTAGCTCATTAATCAAAGATGGTTATGTTTCCTAACCATAGACATGTGTTGTTATTTGATTAATGGGATCACATCATTAGGAGAATGATGTGATTGACATGACCCATTCCGTTAGCCTAGCACTTGATCGTTTAGTATATTGCTATTGCTTTCTTCATGACTTATACATGTTCCTGTAACTATGAGATTATGCAACTCCCATTTACCGGAGGAACACTTTGGTGCTACCAAACGTCACAACGTAATCGGGTGATTATAAAGGAGTACTACAGGTGTCTCCAAAGGTACATGTTGGGTTGGCGATTTGAGATTAGGTTTTGTCACTCCGATTGTCGGAGAGGTATCTCTGGGCCCTCTCGGTAATACACATCACATAAGCCTTGCAAGCATTGCAACTAATAAGTTAGTTGTGAGAGGATGTATTACGGAACGAGTAAAGAGACTTGCCGGTAACGAGATTGAACTAGGTATTGGATACCGACGATCGAATCTCGGACAAGTAACATACCGATGACAAAGGGAACAACGTATATCGTTATGCGGTTTGACCGATAAAGATCTTCGTAGAATATGTAGGAACCAATATGGGCATCCAGGTTCCGCTATTGGTTATTGACCGAGAATAGTTCTAGGTCATGTCTACATAGTTCTCGAACCCGTAGGGTCCGCACGCTTAACGTTACGATGACAGTTTTATTATGAGTTTATAAGTTTTGATGTACCGAAGTTTGTTCGGAGTCCCGGATGTGATCACGGACATGACGAGGAGTCTCAAATGGTCGAGACATAAAGATTGATATATTGGAAGCCTATATTTGATATCCGAATGGTTCCGGTGAAATCGATTTTACCGAACACCGGGGTTACGGAACCTCCGGGGATAATGGGCCTTAGTTGGCCATGAGGGAGAAGAGGAGGGCCGGCCAGGGTAGGCCGCGCGCCCCCTCCCCCCCTAGTCCGAATAGGACAAGGAAGGGGGGGCGGCGCCCCCCTTTCCTCTTTCCCCTTCCCCTTTCCTTCTCCAACAAGGCAGAGGGGAGTCCTACTCCGGTGGGAGTAGGACTCCTCCAGCGCACCCCTTGGGGGCCGGCCGCACCTCCCTCCCTCCTTTATATACGGGGCAGGGGCACCCCATAACACACAAGTTGATCTACGGATCGTTCCTTAGCCGTCTGCGGTGCCCCCCTCCACCATATTCCACCTCGGTCATATCGTCGCGGAGTTTAGGCGAAGCCTGCGCCGGTAGAGCATCATCATCGTCACCACGCAGTCGTGGTGACGGAACTCATCCCCGACACTTTGCTGGATCGGAGTCCGGGGATCGTCATCGAGCTGAACGTGTGCTGAACTCGGAGGTGCCGTACGTTCGGTACTTGGATCGGTCGGATCGTGAAGACGTACGACTACATCAACCGTGTTGTCATAACGCTTCCGCTCACGGTCTACGAGGGTACGTGGACAATACTCTCCCCTCTCGTTGCTATGCCATCACCATGATCTTGCGTGTGCGTAGGAAATTTTTTGAAATTACTACGTTCCCCAACAGTGGTATCAGAGCCTGGTTTTATGCGTTGACATTATATGCACGAGTAGAACACAAGTGAGTTGTGGGCGATACAAGTCATACTGCTTACCAGCAAGTCATACTTTGGTTCGGAGGTATTGTGAGATGAAGCGGCCCGGACCGACATTACGCGTACGTTTACGCGAGACTGGTTTCACCACTGCGAGCACTCGTTGCTTAAAGGTGACTGGCGGGTGTCTGTCTCTCTCACTTTAGTTGAACCGAGTGTGGCTACGCCCGGTCCTTGCGAAGGTTAAAACAGCACCAACTTGACAAACTATCGTTGTGGTTTTGATGCGTAGGTAAGAACGGTTCTTGCTCAGCCCGTAGCAGCCACGTAAAATTTGCAACAACAAAGTAGAGGACGTCTAACTTGTTTTTGCAGGGCATGTTGTGATGTGATATGGTCAAGACGTGATGCTATATTTTATTGTATGAGATGATCATGTTTTGTAACCGAAGTTATCGGCAACTGGCAGGAGCCATATGGTTGTCGCTTTATTGTATGAAATGCAAACACCATGTAATTGCTTTACTTTATCACTAAGCGGTAGTGATAGTCGTAGAAGCAATAGTTGGCGAAACGACAACGATGCTGCGATGGAGATCAAGGTGTCGCGCCGGTGACGATGGTGATCACGACGGTGCTTCGGAGATGGAGATCACAAGCACAAGATGATGATGGCCATATCATATCACTTATATTGATTGCATGTGATGTTTATCCTTTATGCATCTTATCTTGCTTTGATTGACGGTAGCATTATAAGATGATCTCTCACTAAATATAAAGAAGTGTTCTCCCTGAGTATGCACCGTTGCGAAAGTTCTTCGTGCTGAGACACCACGTGATGATCGGGTGTGATAGGCTCTACGTTCAAATACAACGGGTGCAAAACAGTTGCACACGCGGAATACTCGGGTTAAACTTGGCAAGCCTAGCATATACATATATGGCCTCGGAACACGGAGACCGAAAGGTCGAACGTGAATCATATAGTAGATATGATCAACATAGTGATGTTCACCATTGAAACTACTCCATCTCACTTGATGATCGGACATGGTTTAGTTGATTTGGATCACGTAATCACTTAAATGACTAGAGAGATGTCTATCTAAGTGGGAGTTCTTAAGTAATATGATTAATGAACTTAAATTTATCATGAACTTAGTCCTGGTAGTATTTTGCGAATTATGTTGTAGATCAATAGCTCGCGTTGTTGCTTCCCTATGTTTTTATATGTGTTCCTAGAGAAAATTGTATTGAAAAATGTTAGTAGCAATGATGTGGATTGGATCCGTGATCTGAGGTTTATCCTCATTATTGCACAGAAGAATTATGTCCTTAATGCACCGCTAGGTGACAGACCTATTGCAGGAGCAAATGCAGACGTTATGAACATTTGGCTAGCTCAATATGATGACTACTTGATAGTTTAGTGCACCATACTTAACGGCTTAGAATCAGGACTTCAAAGACGTTTTGAACGTCATGGACCATATGAGATGTTCCAGGAGTTGAAGTTAATATTTCAAGCAAATACCCGGATTGAGAGATTTGAAGTCTCCAACAAGTTCTATAGCTAAAAGATGGAGGAGAATCGCTGAACTAGTGAGCATGTGCTCAGATTGACTGGGTACTTCAATCGCTTGAATCAAGTGGGAGTTAATCTTCCAGATAAGATAGTGATTGATAGAATTCTCTAATCACCATCACTAAGTTACTAGAACTTCGTGATGAACTATAGTATGCAAGGGATGACGAAAATGATTCCCGAGCTCTTCGTGATGTTGAAATCAACGAAGGTAGAAATCAAGAAAGAGCATCAAGTGTTGATGATTGACAAGACCACTAGTTTCAAGAAAAGAGCAAAGGGAAAAGAATGGGAAACTTCAATTAGAATGGCAAACAAGTTGTCACTCCCGTGAAGAAGACCAAAGATGGACCAAAGCCTTAAACTGAGTGCTTACACTGCAAAGGAAATGGTCACTGGAAGTGGAAATGCCCTGAATATTTGGTGGATAAGAAGGATGACAAAGTGAACAAGGGTATATTTGATATACAGGTTATTGATGTATGTATGCCTTACTAGTGTTTATAGTAGCCCCTGAGTATTTGATACTTGTTCGGTTGCTAATATTAGTAACTCGAAACAGGAGTTACAGAATAAACAGAGACTATTTGAGGGTGAAGTGACGATGAGTGTTGGAAGTAGTTCCAAGATTGATATGATCATCATCGCACACTCCCTATACTTTCGGGATTAGTGTTAAACCTAAATAAATGTTATTTGGCGTTTGCGTTGAGCATGAATATGATTTGATCGTGTTTATTACGATACGGTTATTCATTTAAAGTTAGAGAATAAATTGTTATTCTGTTTACATGAATAAGACCTTCGATGGTCATACACCCAATGAACATAGTTTGCTGGATCTCGATCATAGTGATACAATTCATAATATTGATGCCAAAAGATGAAAAGTTAATAATGATACTGCAACTTATTTGTGGCACTGCTGTTTGGGTCATATCGGTGTAAAGCGCATAAAGAAACTCCATAAAGATGGATTTTTGGAATCACTTGGTTATGAATCATTTGATGCTTGCGAACCGTGCCTTTTGGGCAAGATGACTAAAAACTCCGTTCTCCGGAACAATGGAATGAGCTACTGACTTATTGGAAATAATACATACTAATGTATGCGATCCAATGAGTGTTGATGCTCGTGGCAAGTATCGTTATTTTCTGACCTTCACAAGATGATTTGAGCAGATATGGGTATATCTACTTGATGAAACATAAGTCTGAAATAGTTGAAAGGTTCAAAGAATTTCAGAGTGAAGTGGAAAATGATCGTAACAAGAAAAATAAAGTTTCTACGATCTGATCGTGAAGACGAATATTTGAGTTACGAGTTTGGTCTTCAATTAAAACAATGTGGAATAGTTTCACAGCTCACGCCACCTGGAACACCACAATGTTATGGTGTGTCCGAACGTCGTAACCGCACTTTATTGGATATGGTGTGATCTATGATGTCTCTTACCGATTTACCAATATCGTTTTGGGATTATGCATTAGAGATAGCTGCATTCACGTTAAAATAGGGCACCATCTAAATCCGTTGAGACGACACTGTATGAACTATGGTTTAGCAATAAACCTAAGCTGTCGTTTCTTAAAGCTTGGGGCTGTGATGCTTATGTGAAAAAGTTTCATCCTGGTAAGCTCAAACCCAAATCGGAGAAGTGCGTCTTCATAGAATACCCAAAGGAAACTGTTGGGTACACCTTCTATCACAGATCCGAAGGTAAGATATTCGTTGCTAAAAATGGATCCTTTCTAGAGAAGGAGTTTCTCTCGAAAGAAGTGAGTGGGAGGAATGTAGAACTTGATGAGGTAATTGTACCTTCTCCCTTATTGGAAAGTAGTTCATCACAGAAATCAGTTCCAGTGATTCCTACACCAATTAGTAAGGAAGTTAATGATGATGATCATGAAACTTCAGATCAAGTTGCTACCAAACCTCGTAGGTCTTCTAGAGTAAGATCTGCACCAGAGTGGTACGGTAATCATGTTCTGGAAGTCATGTTACTAGACCATGATGAACCTACGAACTATGAGGAAGCGATGATGAGCCCAGATTTCGCGAAATGGCTTGAGGCCATGAAATCTGAGATGGGATCCATGTATGAGAACAAAGTGTGGACTTTGATGGAGTTGCCCGATGATCGGCAAGCCATATTATATAAATGGATCTTCAAGAGGAAGACAGATGCTGATAGTAGTGTTACTATCTACAAAGCTCGACTTGTCGCAAAAAGGTTTTTGACAAGTTCAAGGTGTTGACTACAATGAGATTTTCTCAACTGTAGCGATGCTTAAGTCTGTTCGAATCATGTTAGCAATTGCCACATTTTATGAAATCTGGCAAATGGATGTCAAAACTACAATCTTTAATGGATTTGTTAAATAAGAGTTGTATATGATGCAACCAGAAGGTTTTGTCAATCCTAAAGGTGCTAACAAAATGTGCACGCTCCAGCGATCCATCTATGGACTGGTGCAAGCATCTCGGAGTTGGAATATATGCTTGATGAGTTGATCAAAGCATATTGTTTTATACAGACTTGTGGTGAAGCCTGTATTTACAATAAAGTGAGTGGGAGCACTACCGCCTTTCTGATAAATATATGTGAGTAACATATTGTTGATCAGAAATGATGTAGAATTTTTCTGGAAAGCATAAAGGAGTATTTGAAATGAGTTCTTTAAAAGAAAGACCTCAGTGAAGCTGCTGACATATTGAGCATCAAGATCTATAGAGATAGATCAAGACGCTTGATAAGTTTTTCAATGAGTACATACCTTGACAAGATTTTGAAGTAGTTCAAAATGGAACAGTCAAAGAAAGAGTTTCTTGCCTGTATTACAAGGTGTGAAATTGAGTAAGACTCAAAGCCCGACCACGGCAGAAAATAGAAAGAAGAATGAAAAGTCATTCCCTATGCCTCAGTCATAGGTTCTATAAAGTATGCTATGCTATGTACCAGACCTATTGTATACCTTGCTCCGAATTTGGCAAGGGAGTACAATAGTGATCACTGGACATTGGTCAAGAACATCCTTAGTGAGGACTAAGGAAATATCTCTCGATTATGGAGGTGATAAAAGAGCCCGTCGTAATGAGTTACATCGATGCAAGCTTTTTACACTGATCCAGATGACTCTAAGTCTCAATCTGGATACATACACTAGTAGAAAAAGGGCCTATAGTCCCGGTTCATAAGGGCCTTTAGTCCCGGTTCATGAACCGGGACTAAAGGGTCGGTACTAATACCCTCACCCTTTAGTCCCGGTTCTATCCAGAACCGGGACAGATGGGCCTCCACGTGGCCTGTCCGCTGAGCCCAGGCAGGAGGGCCTTTGGTCCCGGTTGGTGGCACCAACCGGGACCAAGAGGCATCCACGCGTCAGCATTTCTTTGGCTCTGGTTTTTGTTTTTTTTCAAAAGAGGGGGGTTTGGGGGTTTGGGGGGTTAATTTAGGTGTTTCATATATTGTGCTATAGCTAGCTAATTAATAGAGAAAAGTGTCCTTTCTTTTGTCCGTGCTTGGTCGACGCTACGTACTATACATACGTATAGAGAGGACTAACTAGACATGCTAGCTAGCTAGTAATTAAGCAAACAGAAGATCGTCATGAACATATATATGCATACAGAGAGAAGTGATATCGACCACCTCTCCTTCTCCGAGAGATTGGTCGAACAACAAGTTCTCGATATCTATCCGACACTACCGCTACATATATACAATAATTATCTTTTACAATACGGACGCGTGGTCCACATGGTATTCCCGCCTTCAGCGATCACATAGTCAAGAAAGAATGCCGCCAGTTCCTCTTGAATTGCTCGCATGCGATCTGGTGCTAGGAGTTCATCCCTGCCAAAACTGCCAAAACATCTAATTTTAAGAAAGGGTCAATATATATATATATATATATATATATATATATATATATATATATATATATATATATATATATATATATATATATATATATATATATATATATATATATATATATATATATGAATGAATGAAACTCAACACAAATGATGGTAATAAAAATAAAATTGTGAATATTTTTATTTACGCACTTCAAATTGTTTGTCGGAGTTCTCTCACAGGTCGTGTGGCGGATGGACTCGCAAACGTAGTATCCACAGAAATCATTCCCTTGTTCCTGCCACAACCACTTTACAAGAAACAGAGGTCAATCAAACTGATAATTAGCAAGCACATGCTAAATGGTATTGATGAAACTAGCGCTTGAATCACTAGGAGATGCGCGTGGAATATGCTACTATATAGTACTTACTTTCGGGTGTCTAAATTGCAGCTTCTTCGGTAGTCCCGGAGCTTTTTTGGTGAATTTTCCCCAAGCCCTGCCATACAAAGAAAACAATTACTTGATATCAGAAATGAACAAAGTTGCTGATATGGTGGATAATGATCGATTTAACTTACTTCTCGAGCATTTCAGTCATTTCCGATACTCCTTGGGATCTTTTCGTCTCGAGTCTAAGACAGTTACTACTCCCTGCTCAAGCTTAATCTCTAGGAGAATATAGTGGAACTCATGCACGCATGCATAACTCATCAATATTACATTTCTATAACCTGGACTAAATAAGGGAAACCGAATATGCCACAAGACAGTAACACTCACATGTAGTTGTAAGGAAAGAGTATTGTATTTTGTGTTCATTTATTTCCAACGATCGTAGTAAGTTGGCCTCGGTTTCCTTGGCACGATATTTAACCTCATTTGCATCGATGAGATATGTGTTAATGAACCCAATATTACCCACTTGTTTTTTCTTCATTTCTGCGATCTTCAATCTGCATAATATAGTGAGGATATTTATAAATACATGCAATGAAAGAGCTGAGTTATATAGAGATACTTAATGACAGAAGTAGTACTACTTACAGACAGTAGCAGGTGACCGTTGCTTTATCGAGGGCCAATTGATTGAAAAACTGATAGAACTCCTCAAATGGAATAGGCAACAGTTCAATTCCAAGGAGGTCATGCTCCTTTTTAACTCTCAAATACAAAGTATTCCTCCCTCAGCTCTTTGCAGGTTTTCATGTACCAATCATGCAATCTTCGCATCATCGTTGTTAGAGAGCTTTCATCTTTGACGAGAGGCTTCCCGTATCGTATCTTTGTATCTGCACCTCCAAGAAATCAAATTGTACATCGTCGGGCAAGTAATCTTCAGGATTGCCATAACGGGCACCATCCTCGGATCGAGGATGTCGCTAGCAGGCACCTTGAGCAGGGGCACGATTCTTCGCTTCGCCGAGCTGGGCAATTTGTTTCCCAGCTCGTCGTTCTTTCATCCTTTGATCACCGACAGTACTTCCCGATCTCTCCGCCCGCAAATGCCTTTCCAATAATGCGCTCATAGTTGCCTTTGGCGGAGACTTGGGTGGTTTTGTCGGGCAGCAGAGTGCGCTTCGCTTTGACCGGATCTACCTTCTCCTCTGGAGGTGGATGTCTCTTTGCTTTCAACCCTTGAAACCAGTAATCCACTTCGGTCTGCGCGATGTTCGCGTTTTCCTCCTCGCTCCTCTCGTACGGTAACTTCTCTGGAGTCTTCAGAGAAGGACCGAATCTGTATCTCCTCCCGCCTTTGGCTGTACTGCTAGACGCCGGCAGAGCAGACGGAGCGGATGTCTTCTTTCCTTGCTTACGAGGCGGAGGAGAAGGACTATGACGCGCCGGAGCAGCCGGAGCGGCGGCGGGTCTCTTCCGCCCTTGCTGACGAGGCGGAGAAGGAGGTGGCTGGCTGCCCGGACGCGCCGGTGCAGGCGGAGAAGGAGACGGAGTGCCGCCACGCGCCGAAGAAGGAGCCGGCCGAGTGCCCTGATCGTCACTCGCCGGAGGAGGAGGCGGTGGAGGAGGCGGAGTGCCCTGACTCGCCGGAGGAGGAGGAGGAGGCGGTGGAGGAGGCGGAGTGCCCTGACTCGCAGGAGGAGGAGGAGGAGGCGGAGGCGTCCAGTTCGGAAGGTTGATGAGATCCTTCCGCCATAGGCATGGAGTCTTCAGAGCAGAACCCAGCCGATACTCCCCTTCACCGGTAGGGTGTTCAAGCCGGAGCTCCTCAAATCCCTCCGTTATTACATCGACCATCACCTTAGCATATCCTTCTGGAATCGGCCGGCAGTGAAAAGTTGAGTCGGGTTTAGTGGGATAAACAGAGCCAACAGCCGCCTTGACCTTTAAATTGCTCCATTGCGCCATAAGGTGGCAACTTTCAGCATCCGTGATAGCATCCACGGATAGCTGGCAGGAGCCGCCAAGGCATGTTGCTCGCTGAAGCAGCTCGGTGGAAGCCACGCTGCTTCTCCGCCGAGATGGCGGGTAGCTTCGGGAAGCTTCGCAGGTCATTTGTTGTGATCGGCTGCTTCGCTCCTCTTCTCGTTCCTCTAGCCCCATTACCTTTCGCAGCGCCTGCATTAGGCTCTGCTCCAGTTTCTTCCTCCTCTCATGGGTTTTGTAACCCCTCGCGTCCGAAATCCAGCCTTCGACGAAAGGGAGCTGGCGTGCCTCGTGTCCGCCTGTGGTGCTCAGGATTCCCGAGGGCCATTGTGAGCTCGTCCTTCTCCCTGTCTCGAACGAACTTCCTTGTTGCGCTGCTTCGATATAATGCTTAAGCCTCTTGACTGGTATGTCCAATTGTTCGTCCGCCCAAATGCACTTCCCGTTATAGGGTCCAAGGATCCGCCGCCCAAGAACCAAGTCCGCAACGGTCTGGCCAGTTCATTGTCTCGGTTCGATCCCTTTATCAAGCAGATCATTCTCAGCCTTGGCCCACTTAGGCCGGGCTATGAGGTAGCCACCGACCCGTGCGATGATGAAGCTTCTTCTTCGCAGCATTTCTCTTGTTTGTCGCTGACATCTTTTACTCTTTTCCGATGTCTTGTAGGCCACAAATGCGGGCCACCATCTCGATCTTCTCATATTTGCCCGTGAATTCTGGTGTCTCATTTTTTCGACATACGTATTGAGGTCTTTCTTCCAATTCCTGAATAGTTCTGCCATCTTCTTAAGAGCAAAAGACTTGATTAATGGCTCTATTCTGGCTTCTCCGGATCATCCTCTGGCGGTAGGGTAAAATTTGACTTCAGCTCAGTCCAAAGATCATTTTTCTGCATATCATTGACACAAGACACCTCGTGGTCTTCGTTCTTAGGCTTATACCATTGGTGGATGCTGATCGATCTTGTCCCTAACCGAACCCCGTGACCGAGCAACAAATGCCTTCTTTGTCCGGTAGGGTTCAATCGGTTGGTCGTCGCGCGATTTGTATGATCTCAAACTTTTCATCCGAGCTCAACTTTTCTTCGGCCTCGTCTCTTTACCGGTTGTGCTCGATCCGGAGGGCTAGAAAAAGAACAAAGACGAGAGTTAATTAATATGTGTACATATATACCAAAACAAGGACGAGAGCTAGTCAGACAGGCTTAACTAATATATATACCTGGCCGGACTCGGTTTGGTGATCACCGAGCCGCCCTCACGGTCTACTTCTTCACCCTCTCCTTCTTGCACCGCATTGGGTCATCGGAGCCATGTAAATCATAGCCAGCTGCTTCTTCACCCTCTCCTTCCAGACCATCGTTGTCGACGTTGAGAAACATCATCGAGGAGACGGCATCACTTCCGTGTGCGATTATGTCCCTCAACAACGCTTCTTGTGCTTCGTCTCGGGGGGTGTCCATAGTTTCTACAAATATTTACAACATGGCAATTATTATTCAAACATGACAGATATGGATATATTAGTGCCAACGTAGAACTAGCTAGCTAATCACAATAAGGAATCATATTAGTGGCCTCGACGCTGCTTCTCTAGGGTTTGGGGTGGCCTCGACAACGTAATATCGACCCCCCACGTGTTGAAGCTATCGGGAGGGGGTCGGCGTTGAACAGTACATCTATGTCCCACAAGTGACGTGGGCATCGACGCCCGCGGTAGGGTAGAGGGTCGTGGATCGCCGAGCGGTCGAGGGTCAAGGGGTCGAAGATCGCCGAGGGGTCGGGAGGTTGCCTAGTGTCAAAGGATTCAACAAAACCATGTCTTCATCATTTAGTAATGTAGGTGCATGATGGTGCATGAAGCTCTCCAAAGTTGTTTTGGAACGGAGTCCCAGATAGGATAATTCGCTTTTTGGTACAAAGTTCAGCAAAAAGGCAAATTATCCTATCCGGGACTCCATTCCAGAACAACTTTGGAGGACTTCGTACCATCATGCCATGGTTACTTCCGCTAATGATGAAGCAATGGATTTCTTCAATACTTTAACACTATCGGTACCCCCTATCGGAAAAGGAAGAAAGAGGAAGAGGAAGAAGAAGAAGAAGAAGAAGAAGAAGAAGAAGAAAGAATAGAGGAGAAGAAGAAAAATAGAAAAAATTCTATTTTTCTTCTTCTCTATTCCTTTCTTCTTCTCCTTCTTTTCTTCTTTTCCTCTCATTCTTTTCTTCTTCTTCTTCCTTCTTCCTTCGGATCCTAGAACCCTCGAACCTCGACCCTAGAACCTCGAACCCTAGAACCTCGAACCTCGACCCTAGAACCCTCGAACCTCAAACCCTTGTGCCTCGAACCTCGACCGGCCTCGACGACCCTCGACCCTCAAAACATTGACCCTCGACCGCCTCGACGACCCTTGACCCCTCAGGACCCTCTCGACCCTCTAGCCTAGTTCCCGACCGTCGACCCTCAGCGATCCTCGACACCCTCGCTCCCGATAAAAAGAAGAAGAAGAAGAAGAAGAAGAAGAAGAAGAAATGAGAAGAAGAAAAAGAGAAGAAGAAGAAGAAGAAGAAAAAAGAAGAAAAAAAGAGAGGAGAAGAAGAAGAAAAGGAGAAGAAGAAAAATAGAATTTTTTTTCTTCTTCTCCTCTATTCCTTCTTCTTCTCCTTTTTTCTTCTACTTCCTCTTCTTATTTTTTTCTCCTCTTCTTCTCCTTCTTCCTTCTTCCTCTTTTATTCTTTTTCCTTATTTTCCTTCTTCATCGACGACCCTAACTCTAAACAGTACAACTTCCTCGACGTCCCCGCCTCTCTCTAATGAACAAAATAAAATCTATGAATAAAAAAAACATCATATTCTATGAACAAAAAAACATCATATTCCATCCACATCGATCCATGCATACATCATATATATGATCATATCTATGAACAAAAAAAATTCATATGATCATCTATGAACAAAAAAAATCACATATATCCATACATCAATATATATACATTTATGAAAAAAAAACATGGCGGCGGCGGCAGGGGGGCAGGGCAGGTGCGCGCACGGGGGCTCACTGTGGGCGGAGGCGACGGCGAGGTCGCGCGACGGGCGGCGGGGAGGCGGAGGCGACAGCGAGGTCGGCGAGGTCGGCGAGGTCGCGGAGGCAGGGGCGGCGACGGCGAGGTCGGGAGGCAGGGGCGGCGACGGCGAGGTCGGCGAGGTCGGCGAGGTCGCGGAGGCAGGGGCGGCGACGGCGAGGGCGGCGCGGGCGACGGGCGGGACGGCGACGACGAGGCAGGGCGGCGGCGGCGTTAGCAGATGCGCGGCGGCGACGACGGCGGGGCAGACGGCGGCGACGACGGGCGGGGTAGACGGCGGCGACGACGGCGCGGGCGACGGCGGCGATAACGGCGCGGCGCGGCGCATGGCGATGGTGACGACGGGCGTGGGCGACGGCGACGGCGTCGGGCGGCGTCGGGGCAGCCTGGCGGCGTCGGGGAGGGGAAAATGCGCGATGAATCTGAAATTTCCCAAGTGCTTTCTTATATAGCAAGGGCATTAGTCCCGGTTGGTGCCATGACCCGGGACTAATGCCCCCCTTTAGTCCCGGTTGGTGCCACCAACCGGGACCAAAGGCCAAATTTCAGCAGCCCAAAGGGCGGGAAGCGGCGGCCTTTGGTCCCGGTTGGTGGCACCAACCACCAACCGGGACTAAAGGGTTGCATTAGTCCCGGTCGTGGCACCAACCGGGACTAAACCACCCTTTAGTCCCGGTTGGTGCCACCAACCGGGACCAAAGGCCTGTGCTGCCCCGAACCCAAATATTTAGTCCCACCTCGCTAGTTGAAGGGCGCCGGCACTGGTTTATAAGCGCTGGTGTGCCTCCCCTTTCGAGCTCCTCTCTAATGCAGGCTTTCGGGCCTAATCTTGCTACTGCCTGTGGGCCTATTGGGCCTCTGCGGGCCTGAATCCTGGCCCATGTAGGGTTTCTAGTCTATTTAGGCCGTGGGGGCCGTGGTGGCACTTTTTTTTGCTTTATATTTTATTTCTTTTTGCTTTTAGTTTTAGAAAAAATATAAACTTTCTATTAGTGCCATTAGTTTTAAAATTTGAAAACACTTTTTTTGTTTTCTTTGTTGCTTTATTTATTTTATTTTGTTTCTACTTACAACAAAATACTTATTGTTGCTATTTTTATTTTTTCAAGTTTTTTGTTTTGTTTTCTGCATTATTTATTTTCTTTTGGTTTTTGCTTTATTTTTAATTCTTTTTGCTTTTAGGTCAGCAAAATTATAAACTTTCTGTTAGTGCTTTTAGTTTTAGAAAAATATAAACTTTCTGTTTGTGCCATTAGTTTTAAAATACAAAACACTTTTTTGTTTTCTTTGTTGCTTTATTTATTTTATTTTGTTTCTACTTACAACAAAATGCTTATTGTTGCTATTATTATTTTTTTTCAAGTTTTTTGTTTTGTTTCCTGCATTATTTATTTTCTTTTGGTTTTTGCTTTATTTTTAATTCTTTTTGCTTTTAGGTCAGCAAAATTATAAACTTTCTGTTAGTGCCATTTGTTTTAGAACAATTATAAACTTTCTGTTTGTGCCATTAGTTTTATAAAATTTGAATTCTTTGAAATTTGTGTGAATCACAAGTTTGTGAGCTCAACAAGGCGAGAGGGACGGGCTTATAAACCGTGTGAGCGCCCTTTGGTTGGCGAGGTTTTCAAATTCAAAGTTTTCAAATGAACTCTGAAAAAGTTGGCATAGCATGTTCATGAACAAAACGGACAATGGTATCATACTCGTGTGTTACAAAGTTGGCATGGTATCATCATAATAGTTGCGGAGAAAGTCTTCACTTTTTCTTCGCTTGTGTCGCTTTGCTTATTGCGCCGTAACCATGGATAATCTTCATCGCTTATCAGGATGCTTGGGTCAGCCTTGACTTTGAAGGGGGAATTTCATGAAACTTTTCATACTCTTGAGACATGTCTGTCTTGCCCTCCACTCCCTGGATGTCCCTTTTCCTGAAAGAACTATGTGGCGCTTTGGCTCATTGTATGATGTATTCGCTTCCTTATCTTTTCTTTTCCTCGTCTGGTAGACATGTCCTTCACATAGATAACCTGTGCCACATCATTGGCTAGGACGAACGGTTCGTCACCTACCCAAGATTTTTCAGATCCACTGTTGTCATTCCGCATTGTGGGTCTACCTGCACCCGCCTCCCGACAGATTGACCCACTTGCACTTAAACAAAGGGACCTTAAAATCTACTCCGTAGTCAAGTTCCCATATGTCTACTATGTAACCATAATATGTGTCATTTCCTTGTCGGTTGCTGCATCAAAGCGGACACCGCTGTTTTGGTTGGTACTCTTTTCATCTTGGTCAATCGTAAAATGTATTCCCATTTATCTCAGATCCTTTCCAAATCATTACAATCGAAGATGGTCCCTGGACAACAAGTACAACTCATCACAAACAGTGCTGTCACCTCCGAGACGTGTTTCCAACCAACTGCTGAAAGTCCCGATGTGTTCACATGTAATCCAATCGTCGACTACTCCGGGTGTTTGAGCGCAGACTGTTCTTGTGTTCATCGACATACGGGTCACCAAGGTAGAGTTCAGAGAACTGTAGTGTGCTTGATACCAAGAATATCCGTCCCTGCATATTATTGAGTCTCTTCCAAGCGTGTTTTTCCGGTCAGTCTCCCCTCATACCGCGATTTTGGGAGACCTATCTTATTAAGGCTAGGAATGAAGTCAACACAAAACCCGATGACATCCTCTCGTTTGATGGCCCATGGAGATGCTTCCTTCGCCTAGCACGGTTACTTAACATATTTCTTTAGGACTCCCATGAACCTCTCAAAGGGGTACATATTGTGTAGAAATATGGGCCCCGTAATGACAATCTCGCCGACTAGATGAACTAGGACGTGCGCCATGATATTGAAGAAGGATGGTGGGAACACCAGCTCGAAATCGACAAGACATTGCGCCACATCAATCCTTAGCGTTGCTACGATTTCTGGATCGATCACCTTCGAGATATTGCATTGAGGAATGCACATAGCTTCACAATGGCTAATCGGACGTTTTCTAGTAGAAGCCTCTCAATGCAACCGAAGCAGTTGCGCCATAATCACGTGGCAGTCATGAGACTTTAGGTTCGGAACTTTTCTCGACATATTTTTTATTCCCTTTATATTCGACGAGAAGCCAGTCGGGACCTTCATATCGAGCAGGCATTGAAAGAATATTTCTTTCTCTTCTTTCGAAGAGCGTAGCTGGCAGGACCTTCATATCGCTTCGGAGGCATGCCCTCTTTTCGTGCAAGCATTGCAGGTCCTCTCGTGCCTCGGTGTATCTTTTGTCTTCCCATACACGCCCAAGAAGCCTAGCAGGTTCACGCAAAGGTTCTTCGTCACGTGCATCACGTCGATCAAGAGCGGACCTCTAGGTCTTTCCAGAGGGTAGGTCCCAAAATATAGATTTCTTCTTCCACATGGGTGCGTGATTCTCGGCGTCATTCGAACAGCTAGTCCGCCGACCCTTTCCAAAGATTACGTAAATCATTGACCATAGCAAGTACGTGATCACCGGTACGCATGGCGGGCTTCTTCCGTGATCTGCCTCGCCTTTGAAATGCTTGCCTTTCTTTCAAGATTGATGGTTGGTCGGAAGAAATCGACGATGGCCCAGGTACACATTCTTCCTGCAGCTTCCGGTATATACTATCGGTGTCAAGTAAACAGTGCGTGCATGCGTGGTATCCCTTGTTTGTCTTTCCCGAAGGTTATCGAGAGCGGGCCAATCGTTGATTGTCACGAACAGCAACGCCTTTAGGTCAAATTCCACCTTTTTGTGCTCATCCCACGTACGTACACCGTTTCCATTCCACAGCTGTAAAAGTTCCTCAACTAATGGACTTAGGTACACATCAATGTCGTTGCCGGGTTGCTTAGGGCCTTGGATGAGAACGGCATCATAATGAACTTCCGCTTCATGCACATCCAAGGAGGAAGGTTATACATACATAGAGTCACGGGCCAGGTGCTGTGATTGCTGCTCTGCTCCCGAAAGGATTAATGCCATCCGCGCTTAAAGCAAACCATACGTTCCTTGGGTCCTTTGCAAACTCATCCCAGATTTCTCTCGATTTTTCTCCACTGCGACCCGTCGCGGGTGCTCTCAACTTCCCGCCTTTCTTACGGTTCTCACTGTGCCATCGCATCAACTTGGCATGCTCTCCGTTTTCGAACAGACGCTTCAACCGTGGTATTATAGGAGCATACCACATCACCTTCGCAGAACCCTCTTCCGGAGGCTCGCCGTCAACATCACCGTGGTCATCTCGTCGATCTTATATCGCAATGCACCGCATACCGGCATGCGCTCAGATCCTTGTAGGCACCACGGTAGAGGATGCAGTCATTAGGGCATGCATGTATCTTCTCCACCTCCAATCCTAGAGGGCATACGACCTTCTTTGCTGCGTATGTACTGTCGGGCAATTCGTTATCCTTGGAAGCTTCTTCTTCATTATTTTAGTAGCTTCTCAAATCCTTTATCAGCACAAGATTCTCTGCCTTCCACCGCAGCAATTCGAGTACGGCACCGAGCTTTGTGTTGCCATCTTCGCAATTGGGGTACAACCCTTTTTGTGATCCTCTAACATGCGAGCGAACTTCAGCTTCTCCTCATGACTTTCGATTGTGTCCTTGCATCGAAAATGACCCGCGGAGATCATCATCATGGGGCACATCGTCTGGTTCATCTTGATCTTCAGCAGCTTCGCTGTTGCAGCACCATCGTGCACATCGTCTGTGCAACTTGATGTTCAAGAGCATCACCGTATTCAGGGGGCACATAGTTGTCATCGTACTCTTCTTCCTCGCCGCCTTCCATCATAACCCCTATTTCTCCGTGCCTCGTCCAAACATTATAGTGTGGCATGAAACCCTTGTAAAGCAGGTGGGTGTGAAGGATTTTCCGTCGAGTAAGACTTCAGATTCCCACATATAGGGCATGGACAACACATAAAACCATTCTGCTTGTTTGCCTCAGCCACTTCGAGAAAAGCATGCACGCCTTAATGTACTCGGAGGTGTGTCTGTCACCGTACATCCATTGCCGGTTCATCTGCGTGCATTATATATAATTATGTGTCAAAATCATTACAGTAACATCATGAATAGATAATTAAATGACCAAATTAATAGAAGTTCATCATCACATAAAACCAAAGTACATACATAGTTCTCATCTAACAACATAAAGCTCTGCAGAGCATCTAAATTAATTAAACCATACATTGAAACTATGTAAATCATTTCAATGTGAAAACAAATACGATCATAATCGCAACCAAGGTAACAACTGATCCAACGGCATAATGATACCAAGCCTCGGTATGAATGGCATATTTTCTAATCTTTCTCATCTTCAAGCGCATTGCATCCATCTTGATCTTGTGATCATCGATTTACATCCGCAACATGCAACTCCAATATCATCTTCTCCTCCTCAAGTTTTTTATTTTTTCCTTCAAGAAATTGTTTTCTTCTTCAACTAAATTTAACCTCTCGACAATAGGGTCGGTTGGAATTTCCGTTCAACAACCTCCTAGATAAATAAAATCTATGTCACGTTGGTCGGCTTAATTTTCATAAACAATAAATGAACCAATAGTTATGAAAAGATAATATATACCACATCCGAATCATAGATGTGACGAGGGCCGACGGGGCGGATACCAAAACCATCGCACTATATAAGATGCAATAATAAAAGTAAGAAAATAATACAAGTAAGAATATTTTTCCTTTCGAAAGAAGATAAGAACAAGAGGCTCACCACGGTGGTGTCTGGCGATGAGATCGGCGCTGGTGATCGACGGCGGTGAAGACGGGACGGGCGTGACGGACCGCTAAACCTAGACAAATATTGAGGAAAATGGAGGTTAGAGGTCGAGCTTGAGAGGAGAAAGCTTAAGTAGTGTGGCTCGGCATTCCATCGAACACCTTGTGTGCATAGGAGGTGAGCTAGAGCACCACCAAGCCCCCTCCCTCGGCCAGAAAAAACAGAGCAGTGTGCTCGCTCTTGCGAGGGGCTATATATAGGCAGCACTATTGGTCCCGGTTGGTGGCATGAGCCGGGACTAAAGGGAAGCCTTTGGTCCCGGTTCATGCCACCAACCGGAACCAATAGTGGTGGGCCAGGAGCGAGGCCCATTGGTCCCGGTTCGTCCCACCAACCGGGACCAAAAGGTCCGGACGAACCGGGACCAATGGCCCACGTGGCCCGGCCGGCCCCCTGGGCTCACGAACCGGCATAAATGCTCATATTAGTCCCGGTTCTGGATTGAACCGGGACTAATGGGCAGAACAGGCCTCAACGATAGCCCCTTTTTCTACTAGTGATATTGAAAGTGGGAGCAATTAGCTAGAGTAGCTCCGTGCAGAGCATTGTAGACATAGAATATTTGCAAAATACATACGGCTCTGAATGTGACAGACCCGTTGACTAAGCTTCTCTCACGGGCAAAACATGATCATACCTTAGTACTCTTTGGGTGTTAATCACATAGCAATGTGAACTAGATTATTGACTCTAGTAAACCCTTTGGGTGTTGGTCACATGACGATGTGAACTATGGGTGTTAATCACATACAGATGTGAATATTAGTGTTGAATCACATGATGATGTGAACAAGATTATTGACTCTAGTGCAAGTGGGAGACTGAAGGAAATATGCCCTAGAGGCAATAATAAAGTTATTATTTATTTCCTCATATCATGATAAATGTTTATTATTCATGCTAGAATTGTATTAACCGGAAACATGATACATGTGTGAATACATAGACAAACATATAGTCACTAGTATGCCTCTACTTGACTAGCTCATTAATCAAAGATGGTTATGTTTCCTAACCATAGACATGTGTTGTTATTTGATTAATGGGATCACATCATTAGGAGAATGATGTGATTGACATGACCCATTCCGTTAGCCTAGCACTTGATCGCTTAGTATATTGCTATTGCTTTCTTCATGACTTATACATGTTCCTGTAACTATGAGATTATGCAACTCCTGCTTACGGAGGAACACTTTGGTGCTACCAAACGTCACAACGTAATCGGGTGATTATAAAGGAGTACTACAGGTGTCTCCAAAGGTACATGTTGGGTTGGCGATTTCGAGATTAGGTTTTGTCACTCCGATTGTCGGAGAGGTATCTCTGGCCCTCTCGGTAATACACATCACATAAGCCTTGCAAGCATTGCAACTAATAAGTTAGTTGTGAGATGATGTATTACGGAACGAGTAAAGAGACTTGCCGGTAACGAGATTGAACTAGGTATTGGATACCGACGATCGAATCTCGGACAAGTAACATACCGATGACAAAGGGAACAACGTATATCGTTATGCGGTTTGACCGATAAAGATCTTCGTAGAATATGTAGGAACCAATATGGGCATCCAGGTTCCGCTATTGGTTATTGACCGAGAATAGTTCTAGGTCATGTCTACATAGTTCTCGAACCCGTAGGGTCCGCACGCTTAACGTTACGATGACAGTTTTATTATGAGTTTATAAGTTTTGATGTACCGAAGTTTGTTCGGAGTCCCGAATGTGATCACGGACATGACGAGGAGTCTCGAAATGGTAGAGACATAAAGATTGATATATTGGAAGCCTATATTTGGATATCCGAATGGTTCCGGGTGAAATCGGGATTTTACCGGAACACCAGGGGGTTACCGGAACCCTCCCGGGGGATAATGGGACTTAGTGGGCCATGAGGGAGAAGAGGAGGGCCGGCCAGGGTAGGCCGCGCGCCCCCTCCCCCCCTAGTCCGAATAGGACAAGGAAGGGGGGGCGGCGCCCCCCTTTCCTCTTTCCCCTCCCCCCTTTCCTTCTCCAACAAGGCAAGAGGGGGGAGTCCTACTCGGTGGGAGTAGGACTCTCCAGCGCACCCCTTGGGGGCGGCCGCACCTCCCCTCCCTCCTTTATATACGGGGCAGGGGCACCCCATAACACACAAGTTGATCTACTTAATCGTTCCTTAGCTGTGCGGTGCCCCCTCCACCATATTCCACCTCGGTCATATCGTCGCGGAGTTTAGGCGAAGCCCTGCACCGTAGAGCATCATCATCGCTACCACGCCGTCGTGTTGACGGAACTCATCCCCGACACTTTGCTGGATCGAGTCCGGGATCGCCATCGAGCTGAACGTGTGCTGAACTCGGAGGTGCCGTACGTTCGGTACTTGGATCGGTCGGATCGTGAAGACGTACGACTACATCAACCGCGTTTTCATAACGCTTCCACTTACGGTCTACGAGGGTACGTGGACAATACTCTCCCCTCCCGTTGCTATGCCATCACCATGATCTTGCGTGTGCATAGGAAATTTTTTGAAATTACTACGTTCCCCAACATCTACTTCACCCATGGTGTCGCCGGCCCCTTCTCCCTTCGCCCACCTCTGCTTCACCCACACCGGCCACATCGCCTCTCGCCCATGCCAGCCAAGTCGCCTCTCGCCCACCTCTGCTTCACCCATGGCGCCGCCGGCCCCGTCGCCCCGCGCCGGCCTCTGCTTCGCCCATGGCGCAGCCGGCACCGTCGCCCCCCGCCGGCCTCTGCTTCGCCCATGGCGCCGCCGACCCCGTCAACCCCCGCCGGCTTCTACCGGCCCCGGCCACGTCGACCCCGCGGGTCTTCGCTGGCCTCGACCCCATCCCTCAACGCTGCACCGCCTCCCACCTCGAGGAGCAGCGGCAGCTCCTCGGGCATCAGTGCGCTCTGTCCTTGACGAACGGAAGGGGAAGGGAGAGTGGTGCGGCTGCTCCGGCGAGTGCGGGCACAGGAGGTGGTTGCAGGTTGGGGCGGGTTGGTTGCAAGATGGCCGCGCATGCTGGATCTCGGGATGCTATAATTGTCACTGCTCTGTTGTAATATTTTCATGTGTAATCCGTTCGTCTAATGAATAGAGCAGTTTTGCCTTGGACCAGCAAGTCAGGATGTATTATGTCTAGTCTTTTATTGTGAAATTTGTCATTCATCGTAGATTCTTGGAACGAAGTGTTGATGTATACTGTGGTGAAGTGTTGATGTATACTGTGGTGTGGCATTAATTGTTGTCCTCTGCACTTGGACTATGGGTTTGGATTATTTTAATAAACAAAATTCTTTACCGTCTGTAATATGTGAGGATGACGGCGAAAAAAGATTCTTGCTGACGGCAAAGACACTTTCCTTTGCTGTCTGTAGTTTTTATGGCAGACGTCAAATCTGTATTTGGCTGTCGGCAAATTCTTTGCCGTCTGCCCGATAAAAAGCTGACGGCAAAGTAGCATTTGCCGCTATCCTCTTTGCCGTCTATGTTTGCCGTCAGCCGGCTGACGGCAAACTCTTTGCCGTCTGTATTTCGCTCTTTGCCGTCTGTACTCGCCAGACGGCAAACTAGCTGATTCCTGTAGTGTGACAGTACCTACCGACCGGTTAGCTTCGAGATATGTCTTTGCAGTAATGCGCTCATAGTTGGTTTTCGGCGGAGACTTTGGTGGTTTCCTCAGGGCATCGATAGTGCTATTTGGTTTCATCGGATCTACCTTCTCCTCCGGAGGTGGATGTCTCTTTGCTTTCAACCCTTCAAAGAAGTCCTTCACTTCGGTCTGCACGATTTTCGCGTTTTCCTCCTCGGTCCTCTCGTACGGTAACTTCTCTAGAGGCTTGAGAGATGGACCGTATCTGTATTGCCTCCCGCCTCTGGCTGTACTGCTAGACGTCCGAGCAGACGGGGCGGCTGCGGCCGTCTTCTTTCGTGCTTGCTTATGAGGCGGAGAAGGACTACAACGCGCCGGAGCAGCCGGGGCGGCGACGGGTCTCTTCCGCCCTTGCTGGCGAGGCGGAGAAAGAGGGGGCTGCTGGCTGCTCGGGCGCCCCGGCGCAGGCGGAGAAGGAGGCAGAGTTCCGCCACGCGCCGGAGAAGGAGGCTGAGTGCCCTGATCATCACTCGCCGGAGGAGGAGGCGGTGGAGGAGGCGGAGTGCCCTGACTCGCCGGAGGAGGAGGAGGAGGCGGAGGTGTCCAGTTCGGAAGGTTGATGAACTCCTTCCGCCATAGGTATGGAGTCTTCAGAGCAGAACCCAGCCGAGTCTCCCCTTCACCAGTAGGGTGGTCAAGCTGGAGGTCCTCAAATCCCTCCGTTATTTCGTCCACCGTCACCCTAGCATATCCTTCTGGAATCGGACGACAGTGAAAAGTTGCGCCGGGTTCAGAAGGTCGAACAGAGCCGACAGCCGCCTTGACTTTTAAGTTCTGCCATTGCGTCATAAGGTGGCAATTTTGAGACTCCGTGATAGCATCCACGGGGTAGCTAGCAGGAGCCGTCAAGACATGCTCCGGCTGAAGCAGCTCAGTGGAAGCCACGCTGCTTCTCCGGTGAGATGGCGGGGTAGCTTCGGGGGAAGCTTCGGCAGTTTGTTTGATGCGATTTGCTTCTCATTCCTCTATCGCTTGTATCCTTGCGTGCAGCGCCTGCAGTTCGGTCTGCTGCACTTTCTTCCTCCTCTCCTGGCATTTGTAACCGCCTACGTCCGGAAACCCAGCCTGCCACGGAACGGAGCCTGGCGTGCCTCGTGTCCGTCCAGGGTGCTCAGGATTCCCGAGGGCCATTATGAGCTCGTCTTTCTCTCTGTCTGGAACGAACGTCCCTTCCTGCGCTGCATCGATATAGTGCTGAAGCCTCTTGACTGGTATTTTCAATTGCTCGTCCGTCCAACGGCACTTCCCTGATACAGGGTCCAAGGTTCTGCCAGCCCCGAAGAACCATGTACAGCAACGGTCTGGCCAGTTCATTGTCTCTGGTTCGATCCCTTTATCAAGCAGATCATTCTCAGCCTTGCCGCACTTAGGCCGGGCTTTGAGGTAGCCACCTGACCCCGTGCGATGGTGAAGCTTCTTCTTCGCAGCATTTTGCTTGTTTGTCGCCGACATCTGCTTACTCTTTTCCGATGTCTTGTGGGCCACAAATGCGGGCCAGTGATCTCTGATCTTCACATATTTGCCGATGAATTCTGGTGTCTCTTCTTTGTCGACAAACCTTTTCAGCTCATTCTTCCACCTCCTGAATAGGTCTGCCATCTTCTTAAGAGCATGAGACATGATTAATTGCTCTTTAACTGGCTTCTCCGGATTCTCCTCTAGCGGTAGGGTGAAATTTTCCTTCAGCTCAGTCCAAAGATCATCTTTCTGCATATCATTGACATAAGACACCTTAGGGTCTTCGTTCTTAGGCTTATACCATTGGTGGATGCTGATCGGGATCTTGTCCCTAACAAGAACCCCGCACTGAGCAGCAAATGCGTCCTTTGTCCGGATGGGTTCAATCGGTCGGCCGTCGCGCGCGATTGCTGTGATCTCAAACCTTTCATCCGAGCGCAACTTTTTCTTCGGGCCTCGTCTCCTTATCGAAGTTGTGCTTGAGCCGGAGGGCTAGAAAAAAGAAGAAAGAAGAGAGTTAATTAATATGTCTACATACCAAAACAATGAATGCATCAATTAGCTAGTCAGCACAGGATTAACTAATATATATACCTGGCCGGACTCGGTTCGGTCACCGGAGCCGTCATCACGGTCTCCTTCTTGCACCGTCATTGGGTCACCGGAGCCATCATAATCATGTCTTTCCTCCTCCATTCTTCGTTCACCGTAGCCTGCTTCTTCACCCTGTTCTTCCATACCATCATTGTCGTTAAGATACGAGAAGATATCACCTCTGGCTAAGATTATTTCCCCCAACACCTCTTCTGCTTCCTCGTCTCGTATGTGCTCCATTGTTTCTGCAAATATTACAACATGGCAATTATTACACAAACATGACAGCAGGTGGATATATTAGTGGCAAACGTAGACCGAGCTTATTCCGGGTTTGGGGTGGCCTCGGCAACGCTTCGAGGGTAGGGGCGCGGCGGGAGGGGTAGGAAACCGACATCGTTTATTTTTTCTAGGGTTTGGGTGTCCTCGAGAGTTTTGGTCGAGCGAGAGGGGGTAGCTTCGAGAGAGTTTGTCGGGTAGGGGCGCGACGGGAGGGGGTAGGAGACCAACATCGTTTATTCTAGGGTTTGGGTGTCCTCGAGAGTTTTGGTATAAGTTATCACCGTCGAGAGGGGGTCATATCGACAACGACGACATACATACACGGGAAAATAATGTTATCGGGAAGGGGGTATATCGACCCCCCCCCCACGTGTTGAAGTTATCGGGAGGGGGTTATATCGATAAGGACGACATATGTACATGGGAAAATAATATCGGGGAGGGGGTATATCGACCCCCCCTCGTGTTGAAGTTATCGGGAGGGGTATATCGACGACGACACACCCGATAAAACATAAGAAAACAAAGAAGAAATAAAAAGAGGAGAAGAAGAAAGGAATAGGGGAGAAGATCGAAGAAAAAAAGGAAAAAAAAGATGACAAGAAGAAAGGAATAGAGGAGAAGAAGAAAAAGTAGAATTATTCTATTTTTTCTTCTTCTCCTCTATTCCTTTCTTCTTCTCCTCTTCCTTTTCTTCTTTTTTCCTCTTCTTATTTATTTCTCCTCTTCTCCTCCTTTCTTCCTCTTCTTGTTTTCCTTTTTCCTCTCATTCTTTTAGTATTGCTTGTTTTTTTTTTTAAATGTTCAAATAGAAAATTTCGAAAAAAGTAAAGGTTTTGCCTAATGAATTGTTCATATGAATATACAAACATTTGCATATTCTACAATAATTAATATCACCAAAAAAATCTATGAACAGAAAAAAATCCTAACTTTTCTAAAAATCTATCTTTTGCATATATACATGAACATATATATACACAGAGAACATATATACATACATATATACATTTTTATAAAAATGCCAAAAACAAAAGATCTAAAAAAAGGACATATAAACAGATATACACACATACATAGACTCATACATATACATATAATCAGGAAAAAAATATCATATATATGCATGTGTAGAAAAAACAGGGAGGAAGGGGGCGGTGCCGGCCCTGACCAAAGGAGGTGTGGCGTGGTCGTGGTAGGGGCAGAGGCATGGCGCGCATCGGGGTAGAGGCGACGGCGGCATGTTCGGGGCAGGGCAAGGCAGAGGCGACAGCGGCGTGGTCGGGGCAGCTGGGGCGACGACGACGTGGTCGGGGCAGGGGCGCGCGGCGTGGTCGGGGCGGGCCGCCGGCGGTGTGCTCGGGGCATGGGCGGCTGCGCGTCGACAAGGCAGCAGAGGGCGGCGACGACATCGATGAGGCGAGCTCGGGCAGCCTGGCGGCGTCGTCGGGGCGGGGGAACTGATGCAGATGAATCTGAAAAACGATAAGTACTTTCTTATATACTGAGAGCATTGATCCCGGTTCGTGGCACCAACCGGGACCAATGCCCCTTTAGTCCGGTTGGTGCCACCAACGGGACCAAAGGTTCTTTGGTCCCGGTTCGTGGCACCAACCGGGACCAAAGGCCCCTGCGCTGCCCGCGTCGCGGCCAAAGTTTAGTCCCACCTTGCTAGTTGAGAGGGGCTCGGAGTGGTTTATAAGCCCCACTGCGGCTACCCTCTCGAGCTCCTCTCAAATGCAGGCATACGGGCCTAATCTCACACTGTGCTGCCTGTGGGCCTATTGGGCCTTCTGCGGGCCTGAATCCTGGCCCATGTTGGATTTCTAGTCATATTCAGGCCGTGGTGGCCTAATAGGTGGCAGTTTTTTTTCCAGTTTTTTGTTTTGTTTTTTGCATTATTTATTTTCTTTTTTTTGCTTTATTTTTTAATTCTTTTTGCTTTTAGGTCAGAAAAAATATAAACTTTCTGTTACATTGCAGGTCCTCTCGTGCCTCGGTGTATCTTTTGTCTTCCCATACACGCCCAAGAAGCCTAGCAGGTTCACGCAAGGTTCTTCGTCACGGCATCACGTCGATCAAGAGCGGACCTCTAGGTCTTTCCAGAGGGTAGGTCCCAAAATATAGATTTCTTCTTCCACATGGGTGCGTGATTCTCGGCGCATTCGAACAGCTAGTCCGCCGACCCTTTCCAAAGATTACGGTAAATCATTGACCATAGCAAGTACGTGATCACCGACGCATGGCGGCTTCTTCCGTGATCTGCCTCGCTTTGAAATGCTTGCCTTTCTTTCAAGATTGATGGTTGGTCGGAAGAAATCGACGATGGCCCAGGTACACATTCTTCCCGCAGCTTCCGGTATATACTATCGGTGTCAAGTAAACAGTGCGTGCATGCGTGGTATCCCTTGTTTGTCTTTCCGAAGGTTATCGAGAGCGGGCCAATCGTTGATTGTCACGAACAGCAACGCCTTTAGGTCAAATTCCTCCTTTTGTGCTCATCCCACGACGTACACCGCTTTCCATTCCACAGCTGTAAAAGTTCCTCAACTAATGGACTTAGGTACACATCAATGTCGTTGCGGTTGCTTAGGGCCTTGGATGAGAACTGGCATCATAATGAACTTCCGCTTCATGCACATCCAAGGAGGAAGGTTATACATACATAGAGTCACGGGCCAGGTGCTGTGATTGCTGCTCGCTCCCGAAAGGATTAATGCCATCCGCGCTTAAAGCAAACCATACGCTCTTTGGGTCCTTTGCAAACTCATCCCAGATTTCTCTCGATTTTTCTCCATCAGCACCGTCAGCGGGTGCTCTCAACTTCCCGCCTTTCTTACGGTTCTCACTGTGCCATCGCATCAACTTGGCATGCTCTCCGCTTCAACAGACGCTTCAACCGTGGTATTATAGGAGCATACCACATCACCTTCGCAGAACCTCTTCCGGAGGCTCGCCACAACATCACCGTGGTCATCTCGCTCGATCTTATATCGCAATGCACCGCATACCGGCATGCGCTCAGATCCTTGTAGGCACCACGGTAGAGGATGCAGTCATTAGGGCATGCATGTATCTTCTCCACCTCCAATCCTAGAGGGCATACGACCTTCTTTGCTGCGTATGTACCTGTCGGGCAATTCTATCCTTGGAAGCTTCTTCTTCATTATTTTTAGTAGCTTCAAATCCTTTATCAGCACAAGATTCTCTGCCTTCCACGCAGCAATTCGAGTACGGCACCGAGCTTTGTGTTGCCATCTTCGCAATTGGGGTACAACCTTTTTGTGATCCTCTAACATGCGAGCGAACTTCAGCTTCTCCTCATGACTTTCAGATTGTGTCCTTGCATCGAAAATGACCCGCGGAGATCATCATCATGGGGCACATCGTCTCGTTCATCTTGATCTTCAGCAGCTTCGCTCAGCAGCACCATCGGCACATCGTCCGTGCAACTTGATGTTCAGAGCATCACCGTATTCAGGGGGCACATAGTTGTCATCGCATTCTTCCTCGCCGCCTTCCATCATAACCCCTATTTCTCCGGCCTCGTCCCAAACATTATAGTGTGGCATGAAACCCTTGTAAAGCAGGTGGGTGTGAAGGATTTTCCGTCGAGTAAGACTGTTCGATTCCACATATAGGGCATGGACAACACATAAAACCATTCTGCTTGTTTGCCTCAGCCACTTCGAGAAAAGCATGCACGCCTTAATGTACTTGAGGTGTGTCTCACCGCACATCCATTGCCGGTTCATCTAGGCATTATATATAATTAATGTGTCAAAAATCATTACAGTAACATCATGAATAGATAATTAAATGACCAAATTAATAGAAGTTCATCATCACATAAAACCAAAGTACATACATAGTTCTCATCTAACAACATAAAGCTCTGCAGAGCATCTAAATTAATTAAACCATACATTGAAACTATGTAAATCATTTCAATGTGAAAACAAATACGATCATAATCGCAACCAAGGTAACAACTGATCCAACGGCATAATGATACCAAGCCTCGTATGAATGGCATATTTTCTAATCTTTCTCATCTTCAAGCGCATTGCATCCATCTTGATCTTGTGATCATCGATTTACATCCGCAACATGCAACTCCAATATCATCTTCTCCTCCTCAAGTTTTTTATTTTTTCCTTCAAGAAATTTTTTCTTCTTCAACTAAATTTAACCTCTCGACAATAGGGTCGGTTGGAATTTCCGTTCAACAACCTCCTAGATAAATAAAATCTATGTCACGTTGGTCGGCTTAATTTTCATAAACAATAAATGAACCAATAGTTATGAAAAGATAATATATACCACATCCGAATCATAGAGTGACGAGGGCCGACGGGGCGGATACCAAAACCATCGCACTATATAAGATGCAATAATAAAAGTAAGAAAATAATACAAGTAAGAATATTTTTCCTTTCGTAAAGAAGATAAGAACAAGAGGCTCACCACGGTGGTGTCATGGCGAGAGATCGGCGCGGTGATCGACGGCGGTGAAGACGGGACGGGCGTGACGGACCGCTAAACCTAGACAAATATTGAGGAAAATGGAGGTTAGAGGTCGAGCTTGAGAGGAGAAAGCTTAAGTAGTGTGGCTCGGCATTCCATCGAACACCTTGTGTGCATAGGAGGTGAGCTAGAGCACCACCAAGCCCCTCCCTCGGCAGTAAAAAACAGAGCAGGTGCTCGCTTCTATGCGAGGGGCTATATATAGGCAGCACTATTGGTCCGTGGTGGCATGAGCCGACTAAAGGAAGCCTTTGGTCCCGTTCATGCCACCAACCGAACCAATAGTGGTGGGCCAGGAGCGAGGCCCATTGGTCCCGGTTCGTCCCACCAACCGGGACCAAAAGGTCCGGACGAACGGGACCAATGGCCCACGTGGTCTGGCCGCCCCTGGCTCACGAACCGCATAATGTCATATTAGTCCCGGTTCTGGATTGAACCGGACTAATGGGCAGAACAGGCCTCAACGATAGCCCTTTTTCTACTAGTGATATTGAAAGTGGGAGCAATTAGCTAGAGTAGCTCCGCAGAGCATTGTAGACATAGAATATTTGAAAATACATACGGCTCGAATGTGACAGACCGCTGACTAAGCTTCTCTCACGGGCAAAACATGATCATACCTTAGTACTCTTTGGGTGTTAATCACATAGCAATGTGAACTAGATTATTGACTCTAGTAAACCCTTTGGGTGTTGGTCACATGACGATGTGAACTATGGGTGTTAATCACATACGATGTGAATATTAGTGTTGAATCACATGATGATGTGAACAAGATTATTGACTCTAGTGCAAGTGGGAGACTGAAGGAAATATGCCCTAGAGGCAATAATAAAGTTATTATTTATTTCCTCATATCATGATAAATGTTTATTATTCATGCTAGAATTGTATTAACCGGAAACATGATACATGTGTGAATACATAGACAAACATATAGTCACTAGTATGCCTCTACTTGACTAGCTCATTAATCAAAGATGGTTATGTTTCCTAACCATAGACATGTGTTGTTATTTGATTAATGGGATCACATCATTAGGAGAATGATGTGATTGACATGACCCATTCCGTTAGCCTAGCACTTGATCGCTTAGTATATTGCTATTGCTTTCTTCATGACTTATACATGTTCCTGTAACTATGAGATTATGCAACTCCCGTTTCGGAGGAACACTTTGGTGCTACCAAGCGTCTGCAACGTAATGGGTGATTATAAAGGAGTACTACAGGTGTCTCCAAAGGTACATGTTGGGTTGGCGTATTTGAGATTAGGTTTTGTCACTCCGATTGTGGAGAGGTATCTCTGGGCCCTCTCGGTAATACACATCACATAAGCCTTGCAAGCATTGCAACTAATAAGTTAGTTGTGAGATGATGTATTACGGACGAGTAAAGAGACTTGCGTAGCGAGATTGAACTAGGTATTGGATACCGAGCGATCGAATCTCGGACAAGTAACATACCGATGACAAAGGGAACAACGTATATCGTTATGCGGTTTGACCGATAAAGATCTTCGTAGAATATGTAGGAACCAATATGGGCATCCAGGTTCCGCTATTGGTTATTGACGAGAATAGTTCTAGGTCATGTCTACATAGTTCTCGAACCCGTAGGGTCCCTGACGCTTAACGTTACGATGACAGTTTTATTATGAGTTTATAAGTTTTGATGTACGAAGTTTGTTGAGTCCCGAATGTGATCACGGACATGACGAGGAGTCTCGAAATGGTAGAGACATAAAGATTGATATATTGGAAGCCTATATTTGGATATCCGAATGGTTCGGGTGAAATCGATTTTACGGAACACCGAGGTTACCGGAACCTCCCGGGGATAATGGGACTTAGTGGGCCATGAGGGAGAAGAGGAGGGCGGCCAGGTAGGCCGCGCCCTCCCCTAGTCCGAATAGGACAAGGAAGGGGCGGCGCCCTTTCCTCTTTCCCTCCCCTTCCTTCTCCAACAAGGCAAGAGGGAGTCCTACTCGTGGGAGTAGGACTCTCTCAGCGCACCCCTTGGGGCGCCGCACCTCCCCTCCCTCCTTTATATACGGGGCAGGGGCACCCCATAACACACAAGTTGATCTACTAATCGTCCTTAGCGTAGCGGTGCCCCTCCACCATATTCCACCTCGGTCATATCGTCGCGGAGTTTAGGCGAAGCCCTGCACCGTAGAGCATCATCATCGCACCACGCCGTCGTGTTGACGGAACTCATCCCGACACTTTGCTGGATCGGAGTCCGGGATCGCCATCGAGCTGAACGGTGCTGAACTCGAGGTGCCGTACGCTCGTACTTGGATCGGTCGGATCGTGAAGACGACGACTACATCAACCGCTTTCATAACGCCCACTTACGGTTCACGAGGGCACGTGGACAATACTCTCCTCCCGCTATGCCATCACCATGATCTTGCGGTGCATAGGAAATTTTTGAAATTACACGCTCCCAACATCTACTTCACCCATGGTGTCGCCGCCCTTCTCCTTCGCCCACCTCGCTTCACCCACACCGCCACATCGCCTCGCCCATGCCAGCCAAGTCGCCTCGCCCACCTCGCTTCACCCATGGCGCCGCCGCCCTGCGCCAGGCTGCCTCTGCTCGCCATGGCGCAGCCGCACTGCCGCTTCGCGCCTCGCCCTATGGCGCCGCCGACCCGACAACCCCGCCGGCTTTACCGCCCCGCCACGCCGACCTGCTGGTTCGCTGGCCTCGACCCATCCTCAACGCTGCACCGCTCCCACCTCGAGGAGCAGCGGCAGCTCCTCGGCATCGCGCGCCTGCTCCTGACGAACGGAAGGGAAGGGAGAGGTGCGGTGTTCGCGAAAAGCGGGCACAGGAGGTGGTTGCAGGTTGGGGCGGGTTGGTTGCAAGATGGCCGCGATGCTCGGATCTCGGATGCTATAATTGTCACCGCTCGTTGTAATATTTTCATGTGTAATCCGTTCGTCTAATGAATAGAGCAGTTTTGCCTTGGACCAGCAAGTCAGGATGTATTATGTCTAGTCTTTTATTGTGAAATTTGTCATTCATCGTAGATTCTTGGAACGAAGTGTTGATGTATACTGTGGTGAAGTGTTGATGTATACTGTGGTGTGGCATTAATTGTTGTCCTCTCGACTTGGACTATGGGTTTGGATTATTTTAATAAACAAAATTTTTACCGTCTGAATATGTGAGGATGACGGCGAAAAGATTCTTGCCGACGGCAAAGACACTTTCCTTTGCTGTCTGTAGTTTTTATGGCAGACGCCAATCAGATTTATGTCGGCAAATTCTTTGCCGCCGCCCGATAAAAGCTGACGGCAAAGTAGCATTTGCCGCTATCCTCTTTGTCGCCTATGTTTGCCGTCACCGGCTGACGGCAAACTCTTTGTTGCTCAGATTGCTTTCTTGCCGTCGATCGCCAGACGGCAAACTAGCTGATTCCTGTAGTGTGACAAGACTCACCGACCGTTAGCTTCGAGATATGTCTTTGCAGAATGCGCCATAGTTGGTTTTCGGCGGAGACTTTGGTGGTTTCCTCGGCATCGATAGTGCTATTTGGTTTCATCGGATCACCTTTCCTCCGGAGGTGGATGTCTCTTTGCTTTCAACCCTTCAAAGAAGTCCTTCACTTCGTCTCGCACGATTTTCGCTTTCCTCCTCGGTCCTCTCGACGGTAACTTTCTAGAGGCTTGAGAGATGGACCGATCAGATTGCCTCCCGCCTCGGCTGTACTGCTAGACGTCCGAGCAGACGGGCGGCTGCGCCGCCTTCTTTCGTGCTTGCTTATGAGGCGGAGAAGGACTACAACGCTACGGAGCAGCCGGGCGGCGACGGTCTCTTCCGCTTTGCCGAGGCGGAGAAAGAGGGGCTGCTGGTTGCCTTGGCGCCTGCGCAGCGGAGAAGGAGGCAGAGTTCCGCCACGCCGGAGAAGGAGGCTGAGTGCCCTGATCATCACTCGCGGAGGAGGAGGCGTGGAGGAGGCGGAGTGCCCTGACTCACGGAGGAGGAGGAGGAGGCGGAGGTGTCCAGTTCGAAGGTTGATGAACTCCTTCCGCCATAGGTATGGAGTCTTCGAGCGTAACCCAGCCGAGTCTCCCTTCACCAAGAGGGTGGTCAAGCTGGAGGTCCTCAAATCCTCCGTTATTTCGGCCCACCGCCACCCTAGCATATCCTTCTCGAATCGGACGACAGTGAAAAGTTGCGCGGGTTCAAGGTCGAACAGAGCCGAACCGCTTTGACTTTTAAGTTCTGCCATTGCGCATAAGGTGGCAATTTTGAGACTCGTGATAGCATCCACGGGTAGCTAGCAGGAGCCGCAAGACATGCTCCGCTGAAGCAGCTCATGGAAGCCACGCTGCTTCTCCGTGAGATGGCGGGTAGCTTCGGGAAGCTTCGCAGTTTGTTTGATGCGATTTGCTTTCATTCCTCTATCGCTTGTATCCTTGCGCAGCGCCGCAGTTCGGTTCGCTGCACTTTCTTCCTCCTCTCCGGCATTTGTAACCGCCACGCCCGAAACCCAGCCTGCCACGGAACGGAGCTCGGCGTCTCGTGTCCGCCTGTGGTGCTCGGATTCCCGAGGGCCATTATGAGCTCGTTTTCTCTCTCTCGAACGAACGCCCTTCCTGCGCTGCATCGATATAGTGCTGAAGCCTCTTGACTGGTATTTTCAATTGCTCGTCCGTCCAACGGCACTTCCTCGACAAGGGTCCAAGGTTCGCCAGCCTCAAGAACCATGTACAGAACGGTCTGCCAGCTTCATTGTCTCGGTTCGATCCCTTTATCAAGCAGATCATTCTCAGCCTTGCCGCACTTAGGCCGGGCTTTGAGGTAGCCACCGACCCTCGCATGATGGTGAAGCTTCTTCTTCGCAGCATTTTGCTTGTTTGTCGCCGACATCTCGCTACTTCTTTCCGATGTCTTGTGGGCCACAAATGCGGCCGTGATCTCTGATCTTCACATATTTGCCGATGAATTCTGGTGTCTCTTCTTTGTCGACAAACCTTTTCAGCTCATTCTTCCACCTCCGAATAGGTCTGCCATCTTCTTAAGAGCATGAGACATGATTAATTGCTCTTTAACTGCTTCTCCGGATTCTCCTCTAGCGGTAGGGTGAAATTTTCCTTCAGCTCAGTCCAAAGATCATCTTTCGATATCATTGACATAAGACACCTTAGGGTCTTCGCTTAGGCTTATACCATTGGTGGATGCTGATCGATCTTGTCCCAACAAGAACCCCGTGACCGAGCAGCAAATGCGCCCTTTGTCCGGATGGGTTCAATCGGTCGGCCGTCGCGATTGCTGTGATCTCAAACCTTTCATCCGAGCGCAACTTTTCTTCGGCCTCGCCTCCTTATCGGTTGTGCTTGAGCCGAGGGCTAGAAAAAGAAGAAAGAAGAGAGTTAATTAATATGTCTACATACCAAAACAATGAATGCATCAATTAGCTAGTCAGCACAGGATTTTATCTTTTTGAAGTATTTTGCCCGAACCACCTCCTGCCAAAGCCCTCGCTGGGTCTCTAGCTTCCACCACCATTTGGTGAGCAAGCTAATGTTCTGTTTATGCATATCTTTAACCCCCAGGCCCCCTTTCTCTTTTGGTCAACATATTCTGGGCCACTTAACCAGAGGTACCGTTTCCGCCCCTCATGTTCTTGCCAGAAAAAATGCTTGCGGTGTTTATCTAGCTTACCAAGCACTCCTTTAGGAATTAGGAACATGGACATGTAGTAATACACGATACTAGTTAAGGATGAATTAAGAAGGGTAAGACGCCCCCCCCCGAGGAAGCAACATTGCCAATCCATGATTCACAACACTTGAGGAATCTTTCATCCATAAAATCCCAGTCAAGGATACGGAGGTTCGAGAAACTAACCGGCACCCCAAGGTATTTCATTGGGAAATGGCCGATACTACAATTGAACAGATCTGCATAGAAATATATAATCTCGTCATCTCCCCCAACACATAGAATCTCACTTTTCATAAAATTGATCTTGAGCCCTGACATAAGCTCAAACATGTAAAGTAACAGCTTCAGGTTGATAGCAGCCTCGTTATTATGCTCAAAGCAGATTACTGTATCATCAGCGTACTGCAAGATTGCTACACCTCCCTCGATCAGATCCGGCGCGTGGCTAGTTAACATCTTTTCCTTCTGTGTGTTGGTAACCATCTTCGAGAGGGTTTCCACAGCAAGGTTAAACAGAAAGGGGGAGTAGGGGTCGCCTTGACGAACCCCTTTGTGGCTCTGGAAGTAAGGCCCTGTTTCATTGTTCAGCTTAATGCTCAAGGTTCCATTGTGGAGAATCTTCTCTACCCAGCCGCACCAAGTCGGCCCAAAGCCCCGGTTCTTATGACATTCATGGAGGAATTCCCAATTTATCTTATGATAGGCTTTTTTGAAGTCCAACTTAAGTACAATTCCCACCTTTTTCTTATGATGAGTATGGTGCAACACTTCATGGTGAGTAAGGATCCCATCCATGATATTTTATGAAGGCATTTTGATGTTTGCTAATCAACTTGTCAGCAAAGACTGCCACTCTATTATCCAAAACCTTAGTGATCAGCTTGTATGGGCATCTAAGGAGACAAATGGGGCGATATTGATGAATCTTCCTCGCCCCACTCATTTTTGGTATTAGAGTGATAATACCATAATTCAGCCGAGCCACGTCCAGGGTGTTCTCGTAGAATGCCTCGAACAGCCGCATAATGTCCTTTTTTACAAAATCCTAGCAATGCTTATAGAATTCAGCAGGGACATTATCTTGGACTGGGGCTCTATTACTTTCCATACTAAACAAGGCTTTTTTCACTTCCTCCTCAGTAAACACCTCAGTGAGAATATCATTGTCCTCCTTCGTGAGTTTTTCATTATTAGACCACGTATCAGGTGACATATGGAACAGATTCCCCTTCGCAGGGCCAAATAGGGTTTTATAAAAGGCTGTTGTATGATCTAGCAGGTTTTTGGTCCCTTCTATGATGTTCCCCCCATCATCTAAGGAGTGAATGGTGTTTTTTCTCTTTTTGCCATTGGCAATTCGATGAAAATAAGCGGTGTTCTAGTCTCCTTTCAGGAGCCACCTTTCATTCGAATGTTGTAACCAAAACAACTCCTCATTAGCAAGTATCTCATACAGCTCAGCATGAAGGATAGTCCTCCTCTCATAAGTTTCTGAATCCAGGGGGCATTTTCCTCTTCTTTCTCCATCTTCTCCAATTCTTGTTTAATCCACTTTTTCCTCTTCCTAGCGTTCCCAAAGGCATGAGACCCCCCGCCTTTGAAGTATTTCTTAATACTTTTCAGCTTGATATTCAAGATATCAATAGGGTCCGCAGAGTACACAGGTTGCTCCCAGATCTCTTTGTCTTTATGATAAAACTCCTCATTTTTCAGCCAGCTCAACTCAAATCTGAACTCCCTCCCATGCTTTTTCTCAGCCGGATCGGAAGAAAGTAACAAGGGGTTGTGATCAGACACATCTCTCACAAGATTCCGAACCGTGACTAAGGGGAACAAGTCTTCCCACTCATGGTTCATTAGGATCCTGTCTAACTTCTCAAGAGTAGGGTGTCTCTGTTTATTCGTCCATGTATATTACCCCCCACCATATGAATCTCTCTAAGGTTAAGATTCTGAATGATAGAGATAAGTCTATCCATGTGTACAGATCGGTGCACATCTTTGTTTTTATCACAACTTTCTCGAAGAATGTTGAAATCACCACCAATCACATATGGAGTCCCGATACTAGTGCATACTGAAAGCAACTCATCTAGGAATTCTTCTTTATTCTCATCGGGCGCCGCTCCATAAACCACAACCAAAGTCCATACAACCTTGAGGTTAACATAAAAAACAGTAGCCTGCAGGAGGTATTTGCCTGCCTTCCAGGATATGATCTCCAGATTCTCTTTTCTGACTCCACATAACACACCACCAGATTTACCAACCGAAGGATTCCAGTTCCAACTAAATCTGTCAAAGGGGTCAACTCTCCTCAAATATTTTTGCTCAAAGGTTTTTTTCTTAGTTTCCTGAATACCCACAAAGTCCAGGGAATGGTCCTTGATTATGTCAGAGAAGCAGGTGGCCATTCCTCTCTTACCTGCTCCTCTACAATTCCAAAAGAGGCCTTTCATTATTTTTTCTTTTTTACACCGCCCTTCCTGGTATTCCTGCTAGGAGACTGAGCAGGGCTACCTGTTTTCCCCACAAAGGAGGATCCATTTCTTTGACTTCTAGTGGTAGGTCTAGCTAAAACCACACTAGGTTTTCTTTCTCTCTTTTTCCTAGATCTCACCTCTGTGAATTTCAATTCCTCCTCCTCATTAGCATCTATCCAATCCATGTTCAGAGGGGTCTGATCCCCTTTGGTATTAGCTAACACCAGTCCCCCCCCCCCAGGCTCATTTTGAGTCACATTGTTACTTATAGTTTCAATGTTTCTACATTTTTCAAGCTCTCTAAGGATGTCCACATTAGTAAAATCGTTATCAGGAATATTAACTCCCACAAACAAGGCCTCAAAGGAGTTAGGGCTATGAAGTGTACCTTCTATATCTCTCTTCTTCGCTACTGCCATAGCCTTCTCCTCCACCCTTTCCATCATGTTGTGGACGTTCCTCAAACTGAAGCGCAGGTTTTCCTCAGTGACCAGCGGGGGAGCTGGGGGCCCCACATTGATCATTTCTGTCTCAGGCGACTCAACTGTGTACGGCTGAGGGGTATTAATAGCCTTCTCATCTCCCCCACTCAATCCCATCACTTGGTGACATTTTTTAACCGCGTCAGAATAAGTTTTTTTGGGGCATTTCAGGTTACATATCATTTTTTCGCAGCACAGGGGCTTACTTTATTCTGTTCCATCTCATAGGCCATTGTATCGATTAGCAGTGTGGTATGGAGCGAATCATCCGATTCCACACTCTCTTGCGAGTACCTGATGGGATCTGGCTTCCCACCTCTATTGATGAAAGGGGATTTCACAGCTGGTTCAACAGGAGGATTGTTCTCTGCATTTTCATGTGACATAAGGGGGCCATTTTTCCCATCAGTATTTCCATCAGGTTCCACAGGTGTCTGAATAGCCTTTTTTTTCTCTGTTAGGATCCCTCACTAGGATTTGTTCCACCTCATAAAAGAAATCATAAAAGTAGTCTCCCAGAACAGCTTCTGCAATCACAGGGATTTCATCCACATTTCTGCATCCCAGTCTCACCCGAGCAGAGGTAGGGCGATGCAGAGTAGCAGCATCAATCTTCAAGGGGACCCCAACTAGTGATGCCACATATGCCAATTTTTTTTCACTCCTCTTGTCAAGCGGCACATTGCTGATCTTTACCCAAGCTATCTCCATCTTGCCTTTAGCCCCCACCGCAGATGACCACGGTGTGGCATGTATGACAGCACCACTAGTCTTAAGCGTCACCCTCCCCACGTAGCAGATATGAGCGACAGCTCTAGGATTAGGAAATCTTACTACAAAGACCCCCGGCCCTATAGCATGAGCAGAGCATCGCCAATCAGTGGCTAGGTAGGCTGAGAGATCTAACTCCATCTGGCGCGTAGATGTCTCTCCTTCCACAATGGTGACCACAATATTATTAGCCCTAGCTTTTTGTTGGTTAGCTGAACAGGAATCATGGATGTAGTAGAAACCCTGACCCTTAGACTGAAAAGCACACATAGGCGCAACGCATTCCCAAGGCAAAAATTCCACACAAACAGAAGATAAATGCCCTAATTTTCTGCATCTCTCGCAATAGGCTTGCAGACAGCAAGTAGGGGGATGTTTATGAGATTTGCAAATGAGACATGTATCTGCTTTTTTGGTAGGAGGCACTTGAGCAGGGATCTGTTTCCCATGAGGACGATCTGGCGGCGGCGTTGGCTGCTTTCCGGTGGCGTTGCCGCCCGAGCCCGACGGCGTCTGGGCCTTCTGCACCCAAACACCACCGCTCTGGATCTCCTGGCGGTTGGACGCCGCCGCTTCGTCCCAACGCGCAGTATCCTCCGCCGACGCGATGTTGGATGATCTCGAGATGCCGTCGCTGTCGCCTTCTTCGCGCCTCCACGAGAACTTGCTCCAATCTCCTCCATGGCCGTTGCCGCGGCCGGCCTGGCGCCCCCCCTCCGCGGTCCATGTGCCCGGCCCCGCCTCCACCGCGCCGCTCCCCGCGGTGGCCGCGTCCCGCGTCGTTCGCCATGGGAGGCGAGGACACCACCGCCACAAAGGATCTAGGATCTCCGCCTACCTTACCCTCCCACCACTCGAAGGAATCTGGTTTTCTGGATCTAGGTTTTTCCGCCGCCGCCCAGAAGTGGGAGAATGAGGTTTCTAGGTCAAGGATCGGCGCGGGTCGAGGCTTTATACCAGCGCCGCTGCCCCGCGGGGGTGGGTGGATTGCCCCTACGTGGCGTGCATCCGCCATTGGTGGGCTCGGGCCGCGGACAGGTTCGCCCCCGTGCATGTCTCCACGCGTCTCCCGTGTACCGCTGCGACACCCACATCTCCTCTGTACACCGGCGCGGTGGTCAACGCCGGCAATCGATCCCGAATCCTCACCAAGTGACAAGGGAGCGAGATCACGTCACCAATGTCAATCATCTCACCCGCACACAGGAACCGCGCGTCCACCGTCACACCCCGCTGATCCGTGAGAACCAACTGGAGAGCCTCCTGTCGCAACGTGAGGATGCCGTCGTCGAACGAGAGCGAGCGCGAGATGAGATCGGCGGCGTACGAGACTCCCCATCTCACGTCGAGGCCGCCGCCGCCCGTACCGCTCGAGCACGCCATCCCGTTGCTTCGTCAGTAATTTGTTGTGTACACAACACATACAAGCGCTTGCCACTCCCAACTGTAGAGCAGATACAGGACAGGTTACGCCGTTAACTAGCAGTAAACAGATTCAATTTATTCATGAGTTAGCAGCAGAACCGAAATTATAACACCAGGAGTAAATTGTGTGAAAACAGGTACTACATACCAACATCAATCCCGGAGGCCTGGACACAGAATATGATGCCACCAATGTGAGCTGAAGAAAATAGGGCATTGAATTAACAAAGGAACTGATGGTTTCATGGGAAGTAGTGAAAAGTATTATTGCGTATCAGTAAAGCACCTTGTTTTGGTTCATGGCGAACCAGATGAATACAGGATCTAGCGCCACGCCACCCCCTCCCAAAGGGGGTCGAGCAAAGCCATGGCGTCACTGCTTCTCCTGGACGTAGCACAGCCGCCCCGATTGAATCCCACATACCACTGAGATGACCCCGCTGCCACCGACGCCGCGTGGCTTTGCCGGCAGCGTTCGCGAGCGGCGGCGGGATGGCGGCACTGCTGGGTGCCTAGGGTTAGGTCCCTTTTCCTATTAGCTCATCACTGAAACCCATCAACTTGCCACTCCGGTTAACTAGCAGTAGAAAGATTACATTTATTCATGAGTTAGCAGCAGAACCGAAATCAATGCATAGTACGTCAATTGTGTGAAAACAGGTATACTACATACCAGCATCAATCCCGTAGTCCGTGTGCTCAATTGCAGGACAGTACGACAAACAATATGATACCACTAATTTAAGCATCTACCTCCTGGAGGGTGTCGGGGCTACGCTTCCTCTCTCCTCACCGCGTATCGGGGGAAACCCTTTTTCAGTAATGTAAGCATCTACCTAGCACACGGCTTATAAAAACAGTCAGCTTACAGGCCGGCCACGTGGACGTCCGTTAGATGCTGCCAGCTGTGATCCTACTTTGTTTGCCGTGTGCCGCTACTTTATATACACAAGGCTTACCTATAAGCCGTATGGCCGATAACTGACACTCGGCTTATAGCCCCTAAGCCGAAACATTCTAAGCCGTGTACGCTACGCTGAGTGTAACACTCGGCTTACTGTTCTCCGTGGTTAAAATGGCGTTTGCAATGTATGAAACATACATGGCTTAGAATGTTTTTCCTGTAGTGGATGTTCCTCCTTGTGAGCTAAAGAAAGTAGGGAACTGGATTAATAAAGGCAACAATGATTTCATATATAGGAATTAGAGAAAATATTATTGCATATATTAAAGCACCTTGTTTTGGTGCATGCAGAACTGAATGAATTCCCAGCACACAATCACAAGCTTGGCAAACGTGGAGACGAAACAGATTGTAATACTTGTTAGGAGCAGCCATGAATTAATCATAATACACCTCGAATCACCACTTTTTCACTTAGGTTTGGGTTTGCCAATAGGGAGCACATTTAGCGGAGAACCTGAACGATTACACCAAGTTCACACATGTCAATGTGGTGCAAATCCAAAAGCCAACACATGGCACAGGGGGTTGCCACTTTTGACTGAAAGAATGACCAACTGACCTTTGTGGAGTTGCTCCTTCACAAAATAAAGACAGGTACGTCCGTCTCATGAAATACAAGGATGCGATCACCATGGAAGTTGGCCAATGAGTCCATTAATGAATTGGTCAATGCGCCATGGAAGTTAAGCACAGAACCTGCAGTCTTCCATATTGCAGAGGTTAGGATCATATTCCACAGCACAACATCAAGAAAAACACTACAATTAGCTAATACTAGTACATGTCACGGTGAAGGCAGTGTCTCGTACCTCCTTTCTGGCTTGATATTGTAAAAAAATGAATAACAATCACTATCGGAATCGCCCACTTTGCCGACTCAGCAAAGCCAGAATACAACTCGGCAGTGCATTTGCCGAGTTCCGCCCTCTACGAATGGGACTCGGCTGGACCGGGTCGGCAATATTGCCAAGTTCTTATTATCAAGAACTCGGCGAAACAGAAAAAAAACTACTCCGTGTACGTAAAAGGAAGACCTCGGCACAAAGAGGGTGGTAGACAGGACGGCCCATTAACGGCAATGCACCACGACGGCGCTGGGATCTGACATCAAATTCAGATCTCATATCAGTTATAGTTCAGAGCCATGTGTGGATGTTCTTGAGAGAAGGAAGTGCATAATCAGAACATTAGTTTGTGAATGTAAAGATTGTAAGTTGTAACAATGGAATGGACACAACGTGATACAAATATAAGCAGTGTCAGTGACCTTGAAACAGGCTCTCGCCCCACTTATATATAAAGCAACAACACCCACGTTACACGGCGGAATGATACAATGACACTGACACTGCTGCTGTATCGGAGGCATGGTTTTCACTTTCAGTGAGATTTCACTGAAATTCACTGAATTTCATTAATTTCAGTAGACACTGAAATATTATGTTTCGGTCAAAATATTTCAGCAAATTCAGTAGTACACAGGAAATCAAATATTTTTCAAAATATTTTTTAAAAATTTCAAATATTTAATTAAATTCAAATGAATATTTTGGCCTTTTGGCTGAAATGCAAACTGAAATAACTGAATTTCACTGAATTTCAGTGATTTCAGTTGGTGCTGAAATTTTGTTGAAACTGAAATTGAAAACCATGATCGGAGGGCTACCTCAGCAGCGCCAGTGTCAAAGCTGCCGAGGTTGTTGCTGAGGTACATGATCTCATGGAAAGCATAATAAATATTATAGTGCAGCAGTAAGGCATACCTTGTTATGCCTCATGGTGAACTAGTCGAATTCATAGCACCTATCGTCAGCTTGGTGAATTAGTGGACCATGGAGTGTGTTACCTATCGTCCAGAGCATCCACGAAGGGCTATGTCCTAGTATATGCAGAGTGACTACTTTGAGTTGGTTATAAATACAGTCACAGACTGTGGAGAGCAGCACGTCGGCGATGGATGAGAGGGAGGCCTGGTTCGCCGCTTAGGAAGAAGCAGGTCACTGCTGGCGTGTTTCTCCTCCTTATGAACTGAAGAAAATTACTAAATGAATTAAGACAATGGTGATGTAATGGGGCGAACAGAAACAATGTTATTAATGGTGGACCTGCTGACCGAGTTCCCAATACAATTGGTCCATTCATATTTACCAAACAAGCGAGAGACAAATTATGCAACCCTGAGCAATCTTGAATCATTAATTCTTCTGGTTTCTGGTGGCCGAATTGAGAGGAAACCTAAACGATCAAACCAAGTTCACTAGTCAGGGCAATGTGAGTCCACGAATCCAACAGATGTCACGGGGGATTGCCACTTTTCGACAAAAAGAATGACCAACTGACCTTTGGCAATTGTGATGAGTGCAGCTCCTTCAGAATACACCATAGCTAGGTTGCAATTGTTCTGAATGCAAAGCTGCTAACGACAAGAATCCACCATTGACTGCAGTTATCTGCAGAATGAATGAGATATCTGAGGTGAGAAAACGGAAAAGATAGAGAAAACCAACGAGTATTACACTATGGATGCTCTGTTATGCAGATATTGTCACACTACTTTGAGTTCAGTTGCTTAGACTGACTTATACCATGAACTAGCTAGGATGAAATGATGCTTTAGGCATCGCCTTCATATTTCGGCTAGCAGATATGAAAGGGAAGAAAGCATAGCAAAATTGTATGCAAAATTAATATTTCTGACTATAAAAAGGAAAGAAATAAGGGAAGTGGAGTTACATGTGCAATATGGAGAAGCATGGGAATGGACTAAAGGAAGCAATCTGAATAACCGAAGTGGCTGCATGTAGTCTGAACGGAAGCATGAATGAAGGCGCCGAAATTGATTGTCAGGTACTAATCAGCAGATTGGCTTGAATGTGTGCAATCATCATGCAGTTAGTTGTATGGTGCTGGAACCTGGAAGGACCCACAACTTATTTTCACACTGTAACTGAAATGAGTAGCCTGTCAGAGTTCATATGGTGCTCAAACATTAAAAAACAAAAAGAGGTAGGGGACGAGCAAATATGAGTGTACATACCCATTAGCATTGTTGGTAAATATTTGTCTGGTCCATCTGAAGTTAGCTCAGGATTACAGGATGATACACCTAGTGTAACCAGTGAAGCGGGGAGGCCCTCCTTGGGTGGCAGCGATCGGATTTTTTTACATCTATAGATCATCAATAACCTGAGAGATGAAAAACGATGCAACCCTTGAGGGAGAGACTTCAGATTGTCGCAACTGCCAAATTCCAGATGTCGGAGAGAAGTGAGGAGCTGAATTGCTTGCTCTTGCTCTTCCGTGAAGGTTTCCACTTGGTGATCATACCAAAATATCAATGTGTGGAGGGTAGCGGCAAGGTGGCTGCAAATAGGAGCAACAAGCACTACCGAGATGCTACCCATCTCCAGTTCCTCCAATTCGAATGACCCTCTATGCATTAGTCCGCCCTGCACTATCTCTAACAGCAGATCCCTTTCTATGTAGATCTCCTGTTTGTGCACAGACATGCTACGGACACCCAATTCTTTGAGATTAACTGTGATGAGAGGATTAAATCCATCCATTGTTAATTCTTCACAATTTTTTAGGTTTAGATGGGTCAGAGACTCGAGGTTTGACAATAGGGCCATTGACTTTATGCTTGAGTCTGACCAAATAGAAAGTTTCCCAAGGGAAGGAGGGAAAGGCTTGATGGTGTGAGTTCCTCCTACTTCTCCCATGGGCCAGCGAGAGAACAACTCGTAGCAGTATGATGCAGAAAATGTTTGGAGCATCATGAGGTCCCACAGTCCTCCCCCATCCTCCAAAGGCAGAAGCTCTAGGCTCATACAATTCTCGACATTAAGATGGGAAAGAGCTGGAAAACACTTCAACACCTTTGAAAATAATTCTCCTGTAATACATGAATCTTCTAGCGAAAGACTTTGAACTGAATGGAAGGCGACACTGTCATCCAGTTCTGCAGAGAACATGGTATCGCACTCCACGACATGAAGAGATCTCAGAGAGTTCAACTTTTGGAGGTCCGGCAATGAAATGTGTGATACTCCCTTAATCGTCATAACCTCTACTTTATCCATATTGTGGAAGGCCAAAGCACTGTTATACTCTTCAATAACAAAAAGCTTTGCATTGTACCTCAACTTTGAGCTAGCATTCTGCACATGAATATTTGTTAGAGTGGAGGTGTGAGGCATGGGGGGGAATTGAGATAGCTCGGGGCAATTACAAATCTGAAGCTGACACAGGTTGATAAAACGATCAGAGCACTCCAAGAAGGGAAATGACCAGAGAAGGGGACAATTTCCAATCTTGATGCTTTCAAGCCTTGAAAACATATGGCTGTTAGGTTCCCCGACCCACTCTACAAGTTCAGGCATATCCTGAAACACAATTGTCTTCAAGTGGATGAAACTTACCTTTTAAAAAAAAAAAAAGTGGATGAAACTTATCTCTGTAATACCATTAAAGCCAGGCCCAAACACACGCATCTTAGCAATATTGTTCAAAGTGAGACTGGTGAGGTGTGCTAGCTGCTCAAAAGGTGGAAGAGTACCCCAAGATACACCATGTAGATGGAGAACCTCCAACCTTTTTGTGGCAATGTGACCACACAACCATCTAGGACAATGAGCATCACCAGGATTTATAATGCCAAGCACCCTAAGATTAGGGTGAGGTTGAAGACCATCGAGAACATCATGATCCATATTATGGTGGCATCCACTCCAAACTAATCTCAACTCTTTCATATTTCTTTTGTTCTTCAATTTGGCATCACTAGCTTCTTGCTTAGACAGCACAGTTTCAAGATTATATATACAAAGTTTACCCATTAGCTCTCTCAGTTCACCAAGTTCTCTGAGTTCAAATCCAGCACACTCTTTCTTAACATTGAACTCTTTCAGCTCCCGTAAACACTTCATCTTTCCAACCTCAGGAATATTGGAATGGAATTCTTCGGTAGAATAAAAATCGCATAAATTCACAAGGCGGCTAAAGTCTTTAGGTAAAGTTTTACTACCACCCCACCTTTTTAGATCCAAAAATTTCAAGTGGTAAAATCTAGGTAGTGTGTTAGGTAAAATCATTTTTTTCATGTAATTGGGCGAAATAAGTTTAAGGTATCGGAGGTGGATGAGATTTGAAAAGCTATTTGGCAAAGATTCTGGAGTGCTCATCGCTACAAATAGAACCCGTAGACCCTTTATATCTTTGAATGTATTTTTCAAAATATTAGCTATTCTTGCTTCATATGATCGAAAAATCATTAAAGAGCGCAACTTTCCAATGTCTATCATGCTCTTCAATGTACCCATTTCTTCTTCAAAATTTTCATCATATGTATCTTCTATGGTGATTGATAGGTGCCGAATAGTTCGTGGGATGTTGTCAGCACTAAATCTTAAACTACTTATGTTGACACATTCTTGTGAAGAAACATTTTGGGATAGTTCATGCAATAAATCATGCATCAAATAATATTGATTACCAGAACTATCAAATCCCTTCATGAGAAAACCATTCTCCACTAGTTCTTCTAAGTAATTTGTATCATTTTGGTAACTAGAGTCTAGGATACCTATTGCCCTAAAAAAACTAGCAATTTCCAAATTATAGACCTTATAATCCTCAGGGAAGAGCGCAAAGTATGAAAAACATTTTTGTAGAAGAAATGGTAGGTAATCATAGCTAATTTTTAGAGATGGCATAATATCACTGAGATTTTTCGCATATTGCCACTCATTACTTTCAAGAATTCCCATCCAATATTCCCGAGAAAGGTTTTTCTTCAATAAGCGACCAACTGTATTGGCTGCTAGTGGCGAACCATTTAGTTTCTTTGCAATATCTCTTGCAACATCAATTAAGTCATCTTCATAATGCTCAGGTTTGCTATGACCAAATATACATTCTTCAAAGAATTCGAGAAAGTCACTAGGCTCCAGACCATGTAGTTCTATTACATCAGTTGTTTTCACCACATGTGCTATAGATGGAAACCGAGTTGTGACAAGAATCATGCTGCCCTTAGTTTCCCCCTTTGTGAATGGAGCTAATAGGTTTTTCCAATTACTCTCAGTATTGCATTTCCATATATCATCTAGAACTATTAAAAACCTTTTGGATTTCAGTCTCTCTGCAATTGATTTTTGAAGCTGATCTAAATTGGCTGTTTCATTCTTACATATGTAATCTTCTTTTTCAGTTGCAGGTATGCAGTGATGGATCTGTCGTGTGAGCTTAAGCACATCAAAATCAGTTGATACACATACCCAGACCCTAACAGTGAAGTGTCCTTCAATCCTTTCATCATTATACAAGTGTTGGGTGAAAGTTGTCTTCCCGATACCCCCAGGGCCAACAAAAGGCAAAACAGAAAGTGTTTTACTGTGATATGTGCCACTGGTGAGTGCATTTACAGTTTGCTCAAATATGACACTCCTCCCATACAATTTGTCTTGTGCAACCGTTGAACCCGTGTGAGGTCGAGTGATAGTAGTGTTCTTATTTGGGGTTTTATTCAGTAGGTCAGAGACATGATCACATATGTCGTGTATGACATGTATAAGTGACTTGATTTTGTTGGACATGGCCACTCTATCGAATTTGAACTTTGCAACATAGCCACCTCCATCATTACGACTACCAGACTTGGTTGCATTGTGTGGGTTACTGGTAACAACAGTTGCAGCAACACAATCATCATCTTGTGTACATGACCAAGAAAAGCATGGAAACCAGTTACCGATGGTGTGGCGAGCAACGTGGAGAGCATGACCGCGGAGGCCATCACCCAGCTCCGAGCCGGCCTCCTGGGTACCTTCCAACTGGTCTTGGATCATGAAGTAGTGGACCTCGTCTAGTGCGTCCTCAGCCTCATCAGCTTTCTTGCTCAGGTCCTCTAGCAAGCTCTGCAGGCCAGGGTTGCTGCTCACATCCCTGTCCTGGGCTGCATGGAGCAACCCTTGCATGTACTTTAGCTTGGTTATGATCTGGTCGGAGTTGAGGCCGAGCTCGGTGCTTGCCACATACGCAGCCACCAAGTGATTGGACAACTTATCCAGCAGCTTGCCGACGAGCCAGATCGCAGCACCGACAGCGGTCTGCATCTCCCCCGACGATCGGGATGGAGCCGAGCGCCGGGTGGTTGGGCTAGGTGGTATGTGTGGTGGGAGATATGTGGGTATGGGGTAGAAACGATAGGAATGTGCGCACATTTGGAAGAGCCCTTGAGGGCTCATTTTATAGCCATTATTGGCGAGCTCAACCATATTCCAGGCCAATAGCAGGTTCCATTGGATCATGTGCAACAAAAGATGCAACTATGCTTGCCTCTTGAACCATACTAAAAGCCATGGTTGACCTGGCACGGTGAGCTCAAGGAGGCATCCACGGAGACGTGCTCTAAACTATGTCCGACGCGTTTCCAGCTAACATGGCAATTGAGCTGGAGACCATGTGAACGTGGTGCCAGTCTACTCTACCCCAGCGATTAAGGAAACAAACACAAGGACATTGTGTATCACAAATACAGGGCGATCCATCCAGTGGTGGCTTCGTCGTGCTACCACCGTTGTGTTTAACAAATACCGGACGATCCATCTCTAAGCAAAGTCAATGGTACCGATTTCTTTAATCTAGTACCAGTTGCCATTATCACTAGATGCATGCCTTCGTGGACGAAGACAATTAGCAAGACGATGTAGCAATAAAAATGTGGGAAGAGGCGCTGATGGTCCTCAAATGTTTATTGCGGCAGAGCGTAGCCAGTCGTGGATTAGCTTCGCCGGATCTGCCTATACCTCCACCACGCCCTTTTTTCTCCTGGGTGAAAGCCCTAACCGCGGTGGGCGGCAACGGCGTCTTTGGCGTCGTTCCCTTCTAGAAGGCGCCGCTTTGGGAGCTATGTGGCTAGTGGACACCGTTCGATTGGCATTGGAGGCAATCTAGATCTGGAGGTGGTGCGACGTGGCATCTACCGTGTTGCTGACGGTGGGTCCCGGTGGCATGGTGCAGCACAGTCTCGGTGTCGGATGCGACTTGATGGACATGCGTACGGAGGTGGCGTTGTCTAGTGTCGTGGTGGCATCGACTCTAGACCTAGCATGGTCGATGCGTCAGTACCTGCTCTGAAGATGGATCGGTGAAAGGCGACGGCGGCGGACTCTGAGAGTGTACCACTGGTGCGTGCCCAAGACCCGGCAAGCGGCTTGGTTGGGGCCTCCGGGTTTAGATTTTAGGTTTTGGTGCGAAGCCTGTTTGGTATTCGGCTCGTACTTTCCGCACCCCTTCATCAACTGGATAGGAGTAGCAACATATTTTGCCAATATGGTGGCTTGAGACTTACTGATGTATTACTTCGTAAGCTCTTTGTGAAGAATTAATAAAATGGATTAATGCATTTCCCAGATGCAGGGGCCGGGATCATCCTTCTTTTCAAAAAGCTTCAATGACAAAGGATGAATGCCTGGGGAGGAGACGCTCACTGGCATCTTTGGGCAGTCCCTTCTAAATACTGCCAGCTATAGCAGGGTTATAGTCGGGTATTTTACAACTTTACCGGATGATTGTACATGCGTAACATTTAGCGGCACCCTATTGTCGGCTATTTAAAACTATGGACCCCTTTTGTGTGGCCGGACGATTGTGTGGCTTTGGTCAACATGGTTCTCGTGTGTCGTTCGTTCGGTAGGGCCTTGATGGGTCATTCGTGCTCAAGTCGGAGTCGCTTGCCTGGGAAGAGGTGATGATGCTGACATTGCTGGAAAGCTCGACAGTGTCCTCGCCTCGGCGATGTGTGTTGGTCTTGTGGGTGCTATGTCGGCCCGGGTGCCCTTCCTACTGGGCGCGTTGTAACGGTTTTAGCTCGGTTCTTTTTAAATTAACCGGGCACCTCTCTTCTACTTTTTAAAGAAATCAAGATCCTCAAGGGCCGAGTTTCAAAAAAAAAAAACTTTGGACTCCCTTGTGATAATCGAATGGTAAGAAGCTAGTAAGAGCATCTATAACCACACATATAAAAAAACGAGCCCCCAAAACGTGCACAAACACGTCAGTAGCATCCGTGGATCGCGCCTGGTCAAGTCCCATATATATTTCACTCACCACAACCAACGTCCCCATTTGATGATTTCAATTTCCATGCAAAGACATGCAACATTCGTCATTGGATATGTCGATGACATTCGTGCCACAGCGGCTGGTGGCGTGGTCATTGCCGGTGGGACGAAACTCGAGCGTGTCCTCTGCTACTCTCGCAGGAGTTATTGGGTTTCCCGAAAGAGGAAAGGTGATGTAGATTACAACAAAGTTTTCCCTCAGTTAAGAAATAAGGGTTATCGAACTAAGGTTTTCTCCCTCCATGGATGTTGGTGTAATCTTCAGACAGAATCTACCCAACATAGGTTGGACTGATTTCGTATTGCCGTAAAATGACGTTTATTTTCAGTTTCGTTAGACATGTTGGATGTGTGCTATCGTGTCATGCAGAGGCCAGCCATTCTAGCGATGCGGTTGTATCACCTCGATATATTAATTCAATAAAATGTCCTTTATATCGAACAAAATTAAGGTCAACCTCACCATAATTTGGACCATGTAGATAATAGGGTTAATTTGAAAAATTTCACTCCAGTTATGCCGATTCCGAAAAATACCACTACAGTTTCCAAACTTAAAAAAATGCCATTTCATGTCATTTGCAGTGGTGTTTTCCGAAGATTGCAAAAATTGCACTGACGTTTTTTAAAGTTTGGAAATTGCAGTGGCATTTTTATGAATCATCATAATTGAAGTGGTATTTATCTAATTAACCCGAAATAGTAGTACAGAGAGTCATATTTGACTGAGAGGTATATATGACCCTTCCTAAAGTTGTAATTGCCAACCTGCAAGAAGGGTGGTTGAATATCTTGTTCTGACATACAAAAACTGTGAATTGTTCATTCTTGGCTTATGTCATCTAATTCTATGCTAGTCGGATTTGGATTTCTTTTATACTCATTGTCACGTACTCTACTATGTGTTCCCTCTATTTCTAAACATAAACTTTTTTTAAAGATTTCAATATAGACTACATACAAATGTATATAGATGTATTCTAGAGTATAAATTCACTCATTTTGCTTCGCATGTAGTCTATATTAGAATCTTAAAAAAGGCTTATATTTAGGACGGAGGGGTATATACATTCAGAAGGGATTCTTGTAGTTATGGAATTCAAACATGCGCTGAGGTTATAGACTTATAGTATTAGTGATGGCTAAGCTACATGGTCTAGTCAGGATCACGTCTCACAAGATCAATGGGAAAGCACGGCCTCTTGGGTGTGCTCCCGTCGTTTAGATTTGAACGCGTACTTGTCGTTGGCCCTTTCCCCTTGACCGCTTTCAGGCAGTGACCCAAGTGAATTTCAGCTTAGTGGTTTGTGCTAATCAGGCAAGAGTAGTATCAGAGATTGCCAGCTTCATACATAGGGACTCGTATTTGTATTATGAATTGATCTTGACAATACAAGGATAGCTCATCGCCAGCTCTAAGGCCATTTCTAACTAATCCCCTAAAATAGTGAAGTAAACGTCGGAGTAAACCCTTAGTGGAGTAAATTTACTCCACTAAGTTTTGATCGGACCAAGCCGATCCTCAATATTTAACGGAGTAAACCAAAATTTGCATAAATTCAACCTAGTTTTAACCTAGCATAATTAAAAAATAAGTTCAATCTAGTATTGGCAACCGAACTTTATACATAAATTTGAACTTAAATTACACTAAACTAAAACTACACTAACTTGAACTACACTAGACTACTCATCCTCATCATTGTAGTAAAGGTCGAGCCAATCTTGTCTCAACATGCCACCGCCCATTGGGTCCGGGCCGGTGCCGCCGTCGTCGCGGTCGGGGAAGATGCGCCACCACTTCCGGGCGTCGAACGGCTTCTCATCATGACCTCCATCCTCGCTGTCCTGCACCTAGTCGTCGGAGATGACAATGACCTCCCCGCCATTGTCGGCGAAGTTGGCCCGCTCCGCCTCCACGAGCGCAGGGTACTGGCGGCGGAGGTCTTCCATGTACACCTCGTCGGCGACCTCCGTCGTGAGGCACTCCCTCGCCTCTCGGTCCTCCCGAGCCATCACCGCGCTCACCACACCCTGCTCCAGCGGGACGAGGTGGACCGGCACCGCCCCGAAGGTGAAGTTCAGCCTTGCCTCGCGGTCGTGGAACCGGACTTGCCACCGATAGTATTCCATGGCCGCGAGCTCTTCCGTGTGGAATGACCTGACCTACTTCCTCTTGTGGGTCTCCTGATTGGTGAGCTCCTCCACCTAGGTCCCCCACGAGCTCTGGTGGACACCGAGGTAGGTCCTCTGCGGTGGCCCGGCGGAGGGAGATCCGGCAAGTCGGTGAAGCGGGTCGAGACGGGTGGGTCGAACGAGCGGCGGCGGCTCGAGGATACGCCGCCTGACGAAGACCCGCGGGCATGGTGGCGTGGATCCGCGATGCAGATAGGCGGCGGGGACCTCTGGCCACCGCGTCTGACCATTGGGAGGAGAGGGGGCAGCTGGGAAGGGCGGGGGATGCGCCGGCGGCGGGGCGAGGGGGGAGAAGAGGAGGCAGAGGAGGTGAAGAGAGGGAGAGAGTTTTTATTCGGCCGCTGAGCGGTGTAGTACAAATAGTGAGAGTAATTTTTTTAGTCCACTATGGGCTATTGGGGATCAGTTAGGTCTGGGTTAGTGAAGTAAAACCGGGATTATCCACTAACCCGTTATTAAGGATCGGTTGGAAATGCCCTAATATCCATAGATATCCCCATTGGCAACACATATATCTTCAAGGAAACGTGCGTACGTGGTACTTGTTCTACCAATCTTGCTTCCAGCTAAGTATAGTACGTACGTGGGTTTTTATGGAACACACACATATATATGAAGAGACCTTTTACGGTACATCAGATAAATGTTGACCATCCATTTTTGCTGATCTAAAGGTTAATATTAATCTATACTACTGGACTTGACGTGTAGCATCTGCTTCGAAAAGGGCACAATCGGAAGAGTCTAATTTCATCGAGATGGGAACCAGCGCGATTATGCGGGGGAGATGGGCAGGATTGGTGCCTCTCACCGTTCTGGTGACCAGTGGCGGAGCTAGCATTTGACAGCAGGGTGGTCCGGCTTTATTTTTTTTAGAACAACTATGACATGTAAACATTTTAACTAATTGCATATATCACATAATTAGATAAATATGGTCCTATAAACACACTAAAATTCTCATTCAGGTCTCAATTTTGCATAAAAGAAGCTTACATAGTACATAGTACATACCTTCAGAAGTGAAAGAAGACTATGTTTCCGGCCTACGCTTTTGCATAGCCAAGAATGTATCCACTAAATCATCATCATTAACCTCGGAAAAAAGCATCCATCCCAATAATGTGACAAGGCAATCATCCAAAAGAGTATGATCCAAATTATTTCTCAACTTGCTCTTGACTGAAACATGTCGGTGAAAAAGTTCTGCAATATCTCCGGTCCTCTTCATCCTTCAATAGTTCTGCAATAAGAATATACTCGCTGTCAATCATAAATTCATAATGTCACAACTGAATAGAAATAATATGCTTAATTGGGTGTTTGTTCATCGGTTCATCTTTATCAGTTTATGTATTTGTACTGTCCAGTGCACAACAACAAAAAAATAGCAAGCAAACCCTAAGTAAAAGATTGGGGAATTGGGGAGTGGATGAATGGTACCTCAAATCAGGCCGAGCCGAGTGGCGTAGTGCGGACTAGGTGGCTGTAGCTGGCTTGCAGGGGCGCCAAGCGGCTGAGACAGGGCAGTATCATGGCCTGGGATCGATGGTGGTGCACCTCGCGCTGAGTGATTGGCAGGCCGAAGGCGCAACGGGGAGGCAGGAGCGGAGGAGCCTCATGGCTGCTGAGCAGCCAGCAAGGGCGGCGACCGGCAATGCAGACATAGGCGGGGATGGGGTGGCCAGCGGCTGGGTATCAGGCAGAGGGTATCGTGCGTGTTCGGTGCCTCGCCACTGAGCGAGAGGTGTTTTAGTTTTGGTTGAAGTGTTGTTCGCCGCTTTTTTCTTCTCTGGCCCATTTCTATAGGTATAGGTATATAGGCCGGGTGAAAATCCCAGGGTGGGCCGCGGCCCACCCTGGCCACCCTGTAGCTCCGCCCCTGCGAATGGCGGAGCTAGCATTTGACAGCAGGGTGGTCCGGCTTTTTTTTTTGAGAACAACTATGACATGTAAACATTTTAACTAATTGCAGATATCACATAAATAGATCAATATGGTCTTATAAACACAATAAACTTCTCATTCAAGTCTCAATTTTGCATAAAAGAAGCTTACATAGTACATAGTACATACCTTGAGAAGTGAAAGAAGACTATGTTTCCGGCCTACGCTTTTGCATAGCCAAGAATGTATCCACTAAATCATCATCATTAACCTCGGAAAAAAGCATCCATCCCAATAATGTGACAAGGCAATCATCCAAAAGAGTATGATCCAAATTATTTCTCAACTTGCTCTTGACTGAAACATGTCGGTGAAAAAGTTCTGCAATATCTCAGGTCCTCTTCATCCTTCAATAGTTTTGCAATAAGAATATACTCGCTGTCAATCATAAATTCATAATGTCACAACTGAATAGAAATAATATGCTTAATTGGGTGTTTGTTCATCGGTTCATCTTCATCATTTTATGTATTTGTACTGTCCAGTGCACAACAACAAAAAAATAGCAAGCAAACCCTAAGTAAAAGAATGGGCAATTGGGGAGTGGATGAATGGTACCTCAAATCAGGCCGAACCGAGTGGCGTAGTGCGGACTAGGTGGCTGTAGCTGGCTTGCAGGGGCGCCAAGCGGCTGAGACAGGGCAGTATCATGGCCTGGGATCGATGGTGGTGCACCTCGCGCTGAGTGATTGGCAGGCCGAAGGCGCAACGGGGAGGCAGGAGCGGAGGAGCCTCATGGCTGCTGAGCAGCCAGCAAGGGCGGCGACCGGCAATGCAGACATAGGCGGGGATGGGGTGGCCAGCGGCTGGGTATCAGGCAGAGGGTATCGTACGTGTGCCTGGTGCCTCGCTACGAGCGAGAGGTGTTTTTAGTTTTTGGTTGAAGTGTTGTTCGGCCGTTTTTTTCTTCTCTGGCCCATTTCTATAGGTATAGGTATATAGGCCGGGTGAAAATCCCAGGGTGGGCCGCGGCCCACCCTGGCCACCCTGTAGCTCCGCCCCTGCGAATGGCGGAGCTAGCATTTGACAGCAGGGTGGTCCGGCTTTTTTTTTTGAGAACAACTATGACATGTAAACATTTTAACTAATTGCAGATATCACATAAATAGATCAATATGGTCTTATAAACACAATAAACTTCTCATTCAAGTCTCAATTTTGCATAAAAGAAGCTTACATAGTACATAGTACATACCTTGAGAAGTGAAAGAAGACTATGTTTCCGGCCTACGCTTTTGCATAGCCAAGAATGTATCCACTAAATCATCATCATTAACCTCGGAAAAAAGCATCCATCCCAATAATGTGACAAGGCAATCATCCAAAAGAGTATGATCCAAATTATTTCTCAACTTGCTCTTGACTGAAACATGTCGGTGAAAAAGTTCTGCAATATCTCAGGTCCTCTTCATCCTTCAATAGTTTTGCAATAAGAATATACTCGCTGTCAATCATAAATTCATAATGTCACAACTGAATAGAAATAATATGCTTAATTGGGTGTTTGTTCATCGGTTCATCTTCATCAGTTTATGTATTTGTACTGTCCAGTGCACAACAACAAAAAAATAGCAAGCAAACCCTAAGTAAAAGAATGGGCAATTGGGGAGTGGATGAATGGTACCTCAAATCAGGCCGAACCGAGTGGCGTAGTGCGGACTAGGTGGCTGTAGCTGGCTTGCAGGGGCGCCAAGCGGCTGAGACAGGGCAGTATCATGGCCTGGGATCGATGGTGGTGCACCTCGCGCTGAGTGATTGGCAGGCCGAAGGCGCAACGGGGAGGCAGGAGCGGAGGAGCCTCATGGCTGCTGAGCAGCCAGCAAGGGCGGCGACCGGCAATGCAGACATAGGCGGGGATGGGGTGGCCAGCGGCTGGGTATCAGGCAGAGGGTATCGTACGTGTGCCTGGTGCCTCGCTACGAGCGAGAGGTGTTTTTCGTTTTTGGTTAAAGTGTTGTTCGGCCGTTTTTTTCTTCTCTGGCCCATTTCTATAGGTATAGGTATATAGGCCGGGTGAAAATCCCAGGGTGGGCCGCGGCCCACCCTGGCCACCCTGTAGCTCCGCCCCTGCCAATGGCGGAGCTAGCATTTGACAGCAGGGTGGTCCGGCTTTATTTTTTTTAGAACAACTATGACATGTAAACATTTTAACTAATTGCATATATCACATAAATAGATAAATATGGTCCTATAAACACACTAAAATTCTCTCAATTTTGCATAAAAGAAGCTTACATAGTACATAGTACATACCTTGAGAAGTGAAAGAAGACTATGTTTCCGGCCTACGCTTTTGCATAGCCAAGAATGTATCCACTAAATCATCATCATTAACCTCGGAAAAAAGCATCCATCCCAATAATGTGACAAGGCAATCATCCAAAAGAGTATGATCCAAATTATTTCTCAACTTGCTCTTGACTGAAACATGTCGGTGAAAAAGTTCTGCAATATCTCCGGTCCTCTTCGTCCTTCAATAGTTCTGCAATAAGAATATACTCGCTGTCAATCATAAATTCATAATGTCACAACTGAATAGAAATAATATGCTTAATTGGGTGTTTGTTCATCGGTTCATCTTCATCAGTTTATGTATTTGTACTGTCCAGTGCACAACAACAAAAAAATAGCAAGCAAACCCTAAGTAAAAGCTTGGGGAATTGGGGAGTGGATGAATGGTACCTCAAATCAGGCCGAGCCGAGTGGCGTAGTGCGGACTAGGTGGCTGCAGCTGGCTTGCAGGGGCGCCAAGCGGCTGAGACAGGGCAGTATCATGGCCTGGGATCGATGGTGGTGCACCTCGCGCTGAATGATTGACAGGCCGAAGGCGCAACGGGGAGGCAGGAGCGGAGGAGCCTCATGGCTGCTGAGCAGCCAGCAAGGGCGGCGACCGGCGATGCAGACATAGGCGGGGATGGGGTGGCCAGCGGCTGGGTATCAGGCAGAGGGTATCGTACGTGTGCCTGGTGCCTCACTACGAGCGAGAGGTGTTTTTCGTTTTAGGTTAAAGTGTTGTTCGGCCGTTTTTTTCTTCTCTGGCCCATTTCTATAGGTATAGGTATATAGGCCGGGTGAAAATCCCAGGGTGGGCCGCGGCCCACACTGGCCACCCTTTAGCTCCGCCCCTGCTGGTGACCAGCAGATTCGAGAGAAGGTTCGTGGCGAGCAGCCTAGCAGAGTTGGCCGGCAAGAGGGCAGCAGATCGACAAGACAGAGGAATTTTCGAGGTTTGTACGCAGGCCACTGCAATAAAATCTCTGACGAGGTTGAGCCTGCACAAGTATGAGCGCTCTGGTACATGAATCACCAACTCTCCCAGCTAACTGCCCGGCCTGCAAGTTGCGTCGCCCTGCTCCCACGCAGAAGAAAAGATGGCGGGATTGGCTCGGCCTCACTGTCCCAAAAACTGAAGCACAGCCCACCAGGGAGGCATGGGCTAGCTCACGTGAGTGACTGGGGCACTCCGCTAGCTGTGGTACGATTTGTTCGGATTTCGTGTTTCTAAAATTGAAGGCCGTGAAAGCATGAACCAGCTCATGAGCATGGCCGGGCTAGCTGCAGGTAGGTGCTAGTTACCTAACCTAGCTCATGGCTATGATGAGGAGCAGCGCAGCGGGAGGCGAGGGGCATGGGCGCTGGTACGTCCGTGGTTGTACTGGGGCGAGTGACGGCGGCGGTGAACGGCAAGGGCAAGGAGAATATGAACAGAAACTTGTCCCGTGCGCGGTGACTGCAGGGGTGGAAAACGCTGATTGAAAAGAAATTCAGTTGACTAAAATGCTCTTTACATCTACCGTTGGATTAGATTAATAATACACACTAAAAGCAGTAGCATAATGTACCGTAAAATTTCTCTATATGAAGTATATATATACGAGAACGGACGTTTGGAGGCCGGGCTCAATGGAGCCCGGAATTTTTGAAGAAATTAACAGTCAACTTCCCGATTTCAAAAAAATCTAAAAAAATGCAAGTATGCAAGGATGAAATGTATAAGTGTGTAAAAGTTTCAGGATGAAATATGTTGAAATGAGATCTGTACAAAAAATAAAAATACATGGCCTGAGAGGGTGAATAGTATTATGTGTTAAAACACCTCAGATTTGTCTTTTTTGCACAACACGTATTTCAACATATTTCGTTGTGAAAATTTACACATATATGCATTATGCCTCCATGTATATCTGTTTTTTTTTTCAGAATTTTGTAAAACATAGAAAATAAAAAAATTGTCGAATTTTGAATTTTTTAAAACCGAGCTCCATATACGTGTCCGATTCCAACCGGCAGGCAATGCAACCATATAAGCCGTACATACGCACGCTAAGATGCTACACGATTCCAACCTATTCGAAAACGACCGACCGAAACACGATTAAACAGCTCGTTCCACAATCCACCGGCAGCTAGCGCACCTTCCACACGATGTCCGAGCACTGGACCGATCTCCCGGACGACCTCCTCCACCTGGTCTACAGCAAGGTTACTGCCCCACGCCACTGCGTGCGCTTCGCCACGGTATGCAGGCAGTGGCGAGCCACCACGATCACTGCAAGGCACGAGGCGCCGCCCGCCCTCCCGTGGCTCATCTTATCCGCATCACACAACGACGACTGTAAGACTAGGCGCGCGTGCATATTGCCCTGAGGACAGCGGGGTCATACGAATCCCACTCCCAAGCGCACTCATTGGTAAGCGGGTGGTGGGAGCTCACGACGATGGCTGGGTCGTTGCGCTTGGGGATAACATGCAGCTTGTAGTTGTCAACCTCTTTTCCGGTGCTGAGGTGCCGCTCCCGGCAAAGGACCTGAGGACGGTATGCTCAGACCGCCGGAGCGACGTGATCTGGAAGGTTGTCTTCTCGGAGTCCCCCACACACCAAGTGGATGAACCCTTCCTGCCATCACCCCTGAGTACGGCATCGCCCTCTGCCGACTTGGTATTCCTGATAGTTCATGGATGTCATTGTCAACACGACGTGGGCCAAGTTTCAGGAAAATTCTGCTACCAGAACATAGTCAAGTTTGAAAAAGGTGTGAACAAAGACGGCGATCTGGTTATCACCGGCGAACCCCCGTGGTTGCATATCCGATGGCACAGCAGCGACATGCTTTTTTTTTGGAACGAAGACGCTAGAAGCGTCCGGCTTTAAATTAATAAAGCAACGAGGCACCCGTCATACAAGGTTCAAACAACGAAATCAAAAGGATAAAAGCAGTTCCGCTCGGCCAACCATCCACCCACACCTAAGGTTCAGGAGCACGCAGGCTCAAATTAAAAACATTAACGTGTGCTAGAAGGGCGAGCAAAGAGAGTGTCCACGTGGATTCTGAGGGCTGGTGGGAAGGTTAATAAGGTGCGTGATGGCCACATCAATTTTACTGGGCTGAAGGGGAAAAAGTTAAAAACACATGGGCCATCGATCACTACTCTAACGCCCAAGCCTCCTCTCGTCTCCTCTCTAGCGATCTCTCTCAGCCGCGACTCCTCGCCGCCGCCACCACCCACACCGGCGAGTCCCGGTGACGGGTGGCACACCAACGACCTCCCCTCACCTCGCTCCTTCCTCACATCCATCGCTAGAGGCCTCCCGCGCTCGATGCTGACCGTCAGCCGTGGCTAGGGTTTCGGGGGCGGCATCCCCTTCGTCGTCGGCGAGGTTTCGGTGGCTCGTCTCTTCCGCCTCTGCACCGGTGAGTTCGTTCCCCTTCTCCCCATCATCTCTACTCCGCTCGAGCTCTGACCCTCACCTCTACTTCCGTCTCTCTCAGATTTGGTGCAGCACCCGCTTGTCTCCATCGACGAGGAGGGCGACCGGGACCCAAGCGCAAGACGACGAGACTACGCCCAACACAAGGTCATGCCTCTGTCCCTCTCCATGCTGCTGCTTCTATAGACTGGTTTTGATTTATTTTGTTGGTTGTGAAACTATCAAATCTGTTTTGGGTGATACACGCTGCTGTTTTGGAAGATTTCAGAATTTATTATGTTGTGCGCACACACATGCAACGTGTTCCGCACAGCTCGGCACAGTAGCGGCAGCGGCACTGTCGGCTACTTATCTGTATTCCTCACCAGAGTTTGAAGTGGCAGAAGCGGGCAGAGTGAGCTCGTTAGCATGGCATGAGAAGTGGTATTTGATAAAATAAAGCATGTCAGGTCAGGTCACTCCTTAGTACTTGTATGGTTTATTCACGTGTGATGCTCCTCTTTGGCCATTTGGCTGAGTGAGTAGAACTAGACGAAGTAAGGGCTGCATGAACTGCACGGCCATTTGTGCTGAAAATTAAGTGGGCGCTGGTTCAGCAAGCAAAGACCCAATGTGTCAGTCTATCTCAAAAAGAAGAGGTCCTGTTGGTTCAGTAAGCAAACACCCAAGAGGTCCCTGTCTATTTGAGAAAAAGGAAAGTGCAACAAAAATGTCAAACATCGCGTGCATGGACTGGATTAATCTTCTGGCCTGCATTTCGGCATTTACCTCAAATTTTGACCAGGATGTATGACTTTGTTAAACAGCAATGTCCAGATTGTGCACTTTAGGTGCGCATCAGTTTTGTTTTCATCAGGCTTTACTTACTTCAATTTAGTTTCATTTTCGCATTACTTCTTTTTGACATGGGTTGGAGTGGGAGCTACGATATTCTCTTTTGACGATATACGACTATTTGAAAGAGTATAAGCAAATAATTAATATTTAGTACAAATGCGATAGGGGACATGTGTTTTGAACTTCCTCTGGTTTTGAGAGAGTTTAGCCACTCCATATATTTCCTCTCTGGCAAGTCGTTTTGCCTATGATATATTGTATTCCTTTCTTTCTAACCTGAAAGTTAGCGTGTCAATTTTAAATTAATTAGAGCTCATTTCTTCGCATGGTTCATTGATCCATACTTAAAAAATGAACTTCCATTTAGTTCATAATGTGTTCTTGGCTTCTTGATGACTGGAAATAAGTGTCCTATGTTTCTGCGTTTAATGTAGTTTCCCAATCGTAGATTTTGCTAATGAAATAAATACGTCGAAAGGGGATTGGACATGTTACTGCCTAAGGAGATAGCGCCAAACTTTTGTATTGATTATGTTGCTATTTTCATACTTCAGTTAAGTTCTTGCTTTATGTGATGGGCAGGTTAGTTTACACTTCCTGAATGCCTCTGTATTCTGTTATGGCAGTTCTAAAACTTCTATCCCATAGGGCACACAACATTCAGAGGGAAATTTGTCTGTTCTTAATACTTTGCTTGTCCATACGACTATTGGCTTTTGTTGCCTGTGTAGTATTTTTTAAGTGTTTATAAATCATATATATATTCTGTAAATTGTATATTTTTGAATATTAAGGAACCCAATTTTTCCGTCTCCAATTGTAAAACCGACTCTCTCTGGATTTAGGAGATTAACTCATTATATGCACAATTTAACTTCTAAATTAATCTCCTTTTACATGTGGTTTAATTTCAAAATACACGCAGTGTAGATACGACTAAATATGCATTGCACGCATGGAAAATATTAGATACATTGATTTCTTTGGATGGGGTTGACATTTGGGTAGATGCTACACCATTGGTAATGACGATGCTTCAGCAACTTCCTTAGATTATTGTAATTTCCAAGCATTCAGTTATCCTTCCGTATATCATTCTGTACATTTTGTGCCCGTTGACCAATTATTTGGCCTACAGGCCTACCGTGAGTGTCCCTCACCTATTTAGTATTGTCCCTTCTGCATACAGATTGCAAGCATAGTTCTTAACAGTCCACTTATTCTTGCTGAATGACAGGTTTGTAATTCATGGCATTTGGCGCATCTGCGCTTAAATTCTTGCTGGAATGGTGAACAACGATGCCATTTGGTACATAACTGAACTTGAACACCCATTATGCATCTGATTTCTCTACACTTCAATCATTCATGATTGCTGGGAAGATGAGTTTCATAATCTGCACAAGAAATATGAAAGAAAAGAAAGTCGGACTAGATGTCTCCACCCACGCCTCGACTATCAGGTTATTCTCTGTTCTTTCTTTCCTTGTCCTCTTCTCTCTTCTATAAATTCATCAAATTTGATTATTCTATTTAAGAACTAAAAATAAAATAGAAATATTCATGTATAGGACAATCATATGTCCTGTTTGTCTTCATAGTGCAGCTGATGTAATGCACCATTTCACAAGTAAGAACAGGACAAAAGCTACTACGTGCGCTCAATAAATTTCATAGTTTTGGATAGAAAAGGGGGAGCTGCATAAGAATTAATTATAGGGCAGTTGTATGTGTGGATACAGACACAGAAGTAAGGAATGGTATATGAATGATATCATATAAATAAATTGGTGGGCAGAAGTTGGTCTGATTTTATGGGATTAATTAATCCTGTATGTGCTTGCCAATTTTGGTTAGTAAGTACCAGGTAGCAGCTATCTTTTCATAATCCTTCTACCACTTCTTGATGCACCTATCTTTTTCTTTCAGGTTACCATCAACAAAATGAAGAAAACCGACAATTTATTTTTGAAGTAAACGGCAATACGATGTGAAGGTATTCAAGAGGATCTGGTCTTATTTTTCTGATCCCTATGGCCCCTGTGAAGCGTCAACTATATCAGCATTTTGAAGCTTAGAATGGCTAATGCTGATTGTTTAGAGCTTAGTTATAATGATTTCATGTGCATCAGGTTATATTGTTCAAGTGATTGCAACTGATTTATTTTCAGAGCTAATATTATTTACACGTATAAGCTTAGGACTGACCTTTTATTTGTCTATGGCAACTACATATCTACATTGTTCCATGTATCAGCACTTGTATGCACATGCGTCAAACATATCAAAAACAGGAAAGTAAAAGGGGCGCTTTCCCACCTGGCACCGCCCAGCTTCCTATCAGGAGGCCCGCAATGGCGGGCCCCAACCGCTAGTATTACATCCAAGGAGACAGCCAGCGTTGCTAGGCTACACCGGCACTAGTCAACTCCAAAAGCATCATACGAGCGACGTTTCTTGTCTTGCCAAAGTCTGAACCGTCTAAATGCGCATCATGGCCTCCGTCATGCGATCATCATCGCGCTCCTTCCCCAGCGATATCCACGTCTGTAAAAATAAGCAGTATCATGGACCTGGGGCGATCCCATCTATCGCCACCCGCCTCCCCTCATCCCCCTTCCGTCCCTCGCCGCCGCCGGAGACGGCCGCCGGCAAAGCCCGCGCGGACGCCGGGGAAGGTGGCGGCGGCGATCTCGGCGCCCGGATCGATCTCGTCAGCCTGCGGGCCGGAGTATCGGATCGGTGGCCCGCGGATCCTTGGGCGGCAGCCCTATCGGTGAGGCGGCGTCGTCTGGTGGCTGGAGACGTCTGCAGGCGACGCTGGCCAGCGTACTCGGCTGTGCGGGTGGCGGGTCGCTGGTGGAGTCCGGCCATGGCGCGTTCTCCGTTGCGTCAGATCTGGAGGTTCCCCTTTCTCATGCTGCCTCTGTCGTCGTCCCAGCGGTTTGCGGCTGCAGGTGTAAAATAGGTTGGAAAACGTTGAACCCTTTGTCTCGGGCCGCATATATATATATATGGCATAAGCCTTGGCGTACAAGTAGTTGGAGATCGATCGGGACGATCGTTACAGAAGACGTGCAAGGAAAGCTACGAGAGAGAGAGAGAGAAGAAGAGATAGAGATGAAGTACAAGTTTAAACAACAAGTCCTATCCCTATACAACTATTCTAACACTCCCCCTCAATCTGAACCTCAATGAGCTTTGCCAAGGTTGAGATTGTATGTAAACTTTTCCAGTCCTCTCAAAGTAAGTAGTTTTGTAAACCCATCTGTAAGCTGATCTCCTGTAGGAATGAACTTGATCTCAAGCAACTTCCGAGCCACTCTTTCTCTGACAAAATGAAAGTCAACCTCAATGTGTTTTGTTCTTGCATGAAAAACTGGATTGGCTGAGAGATAGGTTGCACCAATGTTATCACACAATAGTCTTGCAGCCTGAGGTGCTTTAATGCCAAGCTCATAAAGAAGTGTCTGAATCCACATTACTTCAGCTGTAGCATTAGCCAAGGCTTTATACTCAGCCTCTGTACTTGATCTTGAGATAGTGGCCTATTTTCTTGCGCTCCATGACACAAGGTTTGTTCCCAGAAAAACAGCAAAACCACCTGTAGATCTTCTATCATCATCACATCCTGCCCAATCTGCATCTGAATAAGCAGTTACAAGAAGAGAGGAAGACTTGGTAATCTGAAGTCCAAGACCTTCTGAGTACTTAAGATACCTTAGAATTCTCTTAACTGCAGTCCAATGAGTAGTTCTAGGCGCATGCAAATATTGACATACCTTCTTTACTGAGTAGAAAATATCAGGACGAGTAAGGGTTAAATATTGCAAGGCACCTACAACACTCCTATAATTTGTTGCATCAACTGGTGCAAGAGCTTCTCCACTTTCTGCTGTAAGCATTTCTGAGGTAGAAATTGGTGTACTAACTGGCTTGCAATTTCCCAAACCCACTCTTCTGAGAATATCAGTGGTATATTTTTCCTGTGAGAGAAGTATGCCATCTTTAATTTTCTTCACTTCTATTCCAAGAAAATAATGAAGATCACCCAAGTCTTTGAGGGCAAACTCCAATTTCAAATCCTTAAGCAAGCAAGTTGTAGCTTCTGCACTTGAACTAGTAACAATTATATCATCAACATAAACAAGCACAAAGATAATAACATTGCCTTTTCTAAAGAAGAACGATGAAGTATCTGCCTTGGATGGTATGAACCCAAGGTATTGCAGCTGCATGCTCAATCTGGAATACCAAGCTCTTGGTGCTTGTTTCAAGCCATATAATGCTTTATCCAACTTACAGACATAATGTGGTGTGCTGTGATCCTCATAGCCTGATGGTTGCCTCATGAACACTTCTTCCTCAAGAACACCATGAAGAAACGCGTTCTGAACATCTAGCTGTCTTAAGCTCCAACCTCTGGAAATAGCAATAGACAGAACAAATCGAATAGTGGCAGACTTAACAACAGGGCTAAAGGTATCTTCATAATCAATTACAAACCTTTGCTTAAAACCTTTGGCAACTAATCGAGCTTTATACCTGTCTATGCTTCCATCAGATTTTCTTTTTATCTTGTATACCCACTTGCAATCAATAATATTGTCTCCATGTTTTGGTGGTACCAAGTGCCAGGTTTTATTTTTCATAAGAGCATCATATTCATTGTCCATAGCTTCCTTCCAATCCTTATTAGCAAGAGCATCATGCAAATGAATTGGTTCACCGGTAGTTGTAAGGAAAGCTCGTTTAACTTTGTCATACCTTATAGTACCATCGTTGTACTGTTTTTCTTTGACAATACCTGACCGGGACCTTGTTTGCCGAAGGGAAGTTGTAGAAGACATAGGAACAACCGCTGTGGACGGTGGTACACGCGATCCTGGTGCAGCTGTATTGGCCACAGAAGATCCAGCCGGTTCTCTATCCAAGACAGAGGGCAAACCCGTCGGCTCCTGATCCGAGGCGGAACCTGACGCCCTGCCGGTCGGGGACCCAGGCGCGCAGCCGCGGCTGGCCACTGTGGGGCCAGGCACGCGCCCATGGTCGGCTGTTGGAGAGGCCCGCGGTGACGTGGAGACAGGGGATTTGCCCCTTCCCGCACATGGGCTGGCGGGTGGCTCGAGGCGCGGGGACGTGGCGCGAGGCGACGCGTCCAGACCAGTGGGCTCCACCCTGGCCGCACGGTCGGCCGCCTGCCCACGCGAATCCAGGCCCACGAGCGGCTCGCCCTGGAATCGCGCGCTGATAGCGGCAGGTTGAGCGCGTGGATCCGCCTGGGATCGCGTGTTGTCAGCCAGATCTGCATCGTGTTCCGCGCCGCCCTTGTTTGTTTCCTCACACATGAAATCACAGTTTGTGTTAGTAGAAATTGCAACAGAATCAGAATTTCCTGTGGATTTTTGCACACGATCAAGATCAGTTAATTCTCCCCCGTGATCAGAAGGTGCATCAGAATCAGATAAAAGTGCAATTTCAGCACGAAGTAAAGCGCCCGCATTAGGATGAAGTTTGGCAAAAGGAAAGAGTGTCTCATCAAAAACAACATCACGAGAAATATAAATGCGTCCGGTAGCAATTTCAAGACACTTATACCCTTTATGGAGATTGCTATAACCGAGAAAAACACACTGAGTGGATCGGAACTCAAGCTTATGATGATTATATGGACGCAAATTGGGATAGCAAGCACACCCAAAAATTCTAAGATAGTTGTAATCAGGTTTTTGATGATACAAGCGCTCTAATGGAGTAGAGTTGCCAATGACTTTGCTAGGAAGCCTATTGATAAGATAGGTGGCGGCAATAAACGCTTCGTCCCAATATTTGAGAGGCATGGAAGCATGGGCTAGAAGGGAGAGGCCAACTTCAACTATGTGGCGATGTTTGCGCTCAGCAGAGCCATTATGTTGATGTGCGTGAGGACATGACACATGATGAGCGATGCCGATGCTCCGAAAGAAAGAGTTGAGTTTTTCATACTCCCCTCCCCAGTCACTTTGAACTGAAAGAATTTTTCTATCAAATTGTCTTTCAACGAGTTTCTGGAATTCTTGAAAGATAGAGAAAACTTTAGATTTATACTTGAATAAATAAATCCAAGTAAACTTGCTGTAGTCATCAATGAAACTCACATAATATTTTTTTCTTCCAAAAGAATCTCGGGCATGGCCCCATACATCACTAAAAATAAGCTCTAAAGGAGCATGAGAAACACTATAAGACTTGGGATACGGAGGCTGGTGACTCTCGGCACACTGACAAGCTTCACAAATAGACTCACTGATGAAACTTTGTGACAAAGGAAGTTTGTCTTTATTGACTACTTGGTTTACTATAACTGAAGATGGATGTCCAAATCATTGATGCCACCTTTCCAGAGAGGGTTTGATGACGGAGTAGACTTGACGACGCCGGCGACTAAGTGCTCCGGATGTGATAGGGTAGAGACCCCCAATGCATCTACCGTGATGGAGAAGTTCCCTCGTTGCCCGATCCTTGATGAAAAAATAACGAGGGTGAATTTCAAAGAAAACATTATTATCGGTGGCTAGACGGGACATGGATGCAAGATTTTTATCAGCTTGTGGGACATGAAGGACATCCTTAAGAATGAGATCACGTTTAAGGTTAGGGGAATTAATTGAAGCTTGACCAATGTGGCAAATATCCATACCTCCTCCACTTGCAGTATGAATCTGATCGGCGCCATGGTACCTCTCGCGAAGAGCAAGTTGCTCTAGTTCATTGGTGACATGATCGGTGGCGCCAGAATCAACGTACCAGACGCCTTCTCCTGCTTGTTCACGCATGGCAGCAGCAACATGGCGAGCGTCAGGGACAAAATTCTCATCGTAGCGGTGCCAGCAATCCATGACCTCATGGCCGGATTTCTTGCAAAGCTGGCATCGGGGACGAGGACGTGGAGCGGCAGAACGGCGGTTATTGTTGGAGTTGAAGCCGAGGCTCCCACCGCTGCTGTTGGAGTTGTTGTAGCCGCCTCCATTGTTGTAGACGTAGCCCCCACCAGAGCGAGCGCCATCGCCCTGAGGAGCGCCGCGTCCACGGCCGCCGCCACGGTTCTGCCCCTGGTGACCGCGCCCACGGCCGCGACCACGAGCAGCAGAGTTGGCCGAGGACTGCCGTAGGTCGCCGCCATGAAGAAGGGTGAGGCACGTGTCGAAGCTCAATAGCTGGCTGTACAGCTCCTGGACGGTGATGGGTTCCACACGGGCAGCAAGTGCGGAAACAACCGGATTGTACTCCATGTCCAAGCCAGCGAGGATCTTGGAAACGATTTCTTGATCGGAGAGGGCCGTGGTGGTGCATGCGACTTCGTCGGTGAGACTTTTGATCCTGCCAAGATATTCAGCCATGGTCATGTTACCTTTTTTTAGGTTAGTGAGCTCGATGCGGGTGTTGATGGCTTGGGCTTGACTCTGGGCGGCAAACAAGGCGTGGATGGCGCTCCAGACTTCGGCCGGCGTCTGCAACGTCGCGACCTGTGCGAGGATATCGCGGGAGAGAGATCCCATCAGATACCCTTGTAGCTGCTGCTGTTGTGCGTACCAGAGGGATCGGGCATAGTTGAAGATCTGTTCCTCCTTGCCTTCCTTGGTAACGGTGAGGGTGGCCGGCAGTGGCGGGCTCTTCCCGTCGAGGTGGTGTTCCATCGGAGCGCCTTTGATCTGAGGCAGCACAATGGCCTTCCATAAGAGGAAGTTTCCCCTCGTGAGCTTCTCCTGTGGTGGCGATCCGAGAGACCCCGCGGTGGTGCTGGATGAGGATGATGCAAAGGCGGAAGGCGAGGTGGTGGTGAGCGCGCCCGAGGTGTCGGACAGCGATGCGGCGGCGGTGGTGGACATGTTCTCAGTCGAGATAGGAGGCTTGATGCGCTTTTCGGGAGGTAGCTAGATGCGATCTTTGATCTATGAGGAAGAGGCTCTGACTACCATGTCAAATAGGTCGGAAAGCGTTGAATCCTTTGTCTCGGGCCGCATCTATATATATATATATATGGCATAAGCCTTGGCGTATAAGTAGTTGGAGATCGATCGGGACGATTGTTACAGAAGACGTGCAAGGAAAGCTACGAGAGAGAGAGAAGAAGAGATAGAGATGAAGTACAAGTTTAAAACAACAAGTCCTATCCCTATACAACTATTCTAACAGCAGGCTCCGGTGGTGGTGAGCCTTGGTGGTGTACTTTGGGTCCGGGGGAAACCTTGGCCAGTCTAGCCGCCCCGGCGGCGGCGACGCCCATGGGCGCCGCTTTACTTCATGAAGGCGCAGCTGAGGGCCCAATCTACCCACCTTGATCCCCGGCCGGGTGAAAACCTTCAATCCTTCTCGGATCTGGCGGCAGCGGCGCTTTTTGCGTCGTGACCTTCCTGGAGGTGTCGTCAGGGGCACTGGGGCTCGGTTGGGAGTGCGGAGGATCTATAGGTGAAGGGGATAGGACCAGTGGTAGAAGGTGGTGTTCGCGAAGGAGGGGCAGCGTTGCATCTGACACGTCGACAATGGCGGGTCTCAGCGGCATGGAGCAGCGGGGTCTCGCTGCTGGGCGTGTGTTGATGGACGAGCGCAGGATGGTGGCGTTGTCTGGCGTCGTGGTGGCGTCGACGGAAGCTAGACCGGGCAAGGTAGATGCAGCAGTACATCTCTAAAGATGGATTGGTGGCAGGTGGCTGCGGCGGCCTCATACCCGGCAGGCGTCCTGGTTGAGGAGTGCGCCGGATCGGTGGGTGACCCATACCCGGCAGGCGTCCTGGATGGGAACTCAGGTCTTAGATGTTAGGTTTGGCTGCGAGGTCTGTTTGGTATTAGGCCCAGACTATCAGCATCCCTTCATCAAATGAATAGGAGTAGCAACAGATGTTGCCTAGACGGTAGCTTCAGACTTGCTGCTATATTTCTTTGTAAGGTCTTTTAAGAATAATTAATAAAGTGGTTGTATGCATCGCCCAGATGCAGAGGCCGGGGTCTTCCTCCTTTTCTATTTTTTTTTGAAGATCACATCAGCCGGATGATTAGGAAATTTCTTCTCAATCGTAATTTTATTCCGCGTCGTCCATAGAGCCCACGGCAGCGCCCCTACGCATCGCCTAGCGATTCTACCGCTGGTCCCTTTTGTGTTTTGATTAACGTGAGCAAGTCAGCACCCGAAGCGGGGTTCCAATTCGAGTGGAATGCATCCCTAACCGCACTCCACGCGAACTTGGCCAGGTGGCATCTAAAGAACACGTGGTTAGCGTCTTCACCTAGGACGCACACTGCACAAGAACCATCGGCCGGGCCGCTGCGTTTGGCAACGTTGTCCGAGGTAGGCAGCCTATTCTTAAACATTTGCCACATGAAGATTTTAATCTTCAAGGGCAAACCTGCCTTCCATAGTCCCCTTGCTATGTCTGGCGCATTCCCTTCAGTAAGTTTGTTATAGAGAGATTTCACCGAAAAGTTTTTGGAGGCGGTTAAGCTCCAATCAACCGAATCAGTACCCGCGCCTAAACGGTAACCGCCAATTTTTTGAACCAGGTCATACCATGACTCTCGTTCGGCATTGGTGAGTGCCCGCAAAAAATGTATTGCTGGGGAGAGGCACTTAAAGCGTCCCCAACCATGATATTGATGTTTGTGGCGATCTGGTACAGACTGGGGTGGCTTTGCCAAAGGGGAGCGGGTCCCGACCAACAATCTAGCCAAAATTGAGTGGGTTGGCCATTGTTGATCTGGAACTTGGCCCCAACCGCAAAAGCGGGTCGGACCACTTGGGCAGGGACATGCTTGAGTATCCAAACAACATTGTCGAGCTACATGGCAAGCTAGCAATGGTAGGGAGGACCTGGTCACACGGCATTAGACACAGACTCAAAGTGTTTGAGCTTGTTGATGAATCAAGCACAAAGTATGATTACAAGTGGGAGGAGGTAACGAGCTTGGGTGACTATGCATTGTTTGTAGGGACAATGTGGTTCAAGGTTGTGTACATATCGGCAGCTAGCGTGGCGGGGTGCAGACGAACTGCATCTACGTTGATGACGCTACGTACTTGACAAGTTTGGACGGCCATGGTGACCATGTATATCCTATGCTAGATAAAAGTAATGACCATGTCACGCAGTGGATCAAAACAGCAGGATGTAATGTAGTTGTTCAATCTTCAACTGGCACGTGGGTTCTTCCTCACTACTAGAAAAAAGGCTATTAGTGGCGCACCGGTTTTTGCTATTAATGGCGCACTATAGGTGCGCCACTATTAACACGCCACTAGTAATTGTTAGTAATGGCGCACCTTTGCTGCGCCATTGGTAATCCAAATACCAGTGGCGCACCACATGGTGCGCCACTACTAACCCTTAGGTGCTCCACTGGTATTCCCTCCAAGTGCGCCACTAATAGCCTTATAGGTGCGCCACTAGTAATAAAGGAAGGTGCGCCACTAATAAGGGCTTAAATGCGCCACTAGTAATATATTTGAAAAACAAAAAAAAATCAAATTTACAGAAAACAACCTATAAGGAAAAATAATTTAAAAACAAAAAATGAAATAGAATCATAATTTTTATTATAGTAAGAATATTACAATGTCTTTACAAGTATCCAATAAAAGGAAAATTGCAAGGAAATAAAAGAAAATCCTAAAAGTAATCTTTTCTTCTTTTCTTCACTTTATCCCTGCAAAATGTAACAAAATAAACAGAAAGACAAACAAACTATTTATAACATGTCAATACTGTTATTTTTTATGCAGAACTAGATATGAGCATATATTTCCAGAATTACATGGTGTGAATATTGTATGAGTAAGATTATAATAGAAATGAATTTTGATAGGAGCCCACTTTCGACGAGTATTTATCTCACAGAGCTAAATAATCAGGGCATTTACCTTTTGATAATATTATTATACTATACTACCAGTATACTACTCCACTTGGATTTTTTAGATGAGCAGATCTGAGATAGACATATGTTCAAGTGGCTATAGGTAGGCTTGAAGAATTCTCATCGGTTCAAGTGGCTACAGGTAGTCGCACAGCTGGAATATAGACTACTAGTACTATTTGAAAAGAAAACAAGAGCAAATCTGAACGTACTAGTCAGATCCAATCACATTGAGCTAGAAAGAAAATTCATCAGGAAACAGATGGCCGACGACTTACTTCCAGACGTTGAGGATCTCGTTGTGACTGGCGAAGACGCTGCGGAGCGTGTCGCAGACGGACTGCTCACAGCGATAGCTGCCGCAGATGAACTCGTTGTCCTGCAGGTAGTCCAGCAGCCAGGAATTAAAGATAGGAGGGCTAGAATTGAAAGAACTAACAATTCATGAGTAGGGCAAACATAAACATGCTCAAGTATAAGAAAAAGGAGAACACCCAATTCTATGCAACAACATAGAAAAAAAGGAATAATTTAGCTGATGCATTTGAGCTCATATGCTTTAGAAGTGGTCATACGATGTGTTTAGCATTCCCATACGATGGTGTCCTTTTTTCTTCTTCTAAGGAGCACATACTCTTTGTGGTATTGTGGTTATACTAAGTTACTAACTCACCAGCAAGCAATCTCAAACAAGTATCAGCAAAAAAAAGGGTTACTTACTAAGTCGAAGCCTGTTCTTTAATGCAGCTAAACAAACATATGTTGTGATAGGTAAAATACCCTTTAAAGCAGGACTGATTCCAGAGTCTATGATGTTCACCAATCAACGCGGTGCTCTATATCTATGACTGCGAGAACTGAAAACAGAGTATCCGAAAAAAGTACTAGAACACAAGCAGCAACATAGACGGAAAACATGAATAGTTCAGCCAAATGCAGTTGAGCCAGTTGGCATACAATTCAACAGTTGTTAAGAATCAAATTAAGGGTGTGTGGCATTTCCATATCCTGGTGTCTTTATCTCTAAAGAACACTAATACTCTGTTTGGTAATATTAAGTTACTAACCGGAAGCCTCTTTTAGTGCAGCTAAACAAATACTCCCTCCGTTCCTAAATACTTGTCTTTCTAGAGGTTTCAAATGGTGACTACATACGGAACAAAATGAGTGAATCTACACTCTAAAATATGTCTATATACATCCGTATGTGGTGACCATTTGAAATCTCTAGAAAGACAAGTACTCCCTCCGTTCCTAAATAATTGTCTTTCTAGATATCTCAACAAGTGACTACATACGAAACAAAATGAGTGAATCTACACTTTAAAACATGTCTAAATACATCCGTATGTTGTAGTTCATTTGAGATGGCTAGAAAGACAAATATTTAGGAACGGAGGGAGTATTTAGGAACGGAGGGAGTACATGCTCAAATATGTTACCTATTCTCTAGAACAGCGCTGATTCCAAAATAAGCAACGCAAAGCATGTACATTACCCCTAGATGGTATGACCCGAAGGTGAAAAGCACGACATTTGCGTTGACTTGGCCTCTCTGAATAGCCAACTCCTTGACCCACTCTTTCACAATCTGCATTTCAAACATGCATATTGTTCACCAGACGAAAAATTACCAAAAGGTAACGCCAACTCGCATATGGCAGGAGGAAACAGCCACCTTGTCAAGCTTCCCCAGCACCTCTTCTTGCCTGGTGGCCTCCTCCTTGCTCTTGTACAGACCCAGCTGGGCCAAAAGCTGCGATTTTGATCAACGAGCAAGGCTTCAATCGGTTCATCTAGTACTTGGTTGAAATAGGAAGGTAAAGAAGACCAGAATATACGAGTTCTGTGGAGTGTTTTTTTTTTCAGCTCACCATAGAGAATTGGTAGCTGGTAAACTTGGTTGGTGACACATATGATCGTGAAGTTGTTGGTATTTCACCAAGTTTCAGGCTAAAGCTAGACCCGGGTTTTGTCTAAAGTCTGAACTGACAAGTTATAATAAGCTCAAGACTGCAGTGACTTTATTCATCCCTATCCAGTATACTCTACTAGTGCAGAAGTGAATTTGTTGTCAAAATTTACTTGGTTGTAAGCGGGAGGTGAAGAACGCCAGAATTATACAACCTGACAGCCCAAGATTCAGATGTTATATGCCGTTCATGTTGCTCAGGGAAACTTGGATCAGAAGTTCAGAACCCAAGATTTAGATGGCATGATGTAGGTGACTCCTAGCTAAATGAGAGCACGCGAGAAACGGCAGGGAGGGAGCGGGTGTTACTTAGCTCACCTGGGAAACGAAGAAGTGGACGGATGCCCGCAGGAGACGACGATACGAAGCGCTCAACTTGGCGGCGCCGGTGGGAATGGCGACCCTAGCGGTTCTGGCGCTGCTTCTGTGCATCTCCATGACCTCCATGGACGGGTGCGCCGCCGCTCAGTACAAGGTGGGCGGGCTGGACGCGTGGGGGGTGCCGCCGTCCAGCAAGCCGGACGTGTACGTGCGGTGGGCCAACTCCGTCCCCGTCAAGCTCGGCGACGCCCTCTTCTTCCTCTACCCGCCCAGCCAGGACAGCGCCGCGCAGCTCACCGCCAAGGCCTTCGCCGCCTGCGACGTGTCCGACCCGCTGCTCAAGCTGGAGGACGGCAACTCCGTCTTCAACCTCACCAAGCCCGGGCGGGCCTACTTCAGCAGCGCCGCCCCGGGGCGCTGTCGCAAGGGCCAGAAGTTCAAGCTGCGATGATACTTGTAAGAAACAGAATCATAGCCTCGGATCGGCCAACCTGTGGCAATAATCGAATCAGAGCGGCAGATCGGTTCGAACCTGCTCCAATTCCTGCATGCTGTGGAGGTCAGCCTCCAGCGGCCCGTCGAAGGACCGCATAATCTGGAAGCTAGACGAGGATCTGGAAGCCCGGCTATGGCTGTGGCGGCTGGATCTGGGGCCTTGGGGTGGCGGGGAGCTCCTCCTCCTGCAGCTCGGCGGCCTCCACACCCCGGAGCAACGCCCTCGCCGGAGGACGTGGTCACCAGCTCTCGTCTGGATCCGGTGAGGAGGGTTGGGGAAGGAGCTCACCACGGCTCCATGCCCTGGATCTGGTGTGAGGGAGGGGGAAGGGGGCTCGCCGTGGTCGGGAGGGAGAGGAAGAGGCGGGCGGCCGGGGCTTCCCGATCTAGATCGAAGTCGAGGGAGGTGGGTGGGTGTGTCAGGAGGAAGGGGAGGGGAGAGAACGTGACTAGAGGGTGGGGATAAGGGGTGATAGCAATGGTGTTAGACTGTATATGTATACGTAGACTTGTGTATACGTCTTATACTTGTACTTGTACCCTTTGGTACTTATATATAATGAGATAGCCGCACCCCAAGGGTGTCGAGCAGTTGCCCCAATATCCTGGTTTTACATGGTATCAGACTAGGGTTTCCCGTCTTCCGCTGCACCCCTTGCGCCACCGATCGCTACCGCCGCCTCGCCCGATGGCCTCCGCTAACTCCGCCGCCGCCTCGGCTTCCTCCCCTGCTGGCGCGCCGGTCACCCCCTCGTCGCCCTTCCTCGCCCCGCTTCGCCACGGCCTGGCGGCAGCCGCCGCTGCCCGCCGAAGGCCATCTGCAGGGCGGGCAGGGCGGGCAGGAGCAGGGCGGGCCGGGCCTTCCCCAGCCGCCGATCGCTGCTGGCGGCGCCTCGCCCTCGACCTTCGCCTTCGCGCCGCCACCTCTTCGCGGCTCTGCACCGTCCGCCTACGGGGTGGCTCCCCCCCAACCCTACGGAGCCCCTCCGCCCTACTATGGCGCGACCCAGCCCTACACTCCGTGGTACGGCGCCCCTGCACCAACCTACGGCGCCGCGCCACCGATGCCTTCCTCCTGGCCGACGCCTCCGTCATCACAGATGGCGTCGTCGCCCTATGGCGCGGCCTACGGTGCCGCGCCCGCCGTGTCTTCGGTGGCCCCGCCTGGTCCGGTCGATGCCCCTGCTGGTCCTGGCTATGAGGCGTCCTTGTCCCTTGCTCCCCATGATGTGCAGAACATGGGTTCCCATACGGGTTATGCTCCGACGCCATCGCCGTTCTACTTCTCGCATCTCCTTCCGGTGAAGCTTACACCGGACAACTATCTGTCCTGGCGGGCGCAGGTGCTACCTCTCCTACGGAGTCGCTACTTGGAGGGCTATGTTGATGGCTCCATCCCATGCCCGCCGCCGTATCACCCGGCTCATCATGTGTGGGTGGCTCAAGACCAGGCGATACTTTCGGCCATTCAGTCCTTGCTAACTCCGAGCGTGTCGTCACTTGTCATCTTCACCGCGACATCTCGGGAGGCTTGGTCTGCACTTCACAGCAGTTTTGCCTCTCAGTCTCAGGCGCGTGCTCACTCTATCCTCACTGAGTTGGGGGAGAGCAAGCTTGGTGGCCTCACCATCATGGAGTACTTCAACAAGATGTCAGGTCTTGCAGACACGCTGGCCTCCATTGGCCAGCCTCTTGGAGATGAGGACTTCACCACTCATGTGCTCAATGGCCTCGATGATGACTATGACAATCTCATTGAGAACGTCCATGGGTGCGAGGCGCCTCTCCCGCCACGGGAACTGTATGTGCGGCTCCTTGGTCGCGAACAGTGCATCAAAGCGCGTCGATCTACTCCGAGTTTTGCCTCTGCTAACGCTGCAACCCGTGGCAAATCGCAGAAGCCGTCGCTCCCTGCCAAGCTGGCGGTTCCATCTCAGCCCTCAGGGGGCGCCGCGCCGTCCATCACAGGCGGATCACGGCCGGTGGCTTGCTGCCCCAGTTGTGGTGCTCAGCAGGCATGCCAACTGTGTGGGATTGAGCGCCACGTAGCTTCTCGCTGTCATCGCCGCTACAAGCAAGATTTCCTTGGCCTCGGAAACAATGGCAAGGGGAATGAAAAACAGGCGGCCGCTGCGGTGGTGGGTCATGAGCACGGGCATACTCCATCCTACTCGATTGATCCCTCGTGGTACATGGACACGGGAGGTACCAACCACCTCACCAACGACATGAGCAAGCTTTTAGTCCAGGAGCCATATCGCGGTCATGATCAGGTGCACACCGCCAACGGAGCAGGTATGCGCATCTCCCATGTTGGTCAGGCATCCCTTCTTGCACAAAATTCACGAAAACTGCATTTGTCTAACATCCTTCGTATTCCCACTGCTTCGCGTAGTTTGTTGTCTGTTCCACAACTTACTCGTGACAATAATGTCCTTGCTGAATTTCACCCTTTTCGTTTCTTTATCAAGGATCGGGACACGAGGGTCGTTCTACTTAGCGGTCGTCTTCGCTGTGGCTTGTATGCACTTGACGCGCCAACCGCACCGCCCATGCAGTTTTCTCCTCAGGCGTTCAGTGGTGTTCGTGTCTCGCCTACACATTGGCACGCGCGACTTGGTCATCCTGCCGCTCCCATAGTCCGTCATGTGTTGCATCGTCATGAGCTACCAGTTGTGTCAAATAAAACTGCTGAACCTATTTGTGATGCCTGTCAGCAGGGCAAGAGTCACCAACTCCCGTTTTCAGAGTCTAGTCGTGTTGTGAAACATCCTCTTGAGCTTATTTTTTCTGATGTATGGGGTCATGCCCAAACGTCTGTTAGTGGCCACAATTATTATGTCAGTTTCATTGATGCTTACAGTCGGTTTACCTGGCTCTATCTTATTAAGAAAAAATCTGATGTGTTTGATGTGTTTATCCAGTTTCAAGCACATGTTGAGCGTCTCCTTCGCCAAAAAATTATTCATGTCCAAAGCGACTGGGGGGGTGAATATCACAACCTCAACTCATTCTTTAACAAGCTTGGGATTGCACACCGTGTGTCTTGCCCCCATACGCATCAGCAGAATGGGACTGCCGAACGTAAGCATCGTCACCTTGTAGAAACTGGCATCACCTTATTAGCTCATGCCTCCGTACCTTTTAGGTTCTGGAGTGATGCTTTCTCCACTGCCTGTTTTTTGATCAATAGGCTGCCTTCACGACTACTGAATATGAAAACTCCACTTGAACTCTTGCTCAATGAAATCCCAGACTACACCTTTCTCAAAGTCTTCGGGTGTGCCTGCTGGCCTCATTTGCGTCCATATAATAAACATAAGCTAGAGTTTCGGTCGAAAAAGTGCGTCTTTCTTGGGTATAGTTCCCTTCACAAAGGGTACAAATGCCTACATGTTCCCACCAATCGCGTTTACATTTCTCGTGACGTTGTTTTTGATGAGAATGTGTTTCCCTTTCGTGCACTTCTGAATACCTCTATCACTCTTATGCCAGACGCTTCTTCTACCACACCTGTGCCTGATCAATTTGTGGATGTTGGATATGCTCCTGTGTTGCTCCCTAACCATGCTGCAGGTGTTGGCCGTGGCGCCCGCCTCGAGCTTCTTGAGGAACAGGCACCGGCGCGTCCAGAGGACGATCGCATGCATGGGGCATGCATACCGGGCGGTACTCCGCAACCCGTGAGAGCTGCGCCCGCAACTGCCTCGCGGGCATCACCCGACGCCGCCCTGCGAGCGTCGCCCTCACCCGTCTCGTGGGAGTCGCCCGAGCCGGACTCGCAGGAGGTCGCTCCTGGGCCGGCCACGCCAGGCTCGCATGGGCCGGCTTCGGCTCCCGATGGGCCGGCCACCCCAGGCTCGCCCGCTCCTTCAGCACCCAGTGGCTCCGGCGTGGGCCTGGGCGACGTGGCCGTGTCGGACGTCACACCGCCCGCCTCTCCGACGCCCAGTGGCTCTGGCGTGAGCCTTGGCGACTCGGGGTCGCTTCTTTCGCCGCCTGCATCAAGCCTTGCGTCGCCACCACAACCTGCTGCTCCTCGACATCGCACGCGCAGTCAGACATGTCTTTTTCAGCCTAAGATCCGGACCGATGGGACTGTCGCGTGGCTCGCCGCGTGCATGGCTCATGCTGCTGAGGATCCCACTGCTGAGCCTCGCCATTTTCAGGCTGCACTTGGCATTCCCCACTGGCGTGCCGCGATGGAACATGAGTTTCAAGCGTTGCTGAAGAATGACACCTGGCAGGTTGTTCCTCCAGTATCTAGGGTCAATAGCATTGACTCTAAGTGGGTGTTTAAAGTTAAACGGCATGCTGATGGATCCATCGAGCGTTACAAGGCGAGGCTAGTGCTTCAAACAGAGGTATGGTCTTGACTATGAAGACACGTTCAGTCCAGTTATCAAGCCCACTACCATTCGTCTGCTACTATCCCTTGCTGTTACTCGAGGATGGTTTCTCCGTCAGCTTGATGTGCAGAACGCTTTTTTGCATGGAGTTCTGGAGGAGGAGGTTTATATGCGTCAGCCACCAGGGTTTGTGGATCCTGCACGTCCTAAGAGCATCTCCAACAGCCGCGCTAAACTAGCGCCGCGCCGCAAAATAGGTCGTTTTACCGCGCGCGCAACGCGTCACGGCGCTCCAGCGGGCGCGCAAAAATGGCGCGCGCGCTAAAACGGGTTGGGCGCGCGGTGAAAAACACTTATCCGCGCGGTGTATTTCGAGCGCGAGCTACAGCGCGCGGCACACTCGAGCGCTCGCGCCCGCACTCTCTCCCTCTCTCTCCCCTCGCCCAAGGCCGGGCGCCGGGCGCCTGCCCCGCCATGGACGCGCACACGGCGCCCGCCCACCCGCTGTACATCCGCGACCCCCGCCGCCGCCGCCTCCGCCGCCGCCGCCGCCGGAAACCCTAAGCGGCGAAGGCTGGCGTCGCCACCGCCGGAGCTCCGCCGGCGTCGGCTCTCGCGCAACCTCTTCTTGCCGCCCGCGGATGACTACTGGCGCCGGCGCCGGGTGGCGTCGCGCCGGCGCCATCCCGTGCCGCCGCCGCACCGTCGAAGAAGGTACCCAATGCGGCGTGGGCGAAGAAGGGCAAAACATCCGCGAAGAAGAACAAGGCGGCGGACGGCTCCGGCATGGCGAGGAAAAAAGCTTGCAGGCGTTCGATGGCATGGCGGCTACCGGCGCCCGGCGAGCTCACTCGTTGAGCCGCCGCCGACGCGCGCACCACGTGTTCGATTTAAATGCCCCAAGGTGAAAAAATTTCCAAGTATTTTTTTCTTCTTATTTGTTCAATGCATCATCATTTTACATATAGATAGCTTATTTGCATTGTTCAAAAAAATTGTAGTCTCAACGATGATGCATACATGTCCACTATGGGTGTTGGGTCCAACAATTCGCATTGGTCTCAAACCAATGACATCCATTTCGAAGACCATGAGTTTGAGGTGGACGAGGAGGGTGAGGGAATTGTCGAGGCGCCGAGAGGAAGAGCGGGCAATTACTCCACCACCGATGACAAGTTACTATGCTACACTTATTTGCATGTGTCGAAGGATCCATCCATTGGAGGTGATCAAAGTAGAGACGCGTATTGGGGGCGAATGACAGAACACTATAATGCTCACAACAAGAGTGGAATTTACCGCTCCGAGAGATCACTTCGGTCCCGATGGTCGACAATCAACTCGGATTGTCAAAAGTGGGCGGCCGCGCAAAAGTCGGTGGACAAGATTAACCCAAGTGGCACAAATGAGGATGATCGAGTAAGTGGCATCTCATATATGTTCATCATACTTGTTTTTGGTGACCGAAGTGCTAACTTGTTTTGTTTTTCTTGTAGTACAACATTGCACAAAACTTGTTCAAAAATGAGACAAGGACAACCAAGAAGGGGAAGATCAAGAAAGGCAGGATCTTTACCTTGCCTCATTGCTATGAAGTGTTAAAGGATGATGAGAAATGGAAGAAGCGTGATGGTTTGGAGGATTTGCATTTGAGCAACAAACGGAAGCGAGCAATTGAGATGAATGATGATGAGGAGAAGGATGATGCATCAAGTGATGACGGCAAGAGAAGCCCCACACCCAACTCGGTTTCATACTCGAAGCCAAAACGACCGGATGGGTGCAAGAAAGACACCACCGAAAAGAAGAAGAAGAAAGTAGATGATGAGCTGAAAAATGCTATGGAAGCTATTGTGAAGGCAAGGGTCGAAGCGAATGAGGTGAGGAAAATGGCAAGGAACCAAGATGCCGTGGCCGAGGAGAGGAGGTTGGCGGCCGAGGAGAGAAGGGTGGCGGTCGAGGAGAGAAAGGTGACTTTGGAGGAGAGGAAAGTGAGCAACGAGGAGCGAGCTAAGTTGTTGTAATGGGAGAAGCACTTGTTCTTCATGGACACATCTAACCTCAATGCGGCGCAAAAGGAGTATGTCAATCTTGCCCAACAAGAAGTCTTGATCCGAAAAAGAGCCTTGGTTCGTGCAATGGGTGGCGATGGCCTCGGCGCCATGGGAGGCATGGGTGGCTTCGGCGCCATGGGAGGCGGTGGCCTCGGCGCCATGGGAGGCATGGGTGGCCTCGGCGCCATGGGAGGCGGTGGCCTCGGCGCCATGGGAGGCATTGGTGGCTTTGGAGGCATGGGAGGCATGGGTGGCTTTGGAGCACCCTCCGACGCTATGGCCGCCATGGGAGGCATGGGTGCACCTCCGGCCGCCATGGGAGGCATGGGTGGCTTTGGAGCACCCTCCGACGCTATGGCGGCCATGGGAGGCATGGGTGCACCTCCGGCCGCCATGGGAGGCATGGGTGGCTTTGGAGCACCCTCCGACGCTATGGCCGCCATGGGAGGCATGAGTTTTGCTTCTCTCATGGGAGGTATGGGTGCACCTCCGGCCGCCATGGGTGCACCTCCGGCCGCCATGGCTTCTCACACACATTCCCCTGAAGATGCCGTTGAAGATCTTGCCAACACCGTCGGAGCTTCACATGATGCGGTGCGTGATGCGGTGCGTGATGAGGATAGGGAGGAAGGTTCATCTTCGGAGGCGGAAGAGTCGTCTTCGGAAGATGAGGACGAAGACGAAGAGGAAGATGAAGATGAAGCTTGATGTGTCTTTCATGTCTTGAACTTTTAGTTTGCATTTGAACTTGGTTGGATGAACTTGTGGCATGATTTTGATGAACTTGTGGGCATGAACTTTTATTCATCAACTTGTTTGTGTCAAATTTTACATTTCATTTTTGTCCAAAATATCCATATGCAAAATGCCCGGCGAGTCGCGCGCGCTGTATTTTTGCGCTCCGCTGGAGCGGCGCGCATGCGCTGCATTATATGCTGACTTGCTGGAGCCAGCGCAGCAGTGGCGCAATAAAACCAGCCAGCAGCGCTGCAGCGCTAAAGGTTTTTTGCTGGCGCTATAGCTCGGCTGTTGGAGATGCTCTAATCATCTCTGTCGTCTTTTTAAGGCGCTCTATGGGCTTAAGCAGGCTCCCCGTGCCTGGCATGCACATCTTGGTTCGGTTTTGCGAGCACTTGGGTTCATTCCCTCTACTGCTGACACATCACTGTTTCTTCTTCAACTCCCTGAGGTTACGATGTATTTACTGGTCTATGTTGATGATATTATTCTCATCAGTTCCTCAGATGTTGCGGCAGATCGTCTTGTGGCTGCTTTGAGTAGTGATTTTGCTGTCAAGGATCTCGGTGCTCTGCACTTCTTCCTTGGTCTGGAGGTTTCACGGTCTTCTACTGGAGTCACTCTTACTCAGAAGAAGTACGCTCTGGATTTGTTGCGTTGTGCTGGTATGCTGCAGTGTAAACCTGTCACTACTCCTATGTCTGCCACTGATCGGTTGTCTGCTTTTGATGGAGACCCTCTCTCCCCTGATGATGCCACTGAGTACCGCAGTCTTGTTGGAGGCCTGCAGTATCTTACTATCACCAGACCAGACGTCTCTTATGCAGTCAATCGTGTCTGTCAGTTTCTTCATGCGCCCACAACATCCCATTGGTCAGCTGTGGAAGCGCATTCTGCGTTATATATGTCTCACTGCATCTCATGGTTTGCTCCTCCAGCGTGCGCCGTCTTATGAGATCTCAGCCTTCTCAGATGCAGACTGGGCTGGTAGTCCTGATGACCGGCGATCCACGGGGGGGTATGCAGTGTTTCTTGGCCCCAACTTGATTGCCTGGAATGCTCGCAAGCAGGCTACGGTGTCTCGCAGCAGCACGGAAGTCGAGTACAAAGCAGTTGCTGATGCGACAACTAAGATCATTTGGGTTCAGTCCTTGCTGAGAGAGTTGCGAGTCCCTTCGGTTCATTTTCCAGTGCTTTGGTGTGATAACATTGGTGCTACATACTTGTCATCTAATCCAGTGTTTCATGCTCGGACAAAACATATTGAGGTTGATTATCACTTTGTTCGAGAGCGTGTTGCACAGAAGCTGCTTAGCATCAAGTTCATATCATCAAAGGATCACCTTGCTGACATCTTCACGAAGCCTCTTCCACAACCACAGTTTGTAGGCTGCAGGCGCAATCTTAACTTAGTTTGTACTTCAGGCCACAGTTAAGATTGAGGGAAGGTGTTAGACTGTATATGTATACGTAGACTTGTGTATACGTCTTGTACTTGTACTTGTACCCTTTGGTACTTATATATAATGAGATAGCCGCACCCCCCAAGGGTGTCGAGCAGTTGCCCCAATATCCTGGTTTTACAAATGGCGCACTGGTAGGGGTGCGCCATACGTATAGATAGCAATGGCGCATCTCTTACTGGTGCGCCATTACTAGTTAAAACTAGTAATGACGCACTTTCCCCTGGTGCGCCACTGCTAAGTCTGGGAAGGGGTGTAGGGCCAGGACAAAAATAGTAATGGCGCACCACACACCAGGTGCGCCATTAGTAATATGGCTACTAATGGCGCACCCATATCCGGTGCACCACTGCTATATTAGCTATAGCCGTTTTTGTAGTAGTGCCTCCAGATTTTTAGCCGATTCAAAAGTAATATAGGTAGCTCTCACTAGTGGAAAAACAGGCTTTCCGTCCAGCCCATAAGTCGCGGGCTGTAGGAACGCGACTAATGGGACCTTTAGTCATGATTCGAGGTGAACCGCGACCAAAGGCCTGGGCCTGGGCGCTCGGTGGCCAGCTGGTGCACGTGAGGGGCTTTAGTCGCGGCTGGCCAGGCCAACCGCGACTAAAGGCCTTCGGGCACCTTTAGTCGCGGTTGGCCTGGCCAACCGCGACTAAAGCCCCTCCCCTATATATACCCATCCAGCAGCCAACACTTAGCCATTTGGAGCCATTCTCTTCACAAGTGGGTGTAGGTTTGCTTTTGGTTCCTCTTATGCACATAAGGTGTTTGATGAAATGCCCCAAGAGCATGAAACAAACATGACATGAAGTGTTGGAGCCACACTCTTCGATCATGTTAGCAACTTGATGAACCTTTGATGTGTCAATATGCATGTGTGTGTAGTTCATAACAAATGCATGATGGTTAATTATATATTTTATATTATAATAATGCAGATGAATCGGCAATGGATGTACGGTAACCGACTCTCCGCGAGTTCACTACGGGTTTGAAAGATTTCCTCGTAGTGGCTAATGCTGAACAAGCGGGGGTTTTGTTATCTGTCCATGTGTTATCTGTAAGAATGAGAAGGGTTACTCTTCCTCAAGAGTTGTTCACATGCATCTGCTTCAGAAGGGTTTCATGCCAAGCTATAATTGTTGGACCAAGCATGGAGAAAGAGGGGTTATAATGGAAGAAGATGAAGAAGGGGATGATTTCATCGATGAAAGCTATCTTGCTCATTTCGGTGATACTTTCATGGAGGATTTGAAGGTGAAGGGAAGGTGAAGAAGAGGCACGTGATGATCCGTTGATGATCTTGGTCGGACCATTGCTGATGCACGGAGACGCCTGTAAACTGAAAAGGAGAGGAGAATTTGGATCGCATGTTAGAGGATCACGAAAGGCGCTGTACCCGGATGCGATGATGGTCTGAAAAAGCTGGGCTGCACACTGGATTTGCTGAAATGGAAGGCAGAGGCAGGTGTAGCTGACTCGGCATTTGAAAACTTGCTGAAAATGTTGAAGAATATGTTTCCAAAGGATAACGAGTTGCCCGCCAAGACGCGTCTGAAGCAAAGAAGGTTGTCGCCCTCTAGGTTTAGAGGTTCGAAGATACATGCATGCATCAACGATCGCATCCTCTACCGCGGTGAATACGAGAATTTGAATGAATGCCGGTATGCACTGCATTGCGTTATAAGATCGAGTCGATGACCCCGGTGACGATGTTGAGGGCCGAAACCGGAAGAGGGTTCCGCCAAGGTGATGTGGTATGCTCCTATAATACCACGGTTGAAACGTCTGTTCATGAACAAAAAGCATGCCAAGTTGTTGCGATGGCACAAAGAGAAACGTAAGTCGGACGGGAGTTGAGACACACCGCAGATGGAACGCAATGGAGAAAGATCGACGGATGGTTCACAGATTTTGCAGCTGACGCAAGGAACATAAGATTTGCTCTAAGCACGGATGGCATGAATCCTTTTGGCGAGCGAGCTCCAGCCATAGCACCTGGCCCGTGACTCTATGCATCTACAACCTTCCTCCTTGGTTGTGCATGAAGCGGAAGTTCATTATGATGCCGTGCTCATCCAAGGTCCGAAGCAACCCGGCAACGACATCGATGTGTACCTAAGGCCATTAGTTGATGAACTTTTACAGCTGTGGGGTGGTGTCCGTGTGTGGGATGAGCACAAACAAGAGGAATTTGACCTCTGACGTTGCTTTTCGTAACCATCAACGATTGGCCTGCTCTTAGTAACCTTTCGGGACTGTCAAATAAGGGATACAATGCATGCACGCACTGCTTACATGAGACTGAAAGTGTACATTTGCCAAATTGTAAGAAGAACGTGTACCTTGGGCATCGTCGATTTCTTCGAAAACTCATCCGAAGAAAGAAAGGCAAGCATTACAACGGCAAGGCAGATCACCGGCGAAGCTCGCGGAACGACTTGGTGCTGAGGTATTTGATATGGTCAAGGATTTGAAAGTCATCTTTGGAAAGGGTCTGGCGGACAATCAGTTCGAAGGGAGCTGACGGGCACGCAGCCATGTGGAAGAAGAAATCTATATTCTGGGAGCTAGAATATTGGAAAATCCTAGAAGTCCGCTCTGCAATCGACGTGATGCACGTTACGAAGAATATTTGCGTGAACCTCCTAAGCTTCTTGGGCGTGTATGGGAAGACAAATGATACAAAGGAAGCACGGCAGGACCAGCAACGTTTGAAAGACCACGATGACCGCATCCGGAATGGTTTCAAGGTCGTGCCAGCTACGCCCGACCAAAGAAGAGAAGGTCATCTTTTTGAATGCCTGAGCAGTATGAAGGTCCCGTCTGGATTCTCGTCCAATATAAAGGGAATAATAAACATGGCGGAGAAAAAGTTCCAAAACCTGAAGTCTCACGACTGCCACGTGATTATGACGCAATTGCTTCCGATTGCTTTGAGGGGGCTCCTGCCGGAAAATGTACCTAAGACCACAAAGGTACCGGAGCCATCACTGAAGCCTCTCCCCACAAGGCCTTGGGAACGTAGTGCCGAGGAAGTCGACGCGGGCGCGACTGCTGATTTGGAGAAATGGAAGGCGGACTGCAAGAAGAAAAGAGAGCCCGAGCCCAAGCCAGTATATTCTGATCAGCAAAAGAAGTGGGCTAAGTCATTTTTGAGCACACCGTCCCAAGCCGCGAAGAATCTCCCTAATGACTATGCACGTGAACTTAAAAGCAGGCACTCATGTTCAAGGAGAACAAAGAGCGGAGAAGGCGAAAGTATAAAAAGCGGAAACAAGTTGCCCAGCTCGGGAACAAAGTAAACAATCGATTGCCCGCTTATAGTGGAATCCTTCCGTCCGGATGCCCCGAGATCATACAAGCTGCGGCAGCACAGGATTGACTGTAACGAGTGCGAGAACAAGCGCCAACTTAGGTATTACTCTTCGTGAACTGTTAGGCCTTGATGAGTTGCCGAGAAGGAGGTAGTAATTACATATGTCAAGAATGGGCCTCTCGTCGAGCCTGCTGCGAGGAAAAGGATCTACGACCAAATGAAACGTCTGCTGAATTGGTACAAGGGTTACATAAAAATTAAAACGCCAAAGATTATATTTATGCGGAAGTTAGACATGAGCATCACTTCAAACATTACTATGTACAAGTTGAACTGAGTGAATTGTTCCAGCTTTTCAATCTGCGCGAGCTCGACAAATCTATCATCGGTTGCTACATTCTGTAAGTGATTTATTAATTTCTACCCCATCTCGTTCATATTGCCTGCACTATATATATGTCCTAACTATATTGTTGTGTCCTCTATTATACATGCAGAATGAAGAAAAAGGAATGCAGAGTAAGGAACATCCATGATGTTGGGTTCATTGACCCACACATCGTTAATGATGTTGTGTTGGAGCATTACCCCGACGACGTGGAGGCAGACCTGTGGCAGTTTCTTACAAAGCAGGAACTCAAAAGTGATATTCTATTTCCTTACCATTTTGGGTGAGTGTTTCTGTCTTGAGCACATTCTCTTTTGTTTACTCCATGCATGGTATGTGGCCGGCTAATCGATGAGTTATGCATGACGACTGTGCATGTATCGTGTCCGCAGGTTCCACTGGATTCTGCTAGTAATTAAAGTGAACACCTCAGAATGTCTCGCCCACGACTCTCTGGATAAGGATCCAAAGCTTTGGGCCGACATCAGAAAAATGCTGCAGAAGTAATTATTTTCATTCATTTGCGCTCTATATCGATCGGCCTATTTCGTTCATTTCCTAATATCAAGTAACTAATAACTCTCTTGTCCATTTAATTTTCTTTGCCTCGTAGGGTTTGGAGACGGTTCGTAGATACAAAGGTCGGTGAATTCAAAAAAGAGCTAGAATTCAAAAGGGTAAAGACTAAGACTGGGGATATTCAGCCACCGTTGACCAATCTATGTGCATACTTTGTTCAGTGAGATGATCCGAGATACACCTCTGGCGGGTTGATCCGAGTGATACCAATGCTCAGAGGAATAACCTCCGGTGGACGCTTAGTCCAGAAGCTCGCTTCCGACCACTTCAAGAGGAACTAGCTGGATGGTTCTGCAGGGAAGTCCTCCATCCTAAAGGAGAACACTATCACGAGGACGAAGAACTTTATATGGATTAAATCATGTATGGAAACTTGTTCAAAATTGTATATGGTCATCCGATGATATTGAATATATATTGTATATTCCTCTGAATTTTTTTGGTTCTAATTTCAAATTTATTTGAAATTGTACATTCATATGCATGTATGTAGTACCGTAGAATATATGAAACTCCTTCAAAATTAAAATAAAGCACAAAAGAAATAAAACAAAACAAATTAAACAGAAAACAGGTTTAGGGGGGGGGGCTAAAAACCCTAAACCTGCGGCGGCCTTTAGTCGCGGTTGGCCAGAAGAACCGCGACTAAAGGTCCTCCGCTCGACAACCGCCTGGCGCCCACGTGGACGGGCCTTTAGTCGCGGTTCGTAAGCAGCCGCGACTAAAGGTGGCGGGCTTTAGTCGCGCTTTGCTGGTCGCGGTTGCGCAGCCGCGACTAATGGCCGTTGCGAACCGCGACCGAAGGCTATTTTTCCACCAGTGTCTTCCAACCGTACCAGGTATTATGGTCAAACTGCAGCATAATTTAGGCCGTATGGATTGTAGAAATAGCTACGGTACACACGGGTGGTCACATCTAGCACGAAATATACAAGTCTTGTTATTAAAATAGTCCTGACCGGTCTGCAGGATGTATGTTTGGTATATTCCATTGTGGCATACGTACAGAAATTACGAATTATTCATTATCGGCTTACTTCCGTAGCTTAATCTTACTCTAAGTCAGGTTTGGGATTCCTTTTATGTTGTGTCGTCTGCTGCCATGTACACTACTGTGTATGTAGGTTACTAGGTTAAGATCCTAAACTATGGAATTCAGACTGCAAAGCATTAGTTATGTAACTACGCCGAACCACCGAAGGAGAAATTTAACTGAATGTAACTACGCTAAGTCCAACCATACTATATGCGGTTGTTACCATCCTTGTGCGCTTTATTGAGCTATAAGATGTTCTCTTTTTGAGGGAGTATAGCGCTAAGACGTTTTGTAGGGGATATACTCCCTCTGTTTCTAAATATTTGTCTTCATAGAGATTTCAACAAATGACTATATACGGATGTATATATAGATATATTTTAGAGTGTAGATTCACTCATTTTGCTCTGCATGTAGTCACGTGTTGAAATCTCTAGAAGGACAAATACTTAGGAACGGAGGAAGTACAAGCTCCATACGTGAACCATACATGTAGTTCCAGATTTTAGAGAGCATAGATTTGTTTCAGTTACCAAGGTTTAATGGGATACATGAACGATCAGGAGTTTCAGCTATCATATGAGCCACGTCCTCATTCATATTCTTAACCCTAATCCATTCATATTCTTAACCCTAATACATCCTATTAGTTAATTGAGTATGATTAAGGATTGATTAGATGCCACCGACAATGGCCGTTTCATCCTAGATCGTGCAAGCACACCGCTTATTCTACTCAACTATATTTGTAAAGAAATCATGAGTTGTTCACAGAACGAATTGTGCAAGATGCTTCAAGTTTTCAGACAAGGACTGCTTGATGATCTAAAGGAGTAGTAACAAACTAACAAACTTTATTCACAACAAAAGAGATATCAGGTCTGGTGAGTATCAAGTACTGAAGTGCACCACCAAACTCAACTACCTGGTGCCATCCTCTTGATCCAAGAGATTACCTTCTGCAAGTGACACTTTTTCTGTACTGCACAATGGGGTTGGTGATGGTTTACACCCTTGCAACCCAACTCTACTCAAGAGATCAGTTGCATATTTTTCCCGAGAAAGATCAATACCACCTTCCTTATTTCTCCCGGACTCAGTTCCCAGGAAGAAATGCAAGTCTCCCAAATCCTTAAGAGCGAACTCCGAATTGAAATCTTTCAACAGGGTTTTCACTGCTTCATTTGAGGCACTTGTAACAATAATATCATGAACATAAATGAAGTCTTGTTTCTCGCGGAGTAGATTGTTGTTGCTCTAGAATTCCTGCAACTAATCCAACCACAGTAGATCCCAAGGACTGCTCCTAGTCAGAACCGGCGATCCTAAGGCTGGTCTGGTTCCAGCAACTCCCGCAGGATTTTTTGCGGTTCTGTTTGCTGGTGAGGACGTTGAAGCCGGCGCAGGAAATCCGGGCGGACCAGCCAGATCAGGATTGATTCCCATGCCTGTAGGCACTGATTCGTGGGGGGGCCCGTGTGGTGTAGACCCACGATTCATCGGGGAACCGAGCGGTTGGCTGGTCCCCTGACGACGATTGGTGCGGCACGTTCACGTGATCCGCTCGGCCCTCATGGATCTTCGAGTTGATTTGGTGGCAGGTTTGTCCAGACCTGGGGGCCACATGAAATATAGCTCATCTGAAGCTCATTTTGCACCTTTTTTCACCGAATTTTTTTCCTGCCGCTTCACCATCTTGTCATATAGCATCAGAGGTCACATTTGCACAACTAGAAGGATTGCTCACGTGATTATTACAAATATCGTCCCCTTGATGCATACCGGATAAATGCGAAGGAAGAAGTAGAATCTCTCGACGAAGAAGTGCACCGGCAATAGGGTGAAGATGAGGAAAAGGGAAACTGTTTCATCAAAGACACCATCCCGAGAAATATAGACCATGCCTATGGGAACATCAAGACAACATCCTTATATTGAGCATTATAGCTAAGAAACACACATTACTTTGAGCGGAACATGAGTTTGCGATTGTTATATGGACAAAGATTAGGCTAACACGCACAACAAAAGACACAAAGGGATGCATAATTGGGTCTAGTGTGAAGAAGCCTTTGCATGGGTGTTTCATTGTTGATGACACGGTTAGGAAGTATATTTATAAGATGGACGACTGTGAGGAATGCATCACCCCAAAATTTGAGAGGCATGGATGCACCAGCAAGGAGTGCAGGGCCTACTTCAAGAATATGCCTATTTTTGCTTTCGGAAGAACCGTTCTATTGATGTGCATGTGGGCAAGAAACATGATGAGATACACCAAGGGTTTGGAAGAATGAGTCCAACTTCCCATATTCGTCACCCCAATCAGATTGTACAATAATAATTCCGCTATCAAATTGGCGTTCAATAAGTGCTTGAATATTTTTGAAAACTTGTAATACGTCGAACATTTTTTGGGAAGATAAATCCAGGTGAATTTACAGTAATCATCAGTGAAACTAACATAATATGAATGTCTACCAACATAGGGTAGGGGCTGGACCCCACACATCATGATAACACAAGTTGGAAAGCATTGGTAGAAATACTAGTGGAAATAGGACATGGTAATTGATGAGACTTCGCTTTTTTTACTTGAATCAAAAATAGTTTCAAGACTACGCTCACCAACATAAGAGAGTTCATTATTTCGAAGCACTTGTTGAATGATAAAAAACACGGATTAGTTCTCTTCCAATCAAATTCTCACATTTTAATGTTGTGACTTACTTCCTCATATATGCGCATCCGAGAGTGTTAGCAAGTATAGGTCTGAACAGTTGAAGGAAGATGATACAAAATGAGTTGAAGGAAGGTCATCCTATTTTTCCATCCAATTCTCATTAGTCTTGCATGGACATATAAATGTTACTATTAAACAAGATACATATTGTTTGGAAGTTGCCAACATTCACATTAGGGCTCATCACTAAATTATGTTTGCTAACATTTGTCTTCAATATTTATTCTTGTGAGTTTAGTTTTTATCTACAATGAACTTTGGTGGTTGTGTTCTAAACCACTAGTTTCCCTATCTATGGAAGTAAGAACATACCATTCTTTAATTATCTTTACAAATTTTTATTCTAAGATTTCTATATAATTGCTTTAGTTCTACACCTTTAATCTACTTATGTTCGGCTTTGCAGAAACGGTCTGACTTAGGCCCCGTTTGGATCTCCTCCATGATCCAGCTTCCCAAGAAGCCACCCGAACGGTTCAGCTCCAAGAACCCCGCTCCAGAAGAATGAGCGGTCCTCGATGCAAATTCCTGGAGCAGCAGAAGTGCAGCTTCGAGGAAACAAGGAGGAGAAGTTGCTCGAAATTACACAGAAATGCCCTTCCGAGGTACCAAGCTCAAAGCACAATCAGAGGATACTAGGAGGCATGCCGCTAATGAGGCCAGGGAGATATCTTTTACTCGTTGTAGTCGTGCACGGTATAATGTTAGCCACAAACTTGCCGCCTATGGCTGTAGAACCCCCTGTACAGTTGTCTGGCTGCATTCGGGGCTAGACTTCGTTGTAAACTTGACAATGGTTGAGAAGCCACCGTGAATAATGAGAATCTCCTTATCACCTGAAAAAAAGCGGGTAGAAATTATGATTAGCAACACCCGACCTCTACATAACTAAAAACAGATACAAAGTATGCCTAACAGAAATAAAGAAACACAAATCTGCAACAGTAGTCATAGTGAGCCGACACTCTGCCTATATTGAAGGAGATGATGGACCGATCCTTAGATTATGCTCCCACCAATGTGGAGGAGTATTATATAGGAAAGAGAGGCACTTTTGCTAGACGGCCGGACAATGGATATTCATTAAATCGATTTCCCTACGTGCGTAAGTATACTTGCGATGCAATCAAAGAATGCAGTATAATTACGATACGTGCCCCTGCTAATTATACCAGCTCCCGTGCCGTGTCCTGATAACCAAACAGGTCAGCCGATCGATCGATGGGCCGGCGGCGGCGGCGTACCCCTAGCATCAAACCGAGCACGCGAGCGATGACGATGCCACCTCCATGGTCCGATCTTCCCGATGACCTCCTCCGCGTGGTCTATACCAAGGTCGTCGGCCCACTCCAGCGCATCCGTTTCGCCGCCGTGTGCAGGTCATGGCGAGCGGGTGTGATCACGTTGCTGCATGCGGCGCCGTCCGTTGTACCGTGGCTTATCTTGAGCCAGGCTCATGAGAAGGACAAAAGGAGGGGGATGTACTGTCCCAAGGATAACCAGGTCTTCCCTGTGTCGCTGCCGATCCAGGCGGTCGGCAAGCGGTTGGTGGGGGGTCATGACGGCGGGTGGGTAGCCGTGCTGGGGGACAACATGGAGCTCGCAGTCGTGAACCTCTTCTCGGGCATTGAGGTGTTGCTCCCCGTAAAGGACATATGGACGGTTTGCCAAGGCAGCCGGAACGACATAATTCTGAAGGTTATCTTCTCGGAATCCCCCGCCTCAAGTGGTTGCATCCTCGCTGCCATCACCTCCCAGTATGGTATCGCGCTCTGTAGGATTGGTTGTCCAAACGGTGAATGGACAGAAAAACAATTTGGGGAGGAGATTGTGGACATCTTATTCGGCAATGGGCAACTATATTGCCTCACCATCTTCGAGGATTTGTTCAAGCTCGAAATAGGTGTGAACAAACATCATGAGCCGGTGGTCACGGCCGAACCCCGCCTGTTGTCAATTCCACCGTATAGAAACCCTTTCCTCGCTCTGCCGAACAATATCGTTGAGCTAAACGGCAAGCTAGTGATGGTGGTGAGGACCTGGCCGTCGCCACATGAATATTTTCCTGAGCGTGAGCCTTTCTTCAGGGTGTTTGAGCTTGCTGATGAATCGACGGCGGAGTGCACCTACAGGTGGAAGGAGGTAACGAGTTTGGGTGACTATGCAATTTTCTTAGGGAAAATGTGGTCCAAGGCTGTGGACCTGTCGGCTGTTGGGCACAACGAGTTGCCGGGAAGCTGCATCTATACTACTGATGATTTGGTAGAGTCAACGAGGTTGCAAGATCATGGTTATTGTTTATATCCTACGAGTGTCTATGTCAAGTGGGGCATCCGAACATATGTAGTTGCTCATGCTCCAGGTGGCATGTGGGTTCTACCTCCAGATTTCTAGCCAACCAAGAGTAGATTTCTTGCCAACCAAGAGTAGTTTGGCTTTCACCTTTAGCTTAGTACATATATTGGGCATTAAGGCCAACCTTCACCACAAACTGAACCATATAGTAGATTGTAAGAATAGTTTTAGTTATTACTCCCTCTGTCCTAAATTTTTTGTCTTAGATTTGTCTAGATACGGATGTATCTAACACTAAAACGTAACTAAATACATCCGTATTTAGACAAAACTAAGACAAGAATTTTAGGACGGAGGGAGTAGTATACAAAGTCACTGTTAGAGGAGGTATATATATATCCTGTTAAAATAGTCACCGCAAATCTACAGGATTGTTGGAATGTTGTCCCATGACATATATACAAAAATAAATTACATATTCTTGTCTTACTTTTGTCGCTTAATTTTTTTGGTCATGTGTTTCGACAATACATTTGACTTTTTATGCTAGTCAGTTTTGGGTTCACGGTAATAACTTGCATCGCCGACTCACAATTACACTACCACATATATAGATTCTGCCACTATTGAGGAAGAATCTGCTGGTATAATTGCTCCTTGCATGTTCAGATCTCCTCCTGTCCCTATGGCCGAATTCAGAGAAATTCTCTTTCTTGCCTTAGGAAGGTTCTTTCACATGATATAAGCAGATTGTGTAGCCCCATGAAACCATCAGGGAGTTCCTGGATCTGAACCCAAATATCTATATTGAACCATTGAAATTGAGCTATTTCCTCACTGTAAAACACTAAAGGGAGTTGCCGCTCATCTCCATAACAGCCTTATCCGAAACTTTAGCCCAATGCTCATGCAAAATGATAATGCTCCATCAACGAACAAAGCTATGAAGACTAAGTTGTTTTATGTAGCATTGCTCTATGCAAAATGGAGGCAATCTTAGTCTTCACAAAGTCGGAGTCAGCAATCATTCTAGTATTATTCTGTTAGATGTTCTTCCCTGGCGTGTCAACGGAATGAGTGATATCTTTCCCTAACATAAGAATGTGAACACAGCTGACACTACGTATTAACAGGTCCATATCTTCCAACAACTGGCAAATACCCCAAACTCTGCTTAAAACCGCCACGATTCCGACCCACACCATGATCTCGTTTGGGCCTCAAAGGTCCCGATCAAGGTCAAGATCTTTGCATGGCTACTCCTCCGCGATCGGCTGAACACGAAGGCCAACATGTTTCACAAGCACATTGCACAGTCAGCTGCATGCCCTCGCTGTCAAGACCCTCACGAAGACGCGCTCCACCTCATCTCCACCTGTTCTTATGCTACACAAGTCTGGACCTCCCTGGGTCTGCAACCTCCAACCTCTCTTGATGATTTGCTCCAACACCCACCGCTTCAAGGCCTCAACCCCAACATATGGCCATCGGTCGCTCTGACTATCTCTTGGAAACTATGGGACTCAAGAAACGCCCTAGTTTTCAGAAACGAAGACCACTCTCACAGGACCACGCTACGCAACATTGTCGCTGATTTCTCTCTATGGGTTTTTCGGTTCAAAAAGAAAGAGGACAATTTATTCGCTAAGCATTGGCTTCACTTCTTATCCTCAGCTATACCCTAAAAAGTTGACGTTGTAACTTTTCTCTGTTGTAATTCTCGAACCTCCATTGAGTGGTAATATATTCAGGTGGGGAAGCTCTCCCTCCTGGTGACCGTTAAAAAAAAACCCCCACGATTCTTACAAACTGGCGCTCCAAGTTGATTCTCCGTGCCTGAATCACCATTAGGCCTTAGCTCCAACCTTAATGGTTTCATTTTCAACATGTGGAGCCGGAACACATAAACAGAGAGATGGGGCAATCCACTTCCTCTTCGAAGTTTTCTATTGGGCACTTTCTCATCAACCTGGAGCACTTTCCCTCCCCTGGACAATTGGCTCCTCCATTCCCTCCTTCATCACAGATTCTATCCTATTCTCTCCAAAATTCAACTGCAGCATATCTCTAGCCTTCACGCGCACCAGCTCCATACACCTTTTTGGGTCGCTCGAACTCCGCAGAATACGCATCGCCCGCTGCCTTCTTGAATTTACTCCACCCGAGGGGCGAGTGGATTGCAGGAAACATCGACATTTAAGGCTAGGGTTGCAGGAACCACACTTCTATAGTTTTGTGCCAAAAATCACTAGCTAATTTCGCGTCTAATTTTTTGCAGTTGGCGGCTTAGACCCCTTTAAGCATGATTATGACAGCTTGATCCCACAAATGATGACGTGTCGTAATGGTTCGAGCCAGACGTCTTTAGACAGGAGATTTATAAAGATTTATGAAATGGTCCCTGCAATTTTACAAGGACATCCTTGTTTAAAATCTGAAAAAGCAATCAGCCCCGTCGTATGCCTCCTCGTCTCTCCTTCCCCGAGGTTGCCGTCATTCGCCATGGGAGGATGCTTCTGTTGTTGTAGCAGCATGGATGGGAACACGCTGGTGGTGGTGCTGCCCTGCTGCTTGAGATCCGGTTGGAGAGAGGCGGCGGAGCTCGGTGGTCCGCCTCCCATATGCTGCACGGGCGACGGGAGGTACCAGCAGCGGTGCCGGCCGCGCACGGGCAGCAGCGGCGCAGGCCACGACGGGAGCGAGCAGCTGCTGCGCCGGCAGCGCACGGATGCCCTCCCGGTGCTGGCCCAGACGGGGGCGAGCAGCAGCTGGGCCGGCCGTGCAGGGGCGCGAGCAGCAGCAGCGCCGGCCATGCGGCCATGCTGCGGGTCAGCTCGGGGCGGGGGCAATCCCCCCGGATCCGGTGCCGAGCAGGGGCATTGGAGGCTGATATGCCCGGATCCGGCGTGGGGCACGACTACCGCGACCTGGGGAGGCATAGCGGCGTCGGGAGGGCATTTTTGCCGGCGGCGGAGCCAAGGTTGGGGCCGGCCCGCGCGCGCGGGCTGTTTTGTGTTTTTTTTTAAATTATTTTGAGGCAGTGGAGTGTTCTTTTGAAGAAAAGTAAGGTTTTTTGGTAAAAAAAGTCTACCGACATCTAGCTCGAACAGTTATGGGACGTCATCTCTTGTGCGGTCTGCCCATCATAATCATGCTTAAAGCGGTCTAAGCCGCCAACTAATGTTATCCGCCAAAAAATTATGTGCGAAATTAATGGGTTTTGGCACAAAACCGTAGAAGGTGTGGTTCCTGCTAGAAGGTGTGGTTCCTGCAACCCTAGCCTTCAATGTCGATGTTTTTTTGCAATTCACTCAAAGGGGTTCCTGGTGTTCCAGTGCCATCGTCATCTCAAACACCACTCCGCCGCAACACAAACACACATGAAAATCCTTAGACCAGAAAAAAGTACGAGGAGGAGGGGAATCGGAAGATGGGACAGAGAAGAGAGGGGAGGTGGATTAGAGGAAGAAACTGAAGGATAGAAGAAAGAGGAACCACAGATCCGAAGGCTCCAGGGGAGAGGATCAAGAATCAGAGGAAGACAAAGCGAAAGGGAAAAAGGGAGGGACAATGCTAGAGCGGCATCGTGCCAGTCCAACAAGCCTCGAGTTTCACTTGTACTAGTAGACAACATAATCGAGCATTACAGAGGGTTCGTGGAACGTGTGGCGTACGGTCCAGTCAAACCAAGGGAGGGTGCCAGTCAACACATCCATCGAGTGTACGTTGTGATTCCGGAGATCCACCGGTAGTTCCTGATGCCTTTTATGCCTACCTATCAAACACATATCCCTAGTGCACAGAGACACACAACACAAAGGATAGCGCATGAAATGGGACTACATAATTCCAAGACACTGATGGACAGGTAAAATGCTAAGTACTTATTCATCCTTTGCTGAGGCAAGTCTTTCTCCATATAAAGGCACGGGTAGTAAACGGTGGCATCAAGTCTTTGGTCCTTTGGTAGGCCACATGATCTGAGAATCTTGCTCATGAGTTGGTCCTTTGGTAGGTCAGCAACTACGAGAGCTTTTCATTCCTTCAAACGAGATCATTTATTTATGTCCTTGTTTGCATCGAATCAAAGAAAATCTAAAGTACCAAGCCCTAGCTTGTTATGCAAGTAGTTTGGTCCCTTCAAATTTGATATGCTCACAAGAAACTTTAATTTATCAACTACCTAGTGTAATTGATTTCTTATTATATGCTATGAAAGTTTGCACGGTGGTGGATTGAGCGGGGAAATACTTTCGTGGTGTTTCTCCTAACGATGAAATTTAGTTTCAGTCTAAAATTTGACCATTGGTACCGAAACTCCAGTTAAATCTGTTGTTCAATGCCTCAACCCCTCACGCATTGACCCAGTCTTCCCTCTCCCTCTAACACTTCAGTTTGAAGCCGCTCCCGTGAAAATAACCCCTTCCATACCCACGTTGATGATCTTCTCTTCTCCGATTTCTTTTCATGATGCCTTGCCTCCATGGCTGCCTTCCCCTAGTCTCCTCGTAGATGGTTTGCTCCAAACGCTCTCCTTCCACTTTCTGTCTCCCGGACCCACAAGCAGAACCATGCAGCTAGCCACCATGTCTCCGCCAGTGGAGGCAGATTTATCGCCACCCCATACGTGCGAGGTATGTGATGCTTCACTTCATTGTGTTATCCTGACCATCATTGTGTAAGTTCATGGTTGTTCAATCTCATAATGGTCAAGACTCACAAAATACAAAATGGTTAAATCTTCTTGCACTCTGTTATTTTATGTGCTTTTAGATTGTAGTGTTGTGGCACATGTCACGACTAGATAAAATGAGATATCAAAGAACTTTTTTTTCACGCATGCATTCAAAATTATTTTGAACATACACCCAACTGAGATAATAAAATTTCAATGATGGGCAATCGTCGTGTTTTTTTTGCCAGAATAAGTTTCTGAAGTACATTGTCTTGCATATTACATATTTGCACTTCTCCTGACCCCACCGTCACGGTTGCAAGCATAATTTACTCCTTCTTGGTCTTAGGCACATGGAATGGAGGCCGAGCAAGTGAAAGCGTGACTGAGGCGGCGTGCATGGACGGCGCCACCTACGCATTATGTCCTACCATCTTGCCGACAGTCGATCCCGCCTTTGAGATCTCGTCAGCAGCCCGAGGCGATGTGATGGATGGGCTGCCCGACACCTGGAGCGCAAGGTCGAGCTCGAGCTGGCATCGACATCGGGCTTGCACGTCACCTCCCTCACGGTGACGGGAAGGCCTGGCCTTGCCGACCGAGTCGACCAATTTGTGGTGCGCAACAATGATGGCAGCGGCGGCAGAAGCGCCAAAGCCTACAGATCCGCGTCACATTGGCGGGGGTCTGTTCATCATAATGAGGAGTCTATCCACACGCATCTGAGCGATGCGACGGGGACGGTCAGCGTCCCACCGGCCAGCCATTGTGCGCTGACAAAGTGTGGCCGGATTTTCGTTTTTTGGGGAGGGAGAGAGAGAGAGATAATGTTTGTGAGAAAGGGAAGATGGGTTTGACTATTTAACGCACGCCTGCACTAGTGTATAAGCAGAACAAAGGCACTGGTTAATCCGGCTAGCTTCGGTACGTCCTGTGTCGGTCCTGTTGTCATGAAATCAAGGCGTCCTGTGTCCTGTGCGTGTGCTCGATCGTCATCCGGCTAGCTTTGTTCTCTTCGTACGTGCAAGTCCCCTGAGATCAATCAACTTGCTTAGGTAGCACGCTTTGTACGTGCTGCGAGGAACAAGCTGAACTGACAAGTTCTTCAGTTAACTTCAGAATAGTAATTAAATTATGATCATTAAGGTCGTTTGATAAAGAAAATGAAGAGAAATTCTTCTCGACTGACCACCAAAAGGTAAAAAATTTGGAGGAAGAACACAAAGATCTTCGGGCGATTTTCTAAGGGCCGACCAGAAACACTGACGGCTAAGGTTTACTTAGTTCATAGAGAATGACCTACAAGTCTCTAGAATGTTCGCTTTGTAATCAAACACGTCGATGGTAAAAGAGAAAAGGTAAGGAGCAGGCAACAAAACAGAGTAGTGGAGTTTCAGAAAGTTAATAGCAAATGCACGGGAGCTTGACATCCGTCAGATTGAAGACCCACGGTCAATAGTCATTCCCGAATGCCCGAAGCGGTATGTGATGTAGTCGGCGTCAGATCTAGATGAACGGTGCAGCGGGCTTGGCGCTGGAACCGTATAGGATTTGAATTAACTTAAGTTGTGAAATTCTTCAAACATTCAACAACCACGATCAGCCGTGTACTTGTGTCAAAGGCGTCCAGACGGTGGTTGTCGTTCTTCCGCGAGATTTCTCAGGAAAAAGTTGTGACCCAATAATCCATCAGTAGTTCCCGGTGCATCCTATGCCCATACCTATCAATTTTGTATCGCTATGTGTGTACGGACACAAATAATTAATGCACGAAATTGGAATTGTCTAATTCCATGGCAGAAAACTAAAATGTTAAATAAGATATTGATCTTTCGCTTAGAGAAGCATTGCTCCTTGTAAAAGAACTTGGATGGTGATGGTAGGGACTGATATTTAGCGCAATTGGTCCTTCAGTAGGTCAATATACTTCTGAACAATATCTAGGCCATCGCCGAGGCCATCGGGGTGGTCGCTTTGTTCGCCTGATCGTGCTCTGCTTGGTTCCCCGGTGTCATCCATGTTGGCTCAGGCTCCCATCTTAACGACATGCGAGGAAGGCACGACGATGACGTACAAGCTGGAGCATATGGACGGCGACGGTGGTTGTGAAGCGGCCGATGGACACGACGGCAGCTGGCCGAAGTCCGCATCCGCCATGAAGGCTCTCGGCTAGGTGGAGCATCGCAACCTGCTCCGGTTGCGTGGCCGAGATCGGCAACGACATCTTTTGGCTTTGTCAAGCTGTTTTTGCGGGCGACGGAGTTTACTATGATCAGCGCGTCGGACTTCGTTGATCTCCTGATGCATATAGAAAACGCGTTTGTATAAAAAACATCTATTAGTCGTTTCTTATAAACCTGTTTTTTTGGATTTTGGGAAACTCAGTTTAGTATATCCACGAGTTAGTTAGATGGTCCAAACAATGATTTAGGTTGTTACACCAGAATCAGGTTTAGGGAAAACTAGTTATCTACTATAATCTAGGTATCCAAATTCCAAACAACCCCATAAAGACAACGGGGTACCTAGGGTTTACACGTGTCGCTTACAATGTAGAGACATGCCATCTATTCAAAACATGCTTGAAGTGTACGCCAAGCATTCAGAAGATCTTCATCTTGAATTTCTTTTTAGCAAAATCTTCATCTTGAATATGCCAAGGGTCAGGGCCAGCACGACCCATTCATCAATCTTTGGTGGGTCTTGGCACGGCCCATAGACGGCCGACCGACGTGGCAAGAGCACCCCCTAGTCGAGGAATTAGCCCACTTGAGTCATGAGTGAAAATGAAATTTGTTTTTTCTGTAAGGAAATTCAACACTACCAAATATAGATGGATGAGAGACGTGACATTTTAGAGTAGATCCAGTGACACGATGCTTGAGTCTGAGGTAATATCAAGACTGATAAGGCAACTCTAACCGATCCCTAAAAAATAGAGGAGGATCCGGCCGAGCAAAGCTTACCGGAGTATTTTTTTACTCCACTAAGTTTTGGTCAGACTTAGCCAAATTCCTAAATCTAACGGACTAAAAATCAAATTTGCATCAGTTCAACCTATTTTCAACCGAAATTTGCATAAGTTCAACCTAGCCGAACACATTGTCTTGACAACCGAAATTTAAACATAAATTTAAACTTAAACCCTAAACTAGATTACTCTTCGTCATCATCATTTTGGGTCCAGGCCGGTCCGTCGTCGCCGAAGTCGGGGAAGATGTGCCGCCACTCCTCAACGGAGAACCCCTTCTCTTCCTTGCTGCCGTCGACGACACCTTGCTCCTCGTCCTCGGAGATGACAATGTCCTTTGTGAGATCGCCCGCTCTGCCTCCACAAGCTCGGCGGTGGCATTCATCGAGATGCGCTCCCTCGACTCCCAGTCCTCCCGAGCCATCGTACCATTCACCACCCCCGGGGGCGGCAGGCACCGTTGGCCATATGAAGGTGAGGCGCCCCGCCACGCCGTGGAGCCGGACCTTCCAGCGGCCGTATTCCAGGGCAAAGAGCTCCGGCGTGTGGAACTACCCAATCCACTTCCTCATGTTGGTCTCATGGTCGGTGATTTCCACCACCCACGTCCCCCATGCTCGCTGGCGGACGGTGAGGTATTTCCTATGCGGCTGCCACGGCGAAGGAAGGTTGGGGAAGACGGAGATGCGGCGGGTGGGGGCAGCATCAGCGGGGCGGCAGAGGCTTGAGGAGGCCCCGCTTGAAGACGTGCGGCGGGTGTGGCGATGTGGATTTTAATCCTCTAACTGGTAATTGGGGATCGGTTAGAGTTGCCCTAAGGGAAGGAGGAAAAGTCTTGATGGTGTGAGATCCTTCTATTTCTCACACGGTCCACCAAGAGAATGTCATGTGGTTGGGTTGTCGTTTTGTTTCATATAAGTTATAAGCTGATGCAGAAAATGATTGACCAGATTGTAATTCTGTTTCATGTAACACGCAACAATTTGACAGAATACACACATTTTTCAAATTCCGTTGTGCTGTGCCACTTCTCCGGTAATCCCATCCGGGCGACTGCATGTGCACGGCCATCCAGGAGAGCAGGTATTCGAAACCGCATCCATCGAGAACCTACACCAGGTGAGAGAAGACATGGTTTTTAGGTCGTGGTTCAGAGCGACTAGTTTCATCATGTAGACATGGAGATCATCAACGATTTTATTAAGTTGGACATCTGGACAACTAGATATTAGGCGAAGCCCGATACGCAATCTAGTGCATAAATACCTGTATGAGTCACTCCTAAGTTCAAAAATCTTGTACTATAGTATGTTCTATGGTAGGACTCCTGTATTAATATAACCACAACCTAGAATATTCTATCAAAGATATTTGGATATTTGGATGACACTACATACGAAAAGCATTTTAACACATTGTGTGACATTTTCTATCGATGAATGTGATACTTTGCATTGTTAAGGTCTATGGGGAAATATTGTAATGTCTTATGAAATCACTATATCTTTAGTCATCAGTTTAGCACACAAAGAGCATATTTGATAATAAATCATTTTCATCTTAGTGTATTTCGGTGAATCTCTATGTTCACACATTGGGCGATTATTATCATTGTCCTAGAAATTGTTATTTTTTCTAGTCATTCGATAAATAACGAAAAAAATATACTAAATATGTATAAGTGAGCCAATAATGTATAATTTATGGTAGAAAAGGTAAAATAAATAAAAATGTTTAATATAAATCAATAGTATGCATGTGTGGCTTAACATATATATATTTTACATCAAAATACTGCTTCAGCAGAATAAGAAAAGGGAAATTATGTTTAGCACACCGTGTCGGTGCATTATTAGTCGCTTCTGGCTTGGTCGTCACTATAAACGAAAGTGGATTGGGGTTATGTATATGCACCACATTTGATGTGGATTGATGTAAAAGCTCCAATAACTCGTCAACAAGATGGATGGTGTGTAGCACTAAAATGAGTTATTGATTGGCCAAAAAGTTCTTAATAAAGGGATTTTGGTGATGTTGCACATCGACTATTCTAACCTAGTGAGCCTACTTCAGTTGGCTGGATTTAATATCAATTACAGTATTTACAGGAAAATAGTTTCATTTGGCCACAGTTTTTCATGCAAAGATCCTCCTGATGTCAAAACAGAGTTTTACGTTTCTGTTCGGATCCATTACCCATTTTGAGGTTTCTAGGACCACAGGTAATTAAAGACTAATAAACATATTGTTATCGAAGAAACTAGGATGCAAGAATTTTAGTCTAGCTATGTGTTATCCATGAAAGATCAAAACAACTTGTCCATAACATTACTTTTCTGTAAATCTGTATGAGAAAAATAGTTATCATGTGGCAAGCCACCTTATGAATGGATACCACCACTGGCGGAGCTACAGTAGTCAGGCCACTGGATACCACCATATGAACTATTTCCCCCTAAAAGAAACCATATGAACTAGAGATAGATTTTAGATGTGCTCTATTTCGACTATGCATGTGTGTCACTCTGAATCCGTACTTTGGCTAGTTTAAGGTGTGCATGCAGTATGTAAACTGCTTCACGGGTTTGAGACCTAGTTGACCTAACTCGGAAACATATTGGGTTTAATTTACTAAGGTCTAATGTGATGGGCAACATCATGGCGCCTTGCCTCCCCTCTTTAACGTCTACATATGAGCAACATGCAAATAGTATCACCAATCCAGTCTTTCCCTGGGAGGATCCACACGGAGAAGGTGCTCTAATGCACAAGGGTCTGTGACGATGTGGCACACATGCATGGGGCTGCTCACGAGCACCTTAAGCAAGGCTGCAAAAGTTTAGCCTCGACAACTCTACATCACCGACGTTTGGTAGCTGAGCGAACATGTCTGTCTTCTTCTCTACAAGTCTATGTCCTTTCTCGTCGGATTCATGATTACAAGATCTCAACCACTCGCTGAACTATTTGGTTGTGCCACCTAATGCTTGCTTGAATCATTACGATGATAGCTAGATGTACTAATTTACTAGGCTCATGAGATGCAATTTTTTTCTAGTTTGATGCATATTCACCATAGAGAAAATATGTAGAACAATAATAATGCGCAGGAACATACGAGAAGGATTGAAAAAGGGGCATATCCTGGCAAAATATCACGCAGACCTCAAATACAATAAAATTGTAGATAAGACCCCCCAAGATCAACTCTGATGGACCCCCGCACCACCTCTTCCGTCCATGTGTGCTGGTTGCCTCGATGCGACGACACCGATGACATTGTGGCTCATCGACCAGGGAGGCCCCTGGAACACCAACCACCCTGGTCACACTCGAATTGGCCAACGAAATGGTGTAGCCAAGTGACTCTGGTTTACTCTTGATTCTACAAGAGTATGACTACCACTAGTAGAATAAGGGCCTATTGTCCCGGTTGGTAAGGGTCTTTAGTCCCGGTTCCTGAACCGAGACTAAAGGGTCGGTACTAATGCCTCCCCCCTTTAGTCCCGGTTCTAACACGAACCGGGACTAAAGGCCGCGGCCACGTGGAGCTCCACCTTTGGTCCCGGCTGGTAACACCAACCGGGACTAAAGGAAATTTTATGCTTTTTTTTTTGATAATTTAATTCATTTTTTTTGAATTTTTTTATTTTCAAATTTCTGAATTATTTTAACCTCTAATCTCTAATCACCACCCCTCATCACTGCTCAATTTATCCTCCAATATCTAATCACCCCTCATCATTCCAAATCATCTAACTTCCCGAACGGTCACCCATCCTCCCATTCCCCCAACCTGAGCACGCTTAACTTCCGGGTTCTATTCTCCCTGTTAAATTTTTTCTGTTAGGTTTTTGAGGATTTTGAAAATGTTTAACGGGGTTCCTCCGTTAAATTTGGATGTAACTTTTCGAGTAGATGATTTTTCATATAAAAAACTTTTTCATCCGAGTTAGTATGCAAAATTTATGCTCATTTTTACAAATTCCAGAGAGATTTTGCAAATAAAGTCGAAATTCACATTTGCAAATTTTCCCAACAACTAGACCACATATCACATGGGAAACTTATTTTCTTTTATTTTTATGACATTTCCTGTCACGACCGGATTTTCAACAAAATACTTATTGAGAAACCGATCTTTAGGTCCCAGTATAAGAAAATTTTCCTTACTGGTAGACAAATACTTGATTCAGAAGGCCAGTAGCATTAAATATATTACAGGGTTGAGCTGAGGCTGCTCAACAATTTATTACAAACACGCCAATATTGTACATAAGGGTGGTCATGACACAAGGGCGTGGTGGCATGCTACTGACTCGAGATAAAAGTGGTGGTGGATATATCATAGTGGAGTGGATAACGTAACTCCTAAACTAGCAGCCCCTCGAGCGTCGAGGTGAGGCTCGATGAATTTATTCGGGTAGCGGAAGCGGATATAATACAATGACCAAATCCAGGATCGCACGAGACTGACTAGGACTCCTCTAGGCGTCGGACTCGCTATCGAACTCTTCATCCATGAGATCGCCTTCATCAACATCTGGCCAAATCAACAAGCCAGGTGAGTACTTTGAAAGTACTCGCAAGACAGTTCGGACATAAGATATAACAAATGCATGCATGAATGCATCATGAGCAAATAACAATGCACATACAAATAATAATTTCTTGCACAATATGATAAGTAAAAAGGAAGTCGGGCGGTAGTCTTCCCGAAATCCAACAAAATAACTGAAGACCGATCGGGTGTCTGGAGCGACGCCTCGAAGGGTAAACAAAATAAAATATCATGCCGCAGTCGGGCGTCTAAGCGACACCACATAAAGGGCTTATACTGAAAAGTAAACGACATACGTGCCACAGTCGGACGTCTGAGCGACATCGCAGAAAGGGCTTATATCGAAAATAAATAACAAGCGTGCCACAGTCGGACGTCTGAGCGACATCGCAAAAAGGGCTTATATCGAAAATAAATAACAAACGTTCCACAGTCGGACGTCTGAGCGACATCGCAGAATGGGCTTATATCGAAAATAAATAACAAGTGTGCCACAGTCGGACGTCTGAGCGACATCGCAGAAAGGGCTTATATCAAAAATAAATAACAAGCGTGCCACAGTCGGACGTCTGAGCGACATCGCAGAAAGGGCTTATATCGAAGATAAATAACAAGCGTGCCACAGTCGGACGTCTGAGCGACATCGCAGAAAGGGCTTATATCAAAAGTAAATAACAAGTGTGCCACAGTCGGACGTCTGAGCGAAATCGCGGAAAGGGCTTATTGTCATATCTGATAAATTCACAAAGATATAATACTCATAGGAAATATTCAACACATAATAATAAATGGGTTAGTCCATCCACAGTAATAAACATTTGACACTCAAGTGTTTCACCGGAGTTTTTGTCACTGGGACTGACACCTGACAATGTAAGTTGAACAAAGTACTTGGACATGGATAAGATGATTCAAAGGATCTTGACTCTGCAGAGTTTGTACTAATTATCCACAGCCAACGGATTTCCGTAGTCACGAGGACTAGTTCCGTTTACGGTATTTCGGTAGAAACACATCTAACAAGTACACACCCACCCCACCTCACGATGCTAGGAATCACCCTAGACAACGTTTAAGAAAAACTTTGAGACGGGAGATCACAATATCGAATAGCATGGGATCAAATTTATATATGCGCGCTCTAAGGGGTGCCCCCCCTCTCGGTCCCAACCGGAAACACCCATGCCCCCTGACCGGATGACGGGCTTTAATCCAGGGCCATGGAACCCTCATCACGGCCTCTCTATTTGGTGTGTACCAAGAAAGCGGTTTGCAACTTACTAAGCCATATCCCTTGCGGAAAACATGTGGTAGTACAGGAAGGGAAACGAATGGGAACGTGACTTGATTCACGTTGACACTGAAGTCAATTAGTCTGGCATAAGACTGGCGTGCTACAACACTGCCATCTTACCCATTCTCATGCCATCACATGGCCATGCAAACTTATAACCAACAACATATGGATTTTCGAAACTTACTAGTCTCAACTTTGCATGTAATATAACATTTATCGAAATGCTCATAAACATGCCATGAAACTACTTAATGCAAACATGCAACGAACACTCATCATATCAAAAGTTAAAACATGCTTGCCTGGTTCGAAGTAGTCAGAGTCTAGCTTGGCGAAGTTCGCGGTTCCGTCACCTCCTTCGGTATCTACAGTATAAGAAAATACGTACTTATCGTAAATACCGTGAGTGCACATAAAAGTGTTCCAAATATTTTTTAAATAAATATGACAAAAAACTAGACAGAAAAATAAAGATGACAGAAAAAGAATCAATCAAAACTCAGTTTCTGTTTAAAAGTTATAAAGATTTTAATCCTGGGACTCATTTGTAATGAAACAGAAAGTTTCCAGCGGCCAACTTATAAAAACAGAAAACGCTTCGGCTAAAAAGCCGTCAACTTCAAAGGAAAACGTACTCTGCCCGAAGGCGTTTTCAGAAAACGATTCGAATAAAAAGAAAACACTGACGAGGGGTCCCACCCGTCAGGTTTGAAATTTCAAACGGGGAGGAACAGAGCTCGTCGGCGCCCGAGAGCTGCGGTGGTCGCCGGCGGCGATCCACGGCGAGTTGGGAGGATCGGAGAGTACCTACGTGCTCAGTGTGTCCTTCCGCGTCGGTGGGTGGTGGTGGTGGTCGTCGGTAAGCACCACGTCGACGACGGTCCTTGCTCCGGCGGACGGCGGCTCGGGTGGAGTTGGATCTCGTTGGGGAGGGCTGCGGAGGTCAAATTGAAGCCGGGGTTAGATCACTGGGTTCCCGAGGAGACTACTGACGAGGTTAGGGCGGCGAGGATGGCCTCACCGGAGTGGATCGAGCTGGTGGCCGAGGCGGATCGGGGCGGCCGGAGTTGGGGGAGGAGACCTCCTTGAGGTCCTCCTAGTGGCTTGGCGAGGTACTGGTGGGGTGCAGTGGAGGTGTGGGCTCGAGAACGAGCTCGGGACTCCATTTTATTGGCGATCCGAGGCGGTGGCCGAGAACGGGGATCTCCGGCGATGGTTACGGCGACGCAATGCTTGGTCGGGGTGTTTAGGGGGGTTGGGCATCAACGTGGAGGTCCACGGGCTCCGTTTAGAGGCTAACCCAGGTTGGGTTTGGCGGCGCAAGGGTGGTTTCGACAGAACGGGGCGGCGCGGGCCCGTCGGCGGCAGAGGGCGCGCCCTGTGCTTGCCGGGCCACGGCGACGGTGCTGCGGTGTGAGCTGGCATGCATGAGGCCACGCGGAGGGCTAGGGAGCGTTGGGCGGCGCAGAACGGCGTAGCGAGCCGGCGCTGGCTCCGTTGGCCGCCACGGGTGGCTCTGCCACCGCAGACGCTGCCGTCGTCAGCGATGCTCGCCACCACCGACACCTGCGTCCGTCCAAGAGGGCATGCGGTGCTCTGGTCAGGGAGAAGGGGCCGTGCGCAACACGCCAGGGTGCACGGGTGATCAGTGACAAGCCACTGACGAAAACGACACTGAAGATAACTTTGAAACTCTGAATTTTAACTGAAAGTGTACAGGAACAGAGCCGGCCAAGTGTTTGATGAAATGATTCAAGCATGAGAAAAATTTATCTGGGGCTGATCTTTGGTGTGGTGGTCTCTCAAAGCACCTGGGGACTGCCTGAATTTTTGTGAAATTTTTGGAGAAAGGAAAATATGAATTTCACCAAAAATGATGAATCTGGTCCAAACTTGCAGAGGTTGAAACTTGAAAATTTTGAAAAGAGGAAGAGTGGATCTTGATGGATCTAGGTTGGGGGTGCTAAGGACTATCCAGAGGAGTTGGTTTGAGATCAAAACTCAAAATAAATCAGGCACTTCCTTTGTAAATCATCTAGGCTTAGAATAAATGACAGAATTGTTTTGGGGAGTAAAATGAAAGAATTAAAATCCAAAATGGATTGAACTTGTTGGGACAGAATGTTTAGGTTGCCCCAAAGTGTAGGGAGGGGTTTTGGGAGAATTTACCCCAAGAGGCATGGTAAAACCAAGGATGGTTCAAAACAAAAGAGTAGCTCCAAAACCCTTAGGGTTTCTTTTTTAAAAGAAAATAAATTTCAAAAAATATTTTTGAGATGGGAAACTCAGAATAAAGGTTTTTAATAACCAAACACCAGGGTTGGAGAAGATACAAAAAAAAAGTCCTTGCCAAGGGGTAAAGTTTTGAGAGAGAGAAAGAGGTTTTGGGAAGGATTTAAATGACCTTCTTCAAATCAAGCAAGGTTTTTGTTGAAAATTAAATAAATTTTTTTGGAGTGTCACAACACCTACCCCCTTAGGAAAAATCTCGTCCCCGAGATTTCAGCTTATCCTCAAATAAGTGTGGGTGCTCTGTCCGAAGAAAATCCTCTCTTTCCCAAGTCGCTTCATTCTCGGTGTGATTGCTCCACTGAACTCTGAAAAACTTGATGGTTTTCTGTCGGGTCTTCCTCTCAGACTCCTCCAATATTTTTATTGGACGTTCCCGATAAGTGAGGTCTGGTTGCACGTCAATGTCTTCATGAGATACTTGCTTCTCTGGGTTGCTCACGCACTTCCTCAACTGCGAGACGTGGAACACGTCGTGGACATCGGATAATTCTTCGGGTAGTTCTAGCTGGTAGGCTACTGTGCCTCTTCGTGCCACTATACAGAAGGATCCAATGAATCTTGGTGCTAGCTTTCCCTTAACCTTGAATCGTTGCAGGCCCCTCATAGGAGATACTCTTAGGTACACAAACTCACCGGGTTCAAAACTGACTCCCCGATGTTTTTGATCGTAATAACTCTTCTGTTGACTTTGAGTTGTCTTGAGTCGATCCCTAATTATCTTAACTTTATCTTCAGCCTCCTTGAGCACGTCTGGGCCGAAGATATGGGGTACGACATCTTCGCCCGTACAGAGCTTCAAATGGTGCCATTTGCAGGCTGGCTTGGTAACTGTTGTTGTATGCGAACTCTGCGTATGGCAAGCTTTCTTCCCAACTGGTTCCTTAGGTGAGGACACATGCTCTCAGCATGTCTTCTAGAATTTGGTTTACGCGTTCAGTTTGTCCATCAGTCTGGGGGTGGTATGCGGTACTAAACGCCAGTTGAGTTCCCAGAGCTTGTTGTAAGTGATCCCAAAATCGGGAGACGAATTGAGTGCCTCTGTCTGATATTATTGTCTTTGGGACTCCATGTAAGCAAACGATACGGGAAAGATAAAGCCTGGCAAGCTTCTGAGTGGTGTGGGTTGTCTTTACGGGGATGAAATGTGCTACCTTAGTCAGTCTATCTGTGATGACCCATATGGCATCATTTCCGTGGCGTGACCGAGGTAGTCCAATAATAAAATCCATTCCAATTTCATCCCATTTCCCCTCGGGTATCTTATTTGGTTGTAAAAGTCCGGCCGGCTTCTGGTGCTCGGCCTTGATGCGTTGACAAGAGTCACAACATGCAATGAACGTGGCTATGTCCCTTTTCATACCGTGCCACCAAATTTTTTCCTGAAGATCCTTGTACATTTTTGTTCCTCCAGGATGAATTGAATACGGAGCGTTGTGGCCTTCAGCTAAAATTTGCTGTTTAAGGTCCTCGATATTTGGTACGCAAAGCCTCTCTCCGTACCACAATATTCCCTGCTCGTCTATGATGAACTCTGAGGCCTTGCCCAAACTCACTTTCTGTTTTATGCCTTCAATGCTGGGGTGTCTATGCTGAGCCTCCTTAATCTTTTCTATCAGGGTAGGCTGTATTTCCAAATTTGATAAACTGCCTTCGGTGACCACCATCAAATTGAGTTTAGCAAACTCCTGTCGAAATTCAGGTATCAGGTTTGGTAGCTTGTCGTTGTCCGTGCTAGGGTTCCGACTTAGAGCATCTGCCACTACATTTGCTTTTCCTGGATGGTAGTGGATTCCAACATCATAATCCTTTACTAATTCCAACCAGCGTCGTTGCTGTAAATTTAGTTCCGGTTGTGTGAAAATATACTTGAGGCTCTTATGGTCTGTGTATATTTCACAACGATTTGCAAGTAGGAAGTGTCTCCACTCCTTGAGTGCATGGATGACTGCTGCCAACTCTAGGTCATGAGTAGGGTAATTTTCTTCGTGCTTACGAAGTTGTCTGGAGACATATGCGACCACCTTGCCTTCTTGCATCAACACGCATCCGAGGCCCTTCCGGGATGCGTCACAATACACCTCAAAATTCTTGTGTATGTCGGGCACAATTAATACTGGTGTTGTCGTCAATTTCCTTTTTAGCTCTTGGAAACTTTTCTCGCAAGCTTCGGTCCATTCAAACTTCTTGTCCTTCTTGAGTAACTGCGTCATTGGCTTTGCTATGGTGGAGAATCCTTCAATAAACCTTCGGTAGTATCCTGCCATTCCCAAGCAACTTCGCACGTCCGTTACGCTAGCTGGTGGTTTCCAGCCAAGTACGGCCTTGATCTT
>CM038681.1:654631052-654798245 GCA_021605205.1 Aegilops longissima | reverse complement strand
GAAAACGTGCAGTCCTATATCAAAGGAGGTAGGCCCAGAGGTATATAGCAAGTCCGTGCACAGTAATTACTTGGACTCCCGAAGATTCCTAGATACTTATAAATCTAAATCTGTAACTCTAAAAAAAACTCGAAGAAGAAGCGTCACCATCCATCCGAGCGTCGCACCTACGAGGACTACTAACTGGAGCGAAAGCATAAGGGTTTCCCTTTCTTGCCACCGGTTGTCGGAGTGGATGACAGAGGGGAGGTGAATTCACGGGCTCGTCGGGAAAGCCTGAAGGGGAAAGTTTGCCTAGCCGCCAAAAGATAAGGGACATCTCGATGTAATTTTTATTATGTTTGAGGTACTTTGTGCTTCCGATTGTTTTTTTCTATAATAGCCCTGGATCATTTTTGCTAAAAAAAAATTCTACCAGCTCCAAGTCGATGCACGGCAAGGTGTTGGAAGTTACTTGCGAACTCCCAAGAATCCCTTTTTTTTAACTCCCAAGATTCCTGGTCAGTTGTAAGTAGATCTGTAACCAAAAGCTGGGCTTATGCCGTTACTTATCTAAAAAGCTGTGTGAACGGTTTTTCAAAGAGGTGGCAGGAGGATTATCTTTTCAGAGACAGCCGGTTAGTTGCAAGTAAGCATGCGATGGTGCTGTTAAAGGTTTATGTAGAGTAGGAGAGAGAAGGGATATTTTATTGGTGATGACGCGGTTCTTGGCAAGTCCCCGCGGTCGTCTCCTGCCAAGTCCTCACCCATCTCTTGCTAGATCTCGTCCGTTTTTTGTTTTTGTTTTTGCATATATACCCATCGACAGGCACAGCTCCTCCACCTCGGATGCAACACTCCTCTGCTCCACTACACGCGTACATTTGCAGTCTAGACCAGCCCCATTTGATCCTCGCTCATTCCCACTTCCACCTCCTTCCTGTTGGTGATCAATGGCGTCCAGCACAGTGCTGGCAGCTCCTAGCTCTCCCGTTGTGGCAAATGTTGCTCCTCCACCAGCAACCACCATCGAGGGTAAGATGGATGCCCGGCTGCTAGCACTGGCTTGTTCTGGCTCTTTTCAGGATTTGGAATCACTTCTCGATGGACAACCAGCCTCCAGCAAAGGGACCATCGGAAGCTCGGCGATGCAGCCAGCTTCTCCTTCCGGTGATGACGTAGAAGCATTTCTCAGAGAATCACTACCGTATGCGGTCACTGCTGGAGGAGACACTCTTCTCCATGTGGTGGCCGCCAGCTATGGTCACCATGAGGATTTCTTGAAGAAAGCTAGCCTCATCCACACCAAGGCACAGAATCTCCTCTTTGTGGAAAACAATATGGGAGATACACCCTTGCACTATGCTGCACGGGCGGGGAACATCCAAATGGTTTCTCTTCTCATTGATCTTGCCAAAGAAGATAACACTGCTAACGGAGTGAAGGAACTTCTGGAAAAGGAAAGCAAGATCAAACGAACGGCCTTGCATGAGGCTATCTGTAGTGGGAACAACGATATAGTCAAGGTGCTCATGGAGGAGAACCCGTTGTTGGCTAGTCTGCCAAAAAATGATACTTCGCCATTGTACCTAGCTATCTCTCTGGAAAAGAAAACCATCGCAGAAACACTCTACGAGTTGAGCAGCGGGGTTATTTCATACTCTGGACCAGATGGACAAAATGCATTGCATATTGTGGCCCAACGAAGCCAAGGTATATATGGAATTTTAAATCTTTGTTTCACCTACTTTATTTCTACACATTTCTGTGAGTTATATACTACCTTTTGCCTACTTAGTAATGTAGTATGGATTTCCTATTTTATTAATGAGTGCATGTTTGCCCGCATGATTCGAGCAAATAATTTAGTATTTTTTCCCTTCTGAATAGCATTAATTTTCTAAGCATTTTCTACAGTAAATAAATTTTCTAATGCATCACGTGTTTGCACCACATTGTCGTACTAAATTATATGTCCCGATTGCATTGCTATTTCTATTGTATCATTTGTTTCTACCTAATAACGTGTTTCCCACATAGGATCCCATAGGTGAGCACACAAAATTAGGCCGGGATCGCTCCAGCAAGAACTAGCGCTAACTCTTGAGATTGTTTACTAGTTGAGAAATTGATAAACATGTACTGAGAATTCACGTTCTTTTAAGGATACAAGTAAACTATGAGGACTATATAATTCTGCCATAAATATAGATATGTTTAAAACGATAGTTCAAAGGTGGGTCTTGTCTGTTCCTTCCAATTTTCATTTTCATTCCAATAATTTGTGAGTGCGTATGTGCAAATACAATCTGCACTTGCAAATATCTCCATTAACTTCTACAGAAGGATACTTAGCCAGTTAGGCCTCCAACAAAACCCCTAAATACATAGAAGGGGACCATATAGATCGGTTACTTAAGAAAAGACCAGGCATATGGTTCTAAGAGACAAGTGGAAAAAATAGCTAGACTCGGAATGTTGATTGTATGTTTCAAGAATAACACCTGACTTGTTCTTGGAGTTTAATGGGGAGTATGGCCCGTCCCTCAGTTTGCATTAAATCAATTATCTGATCAACACATGCCCTCATAGGATTGTTTGTTCCCCATACACGGTCTTACGATTTTGCCGAGACTTGTGATTTCGGTAAGCAGCCGCCCATGCCTGATCATTTATGAAACTGAGGAGTACACCTTTTCTCACTCTTTAACTTGGTATTTAATTACTTGCGGTAAATTAGATACGTAATACCGAGTCTCTTTAAAAAAGAATCAGATATTTGTTGAGGCGGTATGTCATTGAAACAAAAAAGTGTTAAGCACATACGCACTTTCAGCCTGGTTTGTATTGGTCATACGTGGGATGGCCATGGAGAATAGTTTGAAGCTTACATGAGAAACAATTTGGTCTAAATAATTGAATCCTACCTAACTATGCATAATTTATTTTATGTACAATTGCACCATAATTTGGGCTCCTATTGTCTACAATTCCGGTGCAAATCAGCAAAATTGGCTTTACAAATAGAGTGCTCATTCACATTAAACAAGGTAATAAAATTGGATAAGAAAGTAATCTAAATAACCCATAAGCTTTATTATCTACAACGCATAAGCATATTTCTTAATTTACTCCATACTAACTTAGTTCTAATAGCAAAAACAAAAGTTGGAGAAGTTGTATGAAGAGACTCCTTTTTCCATTAAATCCATGCTTCAACTCTTCTGTCAACAACTAGGCATGGTTACTTCTCATGATGCATAAGACTCCACTCAGCACAAGTGAGTTAACATCTAGTGCATGTTACAGTGACTCCTTATACTGATGCATGTACACATTTGGTTTAAGATTATTTTCATGTTTATTCATTTTTATACTATCATATGATTTCGCATAACAGAAAGATATCAAACGCAGATCTTACGAAGATGCTGTTAGAATGGAACAACGACCTTACGTTGCAAGGGGATATGAATGGATATACACCTCTTCACTTTTCCATTGAAGCTGTCCTATGGCAAAGTAAAAGAAAGAGAAAACCCGTATGTTCAGAAGTATTAAAAGCCAATCCAGATGCATTGTATCAACCTGACCACAATGGATCATTTCCAACACATGTGGCTGCATCTGTCGGTGCAACATGGGCCATCATTGCTTTTATTAAAGAGTCACCAAATTGTGTTGGTTTGCTTGATGCTAAAGGAAGGTCATTTCTTCATGTTGCAGTGGACAAAGTGAAAACAGAAACAGTCGGTTATACTTGTAGAAACATGTCACTATCATGGATTTTGAATATGCAAGACAAAGATGGGAACACTGCACTACACCTAGCCGTAGAAAAAGGGAGTCTACTAATGTTTTGTTCCTTGTTCAGGAATATCCAAGTCCACATGAATTTAACAAATGAGAAAGGGCAGACTCCTCTTGATATAGCATATGACAGTTTACCTAAAGGACTGTATTCTGGGGAGGTAATATACATGATCATTTTTTTCATGTCACGACCTTGGATGTGAGGGAGAATAACTAAGATTTGCAAGATTTCATTTTATTATTTTGATTTTGCAGAGCAATGAAGCAAAAATACTCAAAACACTCAAAACTGCCGGTGCTAAACGGGGTACTTGTAGCCAGCGTTACTTGAGGCAAGATGATATTGAGCAAGCAAGACAGAAAGAAAAACATATAACTGATCAAGTGAAAGAGGGAACACAAGGCCTATGTATTGGTGCTGCCCTAATTGTAACTGTTACTTTTGGTGCAACTTTTGCAATGCCTGGAGGTTACAGAACAGATGATCAACTTAATGGAGGCACACCAACACTTGCTGGAAGGTATACTTTTGACGTGTTCACCCTGGCCAATGCGCTTGCATTTGCTTCTGCGGCGATGGCTACAATTTCTCTCATGTTTTCTGGAGCTCCCATGCTACACCCTCGGAGTAGGGTGGTGCACTTATTCAGGGCTTACATGCTCATGTCAGCCTCTGTTACATGCTTGGTGGTTGCCTTTGCAATTGGTACCTATATGATGTTAGCTCCAGTTGCTCCGATGACTGCCAGGTTTGTATGTGGCATCAGTTTCCTCATCTTGCTCTATCAGCATTTGGATTCGGCAGCAAATACCAGTGTTCTTGTGGTATCAGTTTGTACGAGAAAAGGGATATGCCACAGTATAGTATGGACACTCCCATTGGAAGCATTCACATTCGTGGGCACTATTCTGGTTCGACTTTGGCCCATGGTAGTAATCGTTTTTTATTCTGCACAAGTTCACATCGGTAACAAAGTGCCATCAGTGGCACAACCCCCGACACCATTTGCTTGAAGAGGGCCAATTAGGGTAGCATTACGTGGATCATTGCCGTCTTTTGTAATGCGTGGCTGCTTTCGCACTACTAGTTGGAGATTTCGATCAATCTACTGTCATGAGAATAATTATGTTTCTTGAGAAACTTCAATGATATGTGTGTGTCCTGTTGTTCTAAAATCTTTCTTTCCAAGTGGTAATGCGCTTGTAACAATGTAAACGATGGAGTATATTTTCTCCAAACTGCTTTGCATTCTCTTGATGATATTTTTCTTTTGAAAAGAGGGGGGGAATGACGATGACCTCAGCCGCCTCTACATCGAGTTATACAAACAGCCATATCTTATTGATTATTCAATGATGTCAAAATAACATCAATGCCAAATAGATCGAGTTACAATCCCAGATCGGATCGGGTGGGAGTGGGGCTAATGGACAGGCCAATTTGTGGGTTTTACTGGTCTTTTTTTGTATCTCACAGTTTCATGCTGGCTTTCCGGGGGTTTTGATTTTGGTCTCCCCTTCTAGTTTTCAGCTTGTTTTGGTCCATTTTTTCCCATTCCATACATGAAGTTTTTAAAAAACAAACAAAAATAATCTGGATATGTGATAATATTTTTCGTTTTTTGTGCTATATTGCTTTCTTTATATTTTTAATAACATTTTTCGAATATTTTAACAAAAATATTTTCCTGATTATATGAGAAAATATAAATATAATGAACTTACGAGCCATCGTACTGCCAGCCCATGGGAGAGCAATTGAGGAAACTACATGATACCTCGCGCAGATTCAACAAAACCAGAATGAAAATAAAATATGGCTGGAAATGTTGAACAATAAATTTAAATTTGAAATGTTCATGTTAGAAATCCAACGGAATGTTGATATTTACATTCGAAATTGTGAACTAATATATTTCTGCAAAAACATGAAGAGATTCGTCAATAACGGGCACATCCTCTCCTCAAGTAGCTATGTTCGCTATATAAGAGGACTGAAGTTATTCCAGCACACTTGGTTTGCCTATAGTCGTTTCAAATGAGGCATTTGTTCACCGACAAAAATGTTTCAAATTTGTGTGGTCAAATCTTAACAACTGGAAAAATGAATTATGGACATAAGAATGAACTATAGTAAATATGATAGTACAGGTAAAGCAAACCCGAGCAGTCAGCTAAGATATATGTTCCAAACATTGAGGCATCATGAATATCATACATTGATATAGTTCTTTAAATTGATAAGGAAGTTGTATTGTACACAAATAGAACTAAATTTTATTTCTTTATACTGGAATGCTAACTTTTTCTGAAAGGCTTATATTGCAGGTTATACCTTGTCTAGAAATTTCCTTGTTAAATGATTTTATCTTTCTTATTCCTAGCAAGAAACAACAAGAAGTTGGGCTGTACTTGGCATTCTTGATTCTTCAAAGAAACTGAAATGAGAGAATGGGCTCTTCATATTTACTCGGAATATTTTGGTTCATAGCCACTCCATTAAGATTGCTCATCGGTAGAAGCTATAAGATCTCTTAGGAAAGTGAGGCACGACGGTGAGACAAAGTGTGCTTTGACAACTGTAAGGAAAGTAGTAAATATGAACTATGTATGACATCATCCCATAGATCTAGGCAAACAACTTGCAGTGCTCAATTATTACTGAGAAATATGATGTTATCTTGGTTTTGTTTTGATAGTGTGCATGAAAATGAAATATGAAACTCAAGCCTTCCATGTACCATAACCATCCGTGTTTTATTATTCTGATGTAGAAAAATCAGATAACACGGTTTAACAATAAACCTAAAGAAAAATCAGTAAACGTGAATCGATGGGATGGCAAATACTACAAACATTCATTCATCTGCCGACATAATTATAAAAGGCAAGGAAAATAATAATAAATCATATAGGATAACCTCACATTAAGTAGCAAGGTGGTGTACCGGGCGGCGGAACTTCAAATTTCTCCCAACACTATAATTTCTATGAGGGAAACATAAATGAAGGAAGCAAATAAATAGCATGGCAGGATAATTTGAGTGATATGATAGAGGATTAAGGTAAGTGAGTAGTTACCTGGCCACGGACAAATCCGGGTTATAATCGAAAGAAAGATAGTAGTATGGGGTCGGCAAATGTCTATGATACGCAAGTGAGACATTGATTTTTGTGACGCATCCATGACAACCTGGAGGAACCATATCATGAAACGCTTCATCGGTGCTCAAGGATCATTGAGTCAATGCCTCCTAATTAATTCACACTGTCCAAAAACTAATGTACTCTAGAATTCTTGTTTCTCGTAAAATCATGTACCATGGTAACTATGTGTGTGTAAGAAAGAAATTGTGTTCCATTGATATCACGTAGAAAATTTAGAATGGTCGGCCAAGAGCATGCTTCAAATCTGGTTCTGCCCCTGATCTTCATGATCAACCAATATCAGCACCATGGCTACACCTGTATGTCATTAGAGATTTCAGCAATAAGGCACTTGCAGCTTGTCGTATATGTACTGTAGGTTTAATCAATAACTGGACCATGTTGTGCGTTCTACAGATTTCTGTTAAAACATGAATCTTGACTTAAAATTAACAACCACTAAAAGTTATCCAAGAAATGAACCGAATGATGTAGGTTACCAAACTTTTTTTTAAAAGGTAAGATTTTGCATTTCCAATAGCTGGAATAATCAAGAGAAGAAACATCACTAACCTAATAGACAAAGATTGCAACCGTGTTGAAGATGGTCTTATGAACCCTTTTTCTAAGCTGATGATGACCTCAAGTGATGTGAGAGTGGCCGACTGCGATGATGGCACCCACCGGACCCCATCAGCTACTTCGACCGGTTGTCTTTGTACCACGTGATGGAGAGCTCAGGTCAAGCCGATCGCAGAAGCCGATGTACAACGGGTGAGGCGCGAGAGAGACGTACCAGTGATGAAGATCTTTATGGAGTGGGTGATGCCGAACAGGGTCAGGTAGAGAAGAAGGGTGACTCCACGGACGGCAGCGACAAAATTTCGTCTTTTGACCCTTTTTGGGTATAAAATCAGGATCTGACCCCTGTTGGTAAAAATTTCGGCATTTGACCCTTTTGCTACCGCCGCACCCTACCGCGGTAGGCTTGCACAACCTACCGCCAGGACCTTTGGCATTAGGGCAACGGCAGCTGCCATCACACAAACGGGCCAGGAGCTGACTGGCAGCCAGCCTACCGCCGAGCTGTTGGCGGTATGTTGTGCAACCCTACCGCAGTTTTGCTAGCATTTTTGGTCACAGAACATATGCGCGTGGGGGAGGCAACCTACCGCCAGAGTTTTGCTGTAGGTTGTGCAAACCTACCGCCATGGCGTCTGGCGGTAGGGTGTGCAACCCTATCGCTTGTTAGGTGAATTTTTTGGTCACAGAACATATGTGCTTGGAGGAGACTACCTACTGCCGGAGTGTGCCTTTTGTCCCGGTTCATAAGGGCCTTTAGTCCCGGTTCATGAACCGGGACTAAAGGGTCGTTACTAATACGTCCCCCCTTTAGTCCCGGTTCAAACCAGAACCGGGACAGATGGGCCTCCACGTGGCCGCTGCCGACAGCCTGAGCTGGGGGGCCTTTGGTCCCGGTTGATGACATAAACCGGGACCAAAAGTCTTCCACGCGTCAGCAGCTGGCTGGAGCTGAGGTTTTTCTTTTTTTTTAAAAAAAGTGGCTGTTTTAGGGGTTTAGGGGGTTATTTTTACGTTGTTATTAGCTAGCTAATAGAGAGAAGTGTCCTCTCTTATATCTTCATCCTTGGTTTACCAACGCTACTGTTATGTTCATTTCACCCGCAGATATATATATATATAATAACTCATGCATGCTCGTATCATACATCATCATATATAATAACAAGTCCTACTAATTAATCAAGCATCATCATACAACTTCTACTCGTTATTAATAATAAGTCATACAATCATCATCCTCATAGTCATCGAACCCAACCCTACATAATTGTTCTTAGCACATGATCATCAGTATCAGGTAGGACCTAAACACACTTAAGGTAAAATAGCATAAAACAATATAGACCCTGACTCTCCATTATGAAGAATGGAGATCATCCTGTCTCCAATTCTTGCGCCTCGCTTCCTTTTGCTTCCAAGAAGCTCCTTACGACTGTCCATACATTTTTTCCATTCTTTGATTGTCATGTCTCCACTTCTTTTAGAAATCTGGTATGGACAGTTGAGATTCGTAGGATGACCTGGATATATGTTCAAAACACGAAGGCTGCAGCCATTCTGATACATCAAATGAGGCACACAATCCTCTGGGAGTCTCTGTTGAAAAACATAGTAATAAGTTCGTAGTTAGCAATGATGTACTAGTTTTAGAAGTATGCAAAAAGATGCACGGATGTCGTAATAGTAAAAAAACTTACCTGGGTATCTCCATGGTAGTTACCGTAGTTCAACACGTGCACTAGTGGCATGTATTGACCATAATGTTGAGGAGTTCGAATGTAGATATTGTAATTCTCAAGATCATTACAAAATCCAACCAGATGAGTTTTCTCCTTGTAAGTTAATTCAGCGCCATCGGTGTAGTAAGTTCTATCTACCATCTTCTGCACATTCTTTGATACTTCAAGATAAGCTATCAATGGAAATAAGTTGTCAACTATTTTGAAATGAACAAATAAATTAGTTAATAATTCACTATGTTTGAGAAACTCACATAGCGGTAGAACTGGAGGCGTATCAACAAGGACCCAAATGTCCATATTGTCTTGCTCGATTTCAGGATCACCAAGATCCATGGTGACAAGCATACCCTCATCAAAACCATACAATTTGCAAAATGCTTCCCAATTTTTGCAACCAAAATGGGTTACGCTCTCAGCATTATACAACTTTACTTCAAAATTCACATCATGATGGGTCTTTAGGTGAACTTTCTTCGTTTCAAAATTTTTATGGTCTTCAAAATCCATCCTCTCCAAGACATAGCGTCTTGCATGGCATGGGATAAACTATACTCGAATTGTAAAAGATGAAAATTACACGTTGAAATAGTTGAAGTCGTGCTTAATTATGAAAAAAAAACACTTGTCGTCGCTATGCATCGCTTCAACTTGAAGGTCTCCTCGAGCTTAATGCTGAAGCGCCGACCATCGTCCAGGTGAGGCCTGTCGCACTGACCTCGATCGTCGTGGCACCAGTCGCACTCCCCCGGGAGACTTCCGTCGTCCGATGATGACATTTTCTATACGTTCATAATTCAAAGACTAAATTAGATCATTATTATTCAACTAATCATATGCATATGCCTTGCATAGTGCTCTCCAATTTGAGCATTCAATAAGAAAAATCAAATCGCAAAATAAAGTAGTATTCAAATTAGGATGCATTCAATTATAAGAAAAACTGCATCATCTCCATGTGTCCGTACATCGAATATTATCACTAATACACGTCGAATACTATCATACATATCGCCAGTACAGCGAGAACCGTAGCGCCCGACGGGTATCGGCGCGGGCGGTGGACACCCAAAGGGAAGGAACCATCACAGGATCATAACTCCAGTGAGATCCCTGAAGAACCTGCCAGGTATTCTCAAATATTCTCAAACCTGCCCTCCAACGAACCATGTAGCGACGAACGTGCTGGTCCTCCTCGCTGACACGGTGACGTACCACCTCCGCGGTGTCCGGAAGCCTCGGCACCGTCACTAGCCCACGCGACCTCCACCAAACAAGGATCGGGTCAACGACGGGCTGGCTCCTCACCAAGCTACGCCCCCCGGAAGGTAGCGCCTCCCAGTACCACCCCGGCGGAGCCCAATCCCGGACATGGCCCATCTGGTCAAGCAGGTGTCGTCCTCCGCCGACTCGACGACGAGAATGCGGGATAAGCATCGTCGACGTCGATGCGGGAATAATTGCTTTAACTAAAAAAATAAACTAGTTCAATTAATTTTCTTGCTAAAAATAAACTATTTCTATATATAGTAAATAAACTAGTTTTCTTAAATTAACCAGTTCAACTACTACTAATATAAGTAGTTAATTACTATAAATAAAACAAAGTAGTACTAACTAAAAATAAACTACTTGTATATATAGTAAAATAAAGTAGTACTTATTAAATCAACTAATTCAACTACTAATTAAACTAGTTCAAAGCACTAACCTAGAATGTATTATCCTAAAATGCACTAACAGTAGAACCAATGTACTTTTGCAACACAATTTTTTTTCTGAATATGCACATATATACATATGAACATATATATACATAAATTGAAAAAAAAATCTATGAACAAAAAAAATCATACATCAATTCATACATATCAATGGATCATACATACATCTGCACATATATACATATACATACAACATCCATATATACATGTCGGGGCGGTGGATCATCCAAAAAATATATGAAAAAAACAGAGAGCAGGCCGGGGCGGCAGCGGCGGCGCGCGGCAATGTAGAGCAGGCTGGGGCGGTGGCGGCGGCGCGCGGCAAGCAGAGAAGGCAGGGGCGGCGGCGTGGGGGAAGGGAGGGGCCGGGGCTCACTGGGCGGCGATGACGATGCGCGGCAAAGGGCGGCGACGGTGAGGTCGATCGGGCGACCACGTCGGGTGGCGTCGGGCGGCGGCGGCGTCGGGCGGCGCGGACGGCGTCGAGGGCGCGGACGGCGGCGGCGGCGACGAGGCGCAGCTGGCGGCGTCATCTCGGGCGGGGAAGAACGAACTGAATGAAAAATTTCGCAAGTGCTACTTATATAGACGAAGCATTGGTCCCGGTTCGTGACAGAAACCGGGACGAATGCCACCTTTAGTCCCGGTTGGTGCCACCAACCGGGACCAAAGGCCACATTTCGGCGGCCCAAAGTGCGGGAAGCGGCGGCTTTTGGTCCCGGTTGGTGGCACCAAGCGGAACTAAAAGGGGGCATTGGTCCCGGTTGGTGCCATGAACTGGGACCAAAGGTATTCATTGGTCCCGGTTCGTGGCACCAACCGGGACCAATATCCTGCACCTGCCAAAGCCGCGGTGCGGTGGGATGTTTAGTCCCACCTCGCTAGCTGAGGAGCGGCCACACCTGTTTATAAGCGCTGCCTCATCATCTCCATCGAACTCCTCAGAACTGCAGGCCTATGGGCCTAATCTCACACCGCTATGCCTGTGGGCCTGCTGGGCCTTCTGCGGGCCTGAATCCTGGCCCATGGATGGGCTTCTAGTCGTATTCAGGCCGTGGTGGCCCAGTAGGTGGCATCTTTTTTCTTTTTTCCTATTTATTTTTTCATTTCTACTTAGAACTAAATACTTATAGTTTTTTAGTGATTTCTTTTTTCTTTTAGCTCACAAAAATTATAAACTTTCTATTAATGCCATTAGTTTTCAAATTAGAATAGTTCAAATTTGAATTCTTCAAAATCTGTGTGAATCTCAAGTTTGTGATTAACTTTACTAGTACCATTAGTTTTCAAATTAGAATAGTTAAAATTTGAATTCTTTGAAATTTGTGTGAATCTCAAGTTTGTGATTAACTTTACTAGTGCCATTAGTGTCAAATTAGAATAGTTAAAATTTGAATTTTTGAAATTTGTGTGAATCTCAAGTTTGTGATTAACTTTACTAGTGCCATTAGTTTTCAAATTAGAATAGTTAAAATTTGAATTCTTTGAAATTTGTGTGAATCTCAAGTTTGTGATTAACTTTACTAGTGCCATTAGTGTCAAATTATAATAGTTAAAATTTGAATTCTTTGAAATTTGTGTGAATCTCAAGTTTGTGATTAACTTTACTAGTGCCATTATTTTTTTCATTTCTACTTAGAACTAAATACTTATAGTTTTTAGTGATTTCTATTTTCTTTTAGGTCACAAAAATTATAAACTTTCTGTTACTGCCATTAGCTTTAAAATTTGAATAGTTTAAATTTGAATTTTTAAAATTTGTGTGAATCACTAGTTTATGAATCACTAGTTTACTAAATTTGTGTGAAAACACTTTGTAGAATAGTTAAAATTGATTTTTGAGTCAATCTTTTTCCTGCTATTTAATAGTAGGTGGCACTTTTTTTGTAGTGATTTCTTTTTTATTTCAGGTCACAAAATTATAAACTTTCTATTAGTGCCATTAGTTTTAAAATTTGAATAGTTTTAATTTGAATTTTTAAAATTTGTCTGAATCAGTAGTTTATGAATAACTTTACAAATATTATAGGCATTTTTTCTTTTTTGCTATTTATTTTTCATTTCTACTTAGAATTAAAATACTTATAGTTTTTTAGTGATTTCTTTTTTCTTTTAGGTCATAAAAAATAAAAACTTCTCTGTTAGTGAACATAGATGCATTTATAGAGAAAATTAAACATAAATTCATAATTCATTTCTATTTATGAATTTAGGTCCAATTTTCCTCTATAGGTGCATCTATTTTCACTTTGAGAGCAGCTCAACAACGCAGAGAGGGACGGTCTTATAAACAGGTGTGGGCGCCCTTCGGTTGGCGAGATGGGACTAAACTCTGGGTGCAACGAGGGCGAATCCTTTAGTCCCGGTTCGTGGCACGAACCGGGACTAAAGGGGAGCCTGTGGTCCCGGTTCGTGCCACGAACCGGGACCAATGGTGGTGGGCCAGGAGCCAGGCCCATTGTTCCCAGTTCGTCCCACCAACCGGGACCAAAAGGTCCAGACGAACCGGGACCAATGGCCCACGTGGCCCGGTCGGCCCCCTGGGCTCACGAACCGGGTCCAATGCCCCCATTGGTCCCGGTTCTAGATTGAACCGAGACTAATGGGCTGACCCCCCCTGGACCATTGCCCCCTTTTCTACTAGTGTGAGGCAACTAGATGATATATACCTCGCGCAGATTCAAGAAAACTAGAATGAAAATAAAATATGGCTGGAAATGTTGAACAATAAATTTAAATTTGAAATGTTCATGTTAGAAATCCAACGGAATGTTGATATTTACATTCGAAATTGTGAACTAATATATTTCTGCAAAAACATGAAGAGATTCGTCAATAACGGGCACATCCTCTCCTCAAGTAGCTATGTTCGCTATATAAGAGGACTGAAGTTATTCCAGCACACTTGGTTTGCCTATAGTCGCTTCAAATGAGGCATTTGTTCACCGACAAAAATGTTTCAAATTTGTGTGGTCAAATCTTAACAACTGGAAAAATGAATTATGGACATAAGAATGAACTATAGTAAATATGATAGTACACGTAAAGCAAACCCGAGCAGTCAGCTAAGATATATGTTCCAAACATTGAGGCATCATGAATATCATACATTGATATAGTTCTTTAAATTGATAAGGAGGTTGTATTGTACATAAATAGAACTAAATTTTATTTCTCTATACTGGAATGCTAACTTTTTCTGAAAGGCTTATATTGCAGGTTATACCTTGTCTAGAAATTTCCTTATTAAATGATTTTATCTTTCTTATTCCTAGCAAGAAACAACAAGAAGTTGGGTTGTACTTGGCATTCTTGATTCTTCAAAGAAACTGAAATGAGAGAATGGGCTCTTCATATTTACTCGGAATATTTTGGTTCATAGCCACTCCATTAAGATTGCTCATCGGTAGAAGCTGTAAGATCTCTTAGGAAAGTGAGGCACGACGGTGAGACAAAGTGTGCTTTGACAACTGTAAGGAAAGTAGTAAATATGAACTATGTATGACATCATCCCATAGATCTAGGCAAACAACTTGCAGTGCTCAATTATTACTGAGAAATATGATGTTATCTTGGTTTTGTTTTGATAGTGTGCATGAAAATGAAATATGAAACTCAAGCCTTCCATGTACCATAACCATCCGTGTTTTATTATTCTGATGTAGAAAAATCAGATAACACGGTTTAACAATAACCCTGAAGAAAAATCAGTAAACGTGAATCGATGGGATGGCAAATACTACAAACATTCATTCATTTGCCGACATAATTATAAAAGGGAAGGAAAATAATAATAAATCATATAGGATAACCTCACATTAAGTAGCAAGGTGGTGTACCGGGCGGCGGAACTTCAAATTTCTCCCAACACTATAATTTCTATGAGAGAAACATACATGAAGGAAGCAAATAAATAGCATGGCAGGATAATATGAGTGATATGATAGAGGATTAAGGTAAGTGAGTAGTTACCTGGTCACGGACAAATCCGGGTTATAATCGAAAGAAAGATAGTAGTATGGGGTCGGCAAATGTCTATGATACGCAAGTGAGACATTGATCTTTGTGATGCATCCATGACAACCTGGAGGAACCATATCATGAAACGCTTCATCGGTGCTCAACGAGCATTGAGTCAATGCCTCCTAATTAATTCACACTGTCCAAAAACTAATGTACTCTAGAATTCTTGTTTCTCGTAAAATCATGTACCATGGTAACTATGTGTGTGTAAGAAAGAAATTGTGTTCCATTGATATCACGTAGAAAATTTAGAATGGTCGGCCAAGAGCATGCTTCAAATCTGGTTCTGCCCCTGATCTTCATGATCAACCAATATCAGCACCATGGCTACACCTGTATGTCATTAGAGATTTCAGCAATAAGGCACTTGCAGCTTGTCGTATATGTACTGTAGGTTTAATCAATAACTGGACCATGTTGTGCGTTCTACAGATTTCTGTTAAAACATGAATCTTGACTTAAAATTAACAACCACTAAAAGTTATCCAAGAAATGAACCGAATGATGTAGGTTACCAAACTTTTTTTTAAAAGGTAAGATTTTGCATTTCCAATAGCTGGAATAATCAAGAGAAGAAACATCACTAACCTAATAGACAAAGATTGCAACCGTGTTGAAGATGGTCTTATGAACCCTTTTTCTAAGCTGATGATGACCTCAAGTGATGTGAGAGTGGCCGACTGCGATGATGGCACCCACCGGACCCCATCAGCTACTTCGACCGGTTGTCTTTGTACCACGTGATGGAGAGCTCAGGTCAAACCGATGGCAGAAGCCGATGTACAACGGGTGAGGCGCGAGAGAGACGTACCAGTGATGAAGATCTTGATGGAGTGGGTGATGCCGAACAGGGTCAGGTAGAGAAGAAGGGTGACTCCACGGACGGCGGCGACAAAATTTCGTCTTTTGACCCTTTTGGGTATAAAATCGGGATCTCACCCCTGTTGGTAAAAATTTCGGCATTTGACCCTTTTGCTACCGCCGCACCCAACTGCGGTAGGCTTGCACAACCTACCGCCAGGACCTTTGGCCTTAGGGCAACGGCAGCTGCCGTCACACAAACGGGCCAGGAGCTGACTGGCAGCCAGCCTACCGCCGAGCTGTTGGCGGTATGGTGTGCAACCCTACTGCAGTTTTGCTAGCATTTTTGGTCACAGAACATATGCGCATGGGGAGGCAACCTACCACCAGAGTTTTTTTGTAGGTTGCGCAAACCTACCGCCATGGCGTCTGGCGGTAGGGTGTGCAACCCTATCGCTTGTTAGGTGAATTTTTTGGTCACAGAACATATGTGCTTGGAGGAGACTACCTACCGCCGGAGTGTGCGGCGGTAGGGGGTGCAACCCTACCGCCATGGTCCCCGGCGGTAGGTCCTGGTCCTAGTGCATTTTTTGCACCTAACTTGTATTGTCTTCAATTTTTTGCACACAATAATTTCAATACTTAAAAACAATAAGCATATATATCGGATTCAACCACGACGACAGCGGGGACGAAACCACTTGGGTCGCCGCAATCTCCATGGCTTCGCCTCCAGCAACCAAACTCACCAGAAAAGGAACTCATGGACTCCGAACAGAAACTGGCCTTCCTCCCGTTCGGCATTGAGGCCGGGAGGAATAAGCATGGCCGCCTCTCAGCGAGAAGAATTGATGGTCTGGCGAGAAAGGCCGGCTGCCAATCACGGGCGCCGTAGCCCTGCCTGAAGCACCATCGATGGTGAGCTCTCACCCCATCTGTTGCTTCCATCTCTCTGCTCCTCCCCTTCTCCTTATCCACCACCACGGCGGCTCCCGAAATCGAAAACGAGCGGAAGATCCTTTTCCACATCAGGGAGATACTCCACATACAACGCCAGATCCATGCATTCTTCACCTCTTTTTCCTCTCTTCTCTTCTCCATGAAGACAAGAGCGACTCGGGAAGAAGAAAAATCCGAATCAAGCACACCATAACCTTCCTCCACACCTTTATTTAGGGGAAGGGCCTCATATCCAGGCATATGGTCAGCTCCGGCGACCTTTATTCCAGTCAGCATGGCCAAAACAGAGATCCCATGAAGCAAGAAAGAAGGCCTCAGATCTGCTTTACTGGGGAGGAAAGTCCTACTCCTACAACTATACATATGGCACAAGAACCGATCCCCCCACCCACTCACCGCCGCCCGCCGTGGCCGCCGGAGATGGGAGGGAGAAGCACGGGTTTTCTTCTGCGAGAGGCATGGCCGTACCTCTCAGAAGCGGCTTTTAGAAAGGAAAAAAAACAGCTCCCGGTTTGGTTATTTCGTCCTGGTTTTTTCGACCAGTTTTTTTGTGGAAAAAAAGTTCATAAAAATCTCTCAACATGGAATCTAGTTTTGAAGACCTCGACGCGAGGAATCCAATGGTGAAAACGGTTCGCCATTTGGACACACTGTATAAGAGATAAAACGTTTTGAATAACGGATCTATGAAAAAAAGAGAAAAATCCCATGTGCGCCACTTGTTGCAACATAGGGATGTAGGAATGATCATTGCAATGACTACTACTTATTTAATGATTTCTTTTTATTTTGGCGCTACAAGTGCAAAATCAGAAACATGCACCAAGCGATCGTAAACGTTCTCAATTCTTCTCATGGCAGGCCATAGTTTGGGTTGTACTCTTGGGCGTAGCATACTACTACTACACAGTGGCCGATCTTTACTGGAGGCCAACTTGGGCTAAACAAGCATAGGAAAATGATCAAAATGTGAATAAAAAAACAGAACTGGATTGTGGGAGTGGTATATCAGACCTTGCAACATGATATTACTGAAATTTCAGATCTGCGGAAAGTAACGCATTCGCACGTGATACGTTCCCCCTTAGAGGATAAATAAAGGTCTTATACGCGTAGACAGACTGTTGTTGGACTTACCTAGGGGACGTACATATGTATAGTGTTAAGATATGTTATAATTGCTCTGAAATGGTTGGTTGGAATCTTTTATGTGGGATATAATAAAGTAACCTACGCTATACGAGGACACATCAGGTTGGCGCGACACTTTTGGATAAGCATCAATTTGCAGGTTTATCGAGAACAAGAGCGTCATGTGCTGCATGGAACTTTTGTCTGCTGAGCATCACGTGCATGCAAATATTTTATTAGCCATACTGAACATGGACCCTGTTAAAGATTCACACTATTAGAGAGGCCTTTTCCACCGAGGAATCTCTATACGAGATTGCATGTACTACTCGATACCAAGGTAGACCATGCCAGAAAAGTTAATAAACCTTGAAGTAGGAACTTGCATCGATTGTCACTCTCGAGGAGCTTTAGTACAGGCCTAGAGAGAATAATGAAAACTTTAAAAGTAAGAACTTGCATCGAATGTTATGATTTTTAAAACTTAATGTAGGAACTTGCGTGGAATATCACTGAAGGAGCTATAATACTCCCTCCGTTTACTTATACAAGGCCACTATTAAAAATACATTTTGCATCAATACAAGACCACCAACAGTAATCGAGGCAAAAATTAATGATGTTTCTTCATACTAGCAACTTTTTAATACTTACATGCATGTAGTCATAATGACACTCAGCCACTTCCTTATCATTTACTCCCTCCTTTTCGGTTTATAGGGCTTATCTCAAAATTTTAGTTTTTCCATTTTATAAGGCTCAATTTGGTTGTTTTCCATCACATGTTCAGATTCCAAGGTGCATTAAATCATTGCATGCAAGTACTAAGAGAAAACTGACCAATACATGTAATTTATGCATGCATGCATTGCAATTAATGCATTGGTAAACATACTTTTTTGATGAAAACAAGAGCATTAATTGGGTGCTTTTGCAAACTACAAAAAGTATTCCACCACTCACCATCTACCTTGGTTGGTGAAAATTTTGAATTGAGCCTTATAAACCGGAAAGGAGGGAGTATTTGTTGCATGCTTATGGTGTACTAATGATCCCGGTTAACGAAAAAAAATTGACTTGCAAAGGAGTCATTAAATTTTATCTTGGTACCTGTAATATGAGTTTGTGGCCTTGTATAAGACTAGCCTATGTTACTACTCTATGTTACTACCTTCATAGTGGGGAGTAATATATGTGTGGTAACATGCAACACTTTATTTATTAGGCTATAGACACATCTTGCCTTGATATGTGTGATGTTACTCATACTACTAGTAACTAGCTATGTTACCACATGTCTCTCTTTCTTCATTTATTGCTTGCCACATCATTCATTTTATCTAGATATGTGTGATGTTACTACCTATGTTATTCCCATTGTGGATAGTCTAAGGGAATGGAGGGAGTACTGAGCATGCCTACAAAAATAATCAAAATGCCAAATACAAAACGTGTATCGAATATCATCCAAAGAAGCTGCAGTACTGCGCAGTTCCAGGAAAAAATAAAAATAAAATGATAAAAGTAGGAAGTAGCATCTAATGTCACCTAAGGAGCTTTAGTGCCTCGAAGTAAAATGTTAATGTTGGAGCTTCCATCGAAATGTCAGCCAATGAGCTACCTCTTCAATTTCAAATTATGGTGCATATTAGCTTATCCTAAGTCAAACTTCATAAACTTCTATCAACTTGATAAAGAAATATTTACAACACAAATTAATATCATTGGATCTATCATATATATTAATTAATATTATTTATTTTAGATAAATAGTCGATGAAAGTTATTTTTTGGCAAATATCCATGTCATATATCAAGAATGGAGGCGGGCAGAGGTATATACCACAAGTTCCATGTACAGGCACCGCAAGATGTTCGGACTCCCAAGATTCTTTGTCAGTTGTAAATCTAAGTTTGTAACTAAAAGCTGTCTGTACGCCTTACTTTTCTCCTAAGTTGTGTGAATGGGTTTTAAAGGAGGAGGGAGGAAAACTATTTTATAAGGGATGACCTGATAGTTATAGAAATGATAAGGTTTTTAATGATAAAAGTACTTCCTTGGTTATCTATAGATGTACCGGAACTCTTTGTTTATGGTCCTCTCTACAACGCGTGGAGAATCGAGACCTGTTTACGGAGGTGTGTACAAGATTGAAGGCTACGGCGAGGGTTACTTTTACCCAACATGGCTGGCAGCATGATCTTAGGATTGACCCCCTTTCGTTGTAGGCATTATACAGACTCCAATTTCTTTGTATTTGGCCTTTTTTTTTGTTCACGTGAGAGGATGTTGTTTGGCTATGTGCATCTTAGTTATGCAGAGGTCGGGTGTAATGCTTAAATCATTTAAGTAATAAAGCGCCCTTTTTCGAAAAAGTTGTAAGTCTAAAGTATGCGACAGTGCTGTGAAAGGTTTATGTAAAAGTACTACGAGGGAGGGAGAGGGGGGTGACGCGGTCCTTGCCGTGTCCGTGCTGGTCGTCTATGCGTTCTCTAACGCCGCATGCCGGTATCTGTCCTAGGAGTAGGGTGACGTCGTGCCCCACTTCCGTCGTGCTCTGCAGTCCGGCGGTGCGAGCGCCGAGTAGGTGTGCCTGACGCTGGAGCCACTCACTGCAATGTGGTCATTTCATGCATTCTGCTATTTTCGCCTGCAATGTTGCGTTTTTCTGCAATTCTCGCCTACCATGTGGTTGTTTTCTGCTTTTTCCTCGGAACTAGCCAACATTAAAATTACGAAACAGTGCCCCTACTAATCATCTAACATTCGATCAAGGAAGAAAAAAGACTCAACAAATCCCAGTGTTCGTCACTCGGAGCCATCGCAACTTCAGGTTATGGAGGGAGCGGGATGTCAGCCGTTGGCACATAATCTGACAATTCAGGTAAAAAGAATCAGATTTGCACAAAGTAAGGCATTTGCACGTGATGACCACTGTTTTCCCAGAGGATAAATGGCTTATGCGTGTAGACAGGCTGGAGTTGGACTTACCCTGTGGAGGGACGTACATAGTACAGTCTTAATATATGTTAAAGTTATGTGGAGGTGTACAATACAGTAAAAATATGGTCAGTTGGAATCTTTTATGTGGGATACAAAAAAGTAACCTACACTATACGCGGATACATCATGGTTGGCATGATACTTTTGGACACACATGAATGTGCATCTTTATCGACAAGCGTGATGTGCTGTATGGAATTTTGTCCGTTGAGCATCAGACGCATGCAAATACGTATTTTACTTGGCATACTGAACTTGGACTCTGTTGAGATTTTCACACTATTAGAGATGCATTTTTTCCACTTAGAAATCTCTTTTTGAATCTGCATTAACTAGTTGTCACCCAATTAAGTAGCTACAATACTGAACATGTCAATTTTTTTTTTGTTAAAGCAGGAACTTGCATCGAATGTCAAGGAGCTATATTACTAGACAGGCCCAGAAAAATAATAAAAATGCTAAATTAGCAACTTGCTCCAAATGTCATCCAAAGGAGCTACTGCATAAACCCAAGAAAAAAAAGGTAAAAGTACGAACTTGCTCCGAATGTCACTGAAGGGGCTATAGTACTGGAATTTATCCATAGCAAGCGTCATGTGCTGCATGACTTTTTTGTCCGTTGAGATTCACATGCACGCCAGTTTCCTTTGATCCAATATTTTACTAGCCACACTGAACATGGACCCTGTTGAGATTCACACTGTTAGAGATGCCTTTGTCTACTTAGGAATCTCTTTTTGAATCCCATTGATTACTCGATGGTACCCATAGCCTAAGGAAAAGTTAAAAACGTTAATGTAGGAACTTGCATCGAATGTCACCCGAGGAGCTATAGTACTGAACAGGCCTAGAGAAAATAATAAAAATGTTAAATTAGGAACTTGCGTCGAATGTCATCTAAAGACAACTTGCATCGAATGCCACTCAAGGAGCTATAGTACTGGACATGCCCGGACAAAACAATACACATGTAAAATTAGAAACTTGCTTGGAATGTCATCCAAAGAGCTACAGTACAGAGAGATGTTAAAGTAGGAATGCGCGTCGTATACCTCCCACGGAGCTATAGTACTGGACATGCATAGAATGTCACCTAAGGAGCTTTAGTAGTAGACTTTCCCCGAAAAGTAAAAATGAAAATGTTGAAGTAGGGGCTGTGCGTCCAATGTCACCCAATAAGCTACCTGTTCAATTTCAAACTATGGTGCATATTAACTTCTCCTAAGTCGAACTTTAAAAACTTTTATCAAGTATATAAGAGAAACATTTGCAACACGAATTAATAGCATTGGGTCAAGTAAAATGTAAACTGATACTCCCTCCGTTCCATAATGTAACGCATATAGATTTTTTATAAAGTCAAACTTTATAAACTTTGACCAAGTTTATAGAGAAAACTATTTATATCTACAATACAAGATGTATATAATATGAAAGTATGTCTTGTGATGTATCTAAGCACATGTATTTGGTATTCTAAATGTATATGATTTTCTCTATAAACTTGGTCAAAGTTTATAAAGTTTGACTTTTAGAAAAATCTATATGCGCTACATTGTGGAACGGAGGGAGTATTGCAGATATTAGATAAATACTTGATGAAAGATAAATTTGGAAAATATGCAGTCCTATATCAATGGAGGTAGGCAGCCGTACATACAGCTCCAATTCCAAGCAGCACAAAGCGTTCGAATTCCCAAGATTCCTCGTCGGTTGTAAATTTAAATCTGTAACTAAAAGCTGAGCGTATGGCATTTTTTATCTAAAAAGTTGTGTGGACAGGTTTTAGAGGAGAGCGAAGGATTATCTTAATAGAGACTGTCAGTTGTAACTTGGAAGTAAAGCGTGCGACGGTGTGAAAGATTTATGCAAAGTAGGAGAGAGAAGGCCTATTTTACACGGTTCTCGGCAAGTCACCGCGGTTGTCTCCTGCGCATCCTCACCCACTACTCCGAGGCGCCTGCCCCGGTGACTGCATCACTTGCTTGCTTTGCTCTCGTCCGTTTTACATATACCCATCGACAGCCACAGCTCCTGAGCTCATTTATCTCAGCTTCACCAAGTCCGGCTGTAGATGCTCTAACGAGCTTTAGTACTAGACTTGCCCCGAAAAATAAAAATATAAATGTTGAAGTTGGAGATTGCATCCAATATCACCCAATGATCTACCTCTTCAATATCAAACTATATATTAACTTAGCCCTCTCGGTAATGCACATCACTATAAGCCTTACAAACAATGTGACTAATGAGTTAGTTGCGAGATGATGTATTACGGACGAGTAAAGAGACTTGCCGGTAACGAGATTGAACTAGGTATTGGATACCGACGATCGAATCTCGGGCAAGTAACATACCGATGACAAAGGGAAACAAACGTATGTTGTTATGCGGTTTGACCGATAAAAGATCTTCGTAGAATATGTAGGAGCCAATATGAGCATCCAGGTTCCTCTATTGGTTATTTACCGGAAACGTGTCTCGGTCATGTCTACATAGTTCTCGAACCCGTAGGGTCCGCACGCTTAAGGTTTCGATGACAGTTATATTATGAGTTTTTGTGTTTTGATGTACCGAAGGAGATCGGAGTTCCGGATGAGATCAGGTCCATGACGAGGAGTCTCGAAATGGTCGAGACGTAAAGATCGATATATTGGACGACTATATTTGGACTTCGGAAAGGTTCCGAGTGATTCGGGTATTTTTCGGAGTACCGGAGAGTTACGGGAATTCGCCGGGGTGTATATGGGCCTTATTGGGCCATACAGGAATAGAGGAGAGAGGCCGAAAGGAAGGAGGCGCGCAGCCCCCCTCTGGTCCGAATTGGACAAGGGGTGCAGCCCCCTTTTCCTTCCTCCTCTCCCCCTCTTTCCTTCCCTCCTACTCCAACAAGGAAGGGGGGAGTCCTACTCCCGGTGGGAGGAGGACTCCTCCTGGCGCGCCCCTCCTGGCCGGCCGACCCCTCCCCCTGGCTCCTTTATATACGGGGGCAGGGGAGCACCTCTAGGCACAACAACAATTGATCCCTTGGATCTCTTAGCCGTGTGCGGTGCCTCCCTCCACCATAGTCCTCCTCGATAATATTGTAGCGGTGCTTAGGCGAAGCCCTGCGACAGTAGAACATCAAGATCGTCACCACGCCGTCGTGCTAACGGAACTCTTCATCGACACTGGCTGATCAGAGTTCGAGGGACGTCATGGAGCTGAACGTGTGCTAGAACTCGGAGGTGTCGTACTTTCGGTGCTTGATCGATCGGGTCGTAAAGACGTACGACTACATCAACCGCGTTGTTCTAACGCTTCCGCTTTCGGTCTACGAGGGTACGTGGACGACACTCTCCCCTCTCGTTGCTATGCATCACCATGATCTTGAGTGTGCGTAGGAAATTTTTGAAATTACTACGGTCCCCAACACTGGCATCCGAGCCAGGTTTTATGCGTAGATGTTATATGCACGAGTAGAACACAAGTGAGTTGTGGGCGATACAAGTCATACTGCTTACCAGCATGTCATACTTTGGTTCGGCGGTATTGTTGGATGAAGTGGTCCGGATCGACATTACGCGTACGCTTACGCGAGACTGGTTCTACCGACGTGCTTTGCACACAGGTGGCTGGCGGGTGTCAGTTTCTCCAACTTTAGTTGAACCGAGTGTGGCTACGCCCGGTCCTTGCGAAGGTTAAAACAGTACCAACTTGACAAATTATCGTTGTGATTTTTATGCGTAGGTAAGAACGGTTCTTGCTAAGCCCGTAGCAGCCACGTAAAATTTGCAACATAAAGTAGAGGACGTCTAACTTGTTTTTGCAGGGCATGTTGTGATGTGATATGGTCAAGACGTGATGCTATATTTTATTGTATGAGATGATCATGTTTTGTAACCGAGTTATTGGCAACTGGCAGGAGCCATATGGTTGTCGCTTTTATTGTATGCAATGCAATCGCCCTGTAATGCTTTACTTTATCACTAAGCGATAGCGATAGTCGTAGAAGCATAAGATTGACGAGACGACAACGATGCTACAATGGAGATCAAGGTGTCGCGCCGGTGATGATGGTGATCATGGAGGTGCTTCGGAGATGGAGATCACAAGCACAAGATGATGATGGCCATATCATATCACTTATATTGATTGCATGTGATGTTTATCTTTTATGCATCTTATCTTGCTTTGATTGACGGTAGCATTATAAGATGATCTCTCACTAAATTTTAAGATAAAAAATGTTCTCCCTGAGTATGCACCGTTGCCAAAGTTCGTCGTGCCCAGACACCACGTGATGATCGGGTCTGATAAGCTCTACGTCCATCTACAACGGGTACAAGCCAGTTTTGCACACGAAGAATACTCAGGTTAAACTTGACGAGCCTAGCATATGCAGATATGGCCTCGGAACACTGAGACCGAAAGGTCGAGCGTGAATCATATAGTAGATATGATCAACATAGTGATGTTCACCATTGAAAGCTACTCCATTTCACGTGATGATCGGTTATGGTTTAGTTGATTTGGATCACGTGATCACTTAGAGGATTAGAGGGATGCCTTTCTAAGTGGGAGTTCTTAAGTAATATGATTAATTGAACTTTAATTTATCATGAACTTAGTCCTGGTAGTATTTTGCAAATTATGTTGTAGATCAATAGCTCGCGTTATAGCTTCCCTATGTTTTTTATATGTTCCTAGAGAAAAACTATGTTGAAAGATGTTAGTAGCAATGATGTGGACTTGGTCCATGATCTGAGGTTTATCCTCATTGCTGCATAGAAGAATTATGTCCTTTATGCACCACTAGGTGACAAACCTATTGCAGGAGCAGATGTAGACGTTATGAACGTTTGGCTAGCTCAATATGATGACTACTTGATAGTTTTGTGCACCATGCTTTATGGCTTAGAATCGGGACTACAAAAACATTTTTGAAACTTCATGGAACATATAAGATGTTTCAAGAGATGAAATTGGTATTTCAGACTCATGCCCGTGTTAAGAGGTATGAGACCTTTGACAAATACTTTGCCTAAAAGATGGAGGAGAATTGCTCAACTAGTGAGCAAGTATTTAGATTGTCTGAGTACTACAATCGCTTGAATCAAGTGGGAGTTAATCTTCCAGATAAGATAGTGATTGGCAGAGTTCTCTAGTCACCATCACCAAGTTACTGGAACTTCGTGATGAACTATAATGCAAGGATGACGAAAACTATTCCTGAGCTCTTTGTGATGCTGAAATCAACGAAGGTAGAAATCAAGAAAAAGCATCAAGTGTTGATGATTAAACAAGATCACTAGTTTCAAGAAAAGGGCAAAGGAAAAGAAAGAGAACTTCATGTAGAATGGCAAGCAAGTTGTCACTCCCGTGAAGAAGCCCAAAGCTGGAGCAAAGCCTGAAACTCAGTGCTTCTACTGCAAAGGAAATGGTCACTGGAAGCGGAAACACCCTGAATATTTGATGGATAATAAGGATGGAAAAGTGAACAAGGGTATATTTGATATACAGGTTATTGATGTGTACCTTACTAGTGTTTATAGTAGCCCCTGAATATTTGATACTTGTTCGGTTGCTATGATTAGTAACTCGAAACAGGAGTTACAAAATAAACAGAGACTAGTTGAAGGTGAACCGACGATGTATGTTGGAAGTGGTTCCAAGATTGATAAGATCATCATCGTACACTCCCTATATTTTCGAGATTAGTGTTGAACCTAAATAAATGTTATTTGGTGTTTGCGTTGAGCATAAATATGATTAGATCATGTTTATTGCGATACGATTATTCATCTAAGACAGAGAATAAATTGTTATTCTGTTTATATGAATAAAACCTTCTATGGTCATACACCCAATGTTGATGGTTTACTGAATCTTCATCTTAGTAATACACATATTCATAATATTAATGCCAAAAGATGCAAAGTTAATAATGATAGTGCAACTTATTTGTGGCACTGCCGTTTGGGTCATATCGGTGTAAAGCGCATGAAGAAACTCCATAAAGATGGATTTTTGGAATCACTTGGTTATGAATCATTTGATGCTTGCGAACCGTGCCTTTTGGGCAAGATGACTAAAAGTCCTTTTTCCGGAACAATGGAACGAGCTACTGACTTATTAAAAATAATACATACCGATATATGTGATCCAATCAGTGTTGATGCTCGTGGCGAGTATCGTTATTTTCAAACCTTCACAGATGATTTGAGCAGATATGAGTATATCTACTTAATGAAGCACAAGTCTGAAACATTTGAAAAGTTCAAAGGATTTCAGAGTGAAATGGAGAATCATCATAACAATAAAATAAAGTTTCTACGATCTGATCATGGAGGAGAATATTTGAGCTATGAGTTTGTCCTTCATATAAAACAATGTGGAATAGTTTCACAGTTCACACCACCTGGAACACCACAGCATTATGGTGTGTCCGAACGTCGTAACCGCACTTTATTGGATATTGTGCGATCTATGATGTCTCTTATCGGTTTACCACTATCGTTTTAGGGTTATGCATTAGAGACAATTGCATTCACTTTAAATAGGGCACCATCAAAATCCGTTGAGACGACACCTTATGAACTGTGGTTTGGCAAGAAACCAAAGTTGTCGTTTTTTAAAGTTTGGGGCTGCGAGGCTTATGTGAAAAAGTTTCAACCTGATAAGCTCGAACCCAAATCGGAGAAGTGCGTCTTCATAGAATACCCAAAGGTAACTATTGGGTACACCTTCTATCACAGATCCAAAGGCAAGATATTCGTTGCTAAGATGGATCCTTTCTAGAGAAGGAGTTTCTCTCGAAAGAAGTGAGTGATAGGAAAGTAGAGCTTGATAAGGTAATTTGTACCTTCTCCCGAATTGGAAAGTAGTTCATCACAGAAATCAGTTTCAGTGATTCCTACACCAATTAGTGAGGAAGCTAATGATGATGATCATGATACTGAAGATTAAGTTACTACAAAACCTCGTAGGTCTTCCAAAGTATAGTCCACACCAGAGTGGTACGGTAATCCTGTTCTGGAAGTCATGTTACTAGACCATGATGAACCTACAAACTACGAGGAAGCGATGATGAGCCCAGATTCCATGAAATGGCTTGAGGCCATAAAATCTGAGATATGATCCATGTATGAGAACAAAGTATGGACTTTGATTGACTTGCTCGATGATCAGCAAGCCATGTTAAATAAATGGATCTTCAAGAGGAAGACAGACACTGATAGTAGTGTTACTATCTACTAAGCTCGACTTGTTGCGAAAGGTTTTCGACAAGTTCAAAGTGTTGAATACGATGAGATTTTCTCACTCGTAATGATGCTTAATTCTGTCCGAATCATGTTAGCAATTGCCACATGTTTATGAAATCTGGCAAATGGATGTCAAAACTGCATTCCTTAAATGGATATTTCTTAAAGAAGAGTTGTATGTGATGCAACCAGAAGGTTTTGTCAATCCCAAAGATGCTAACAAATTGTGCAAGCTCCAGCGATCCATCTATGGACTGGTGCAAGCATCTCGGAGTTGGAATGTACGCTTTGATAAGTTGATCAAAGCATATGATTTTATACAGACTTTTGGAGAAGCCTGTATTTGCAAGAAAGTGAATGGGAGCTCTGTAGCATTTCTAAAACTATATGTAGATGACATATTGTTGATTGGAAATCATATAGAAATTCTGGATAACATAAAAGGATACTTGAATAAGAGTTTTTCAAAGAAAGACCTCGGTGAAGCTACTTACACATTGAGCATCAAGATCTATAGAGATAGATCAAGACGCTTGATAAGATTTTTCAATAAGTACATACCTTGATAAGATTTTGAAGTAGTTTAAAATAGAACAGTCAAAGAAGGAGTTCTTGTATGTGTTACAAAGGTGTGAAGTTGAGTAAGACTCAAAACCCGACCATGGCAGAAAATAGAAAGAGAATGAAAAGTCATTCCCTATGCCTCAGTCATAGGTTTTATAAAGTATGCTATGCTGTGTACCAGACCTATTGTATACTCTGCTCTGGTTTGGCAGGGGAGTACAATAGTAATCTAGGAGTAGATCACTGGACATTGGTCAAAATTATCCTTAGTGGAATAAGGATATGTTTCTCAATTATGGAGGTGACAAAAAGTTCGTCGTAAAGGGTTACGTCGATACAAGTTTTGGCACTGATCCAGATGACTCTAAGTCTTAATCTGGATACATATTGAAAGTGGAAGCAATTAGCTAGAGTAGCTCCGTGAAGAGCATTGTAGACATATAATATTTGCAAAATACATACGGCTGTGTATGTGACAGACCCGTTGACTAAACTTCTCTCACGAGCAAAACATGATCATACCTTAGTACTCTTTGGCTGTTAATCACATAGCGATGTGAACTAGATTTATTTACTCTAGTAAACCCTTTGGACGCTGATCACACGATGATGTGAACTATGGGTGTTAATCACATGCAGATGTGAATATTAGTATTAAATCACATGGTGATGCGAACTAGATTATTGACTCTAGTGCAAGTGGGAGACTAAAGGAAATATGTCCTAGAGGCAATAATAAAGTTATTATTTATTTCCTTATTTCATGATAAATGTTTATTATTCATGCTAGAATTGTATTAACCGGAAACATGATACATGTGTGAATACATAGACAAACTAAGTGTCACTAGTATGCCTCTACTTGACAAGCTCATTAATCAAAGATGGTCATGTTTCCTAGCCATGGACAAAGAGTTGTCATTTGATTAACGGGATCATATCATTAGGAGAATGATGTGATTGACTTGACCCATTCCGTTAGCTTAGCACTTGATCGTTTAGTATGTTGCTATTGCTTTCTTCATGACTTAAACATGTTCCTATGACTATGAGATTATGCAACTCCCATTTACCGGAGGAACACTTTGTGTGCTACCAAACGTCACAACATAACTGGGTGATTATAAAGGTGCTCTACAGGTGTCTCCAAAGGTATTTGTTGGGTTGGCGTATTTCGAGATTAGGATTTGTCACTCCAATTGTCGAAGAGGTATCTCTGGGCCCTCTCGGTAATGCACATCACTATAAGCCTTGCAAGCAATGTGACTAACGAGTTAGTTGCGAGATGATGTATTACGGAACGAGTAAAGAGACTTGCCGGTAACGAGATTGAACTAGGTATTGGATACCGACGATCGAATCTCGGGCAAGTAACATACCGATGACAAAGGGAACAAACGTATGTTGTTATGCGGTTTGACCGATAAAAGATCTTCGTAGAATATGTAGGAGCCAATATGAGCATCCAGGTTCCACTATTGATTATTTACTGGAAACGTGTCTCGGTCATGTCTACATAGTTCTCGAACCCGTAGGGTCCGCACGCTTAAGGTTTCGATGACAGTTATATTATGAGTTTATGTGTTTTAATGTACCGAAGGAGTTCGCACGACTATATTTGGACTTCGGAAAGGTTCCGAGTGATTCGGGTATTTTTCGGAGTACCGGAGAGTTACGGGAATTCGCCGGGGAGTATATGGGCCTTATTGGGCCATACGGGAATAGAAGAGAGAGGCCGAAAGGAAGGAGGCGCGCAGCCCCCCTCTGGTCTGAATTGGACAAGGGGTGCAGCCCCCTTTTCCTTCCTCCTCTCCCCCTCTTTCCTTCTCTCCTACTCCAACAAGGAAGGGGGGGAGTCCTACTCCCGGTGGGAGGAGGACTCCTCCTGGCATGCCCCTCCTGGCCGGCCGACCCCTCCCCCTGGCTCCTTTATATACGGGGGCAGGGGAGCACCTCTAGGCACAACAACAATTGATCCCTTGGATCTCTTAGCCGTGTGCGGTGCCCCCCTCCACCATAGTCCTGCTCGATAATATTGTAGCGGTGCTTAGGCGAAGCCCTGCGACAGTAGAACATCAAGATCGTCACCACACCATCGTGCTGACGGAACTCTCCCTCGACACTCGGCTGGATCGGAGTTCGAGGGACGTCATCGAGCTGAACGTGTGCTAGAGCTCGGAGGTGCCGTAGTTTCGGTGCTTGATCGGTCGGGCCGTGAAGACGTACGACTACATCAACCGCGTTGTTCTAACGCTTCCGCTTTCGGTCTACGAGGATACGTGGACGACACTCTCCCCTCTCGTTGCTATGCATCACCATGATCTTGAGTGTGCGTAGGAAATTTTTGAAATTACTACGTTCCCCAACACAAAACAGGCCACCCTTTCAGCCCTCCGTCGCACTCACACGGGATGTCCCAAGAGTTCATAGTGAGAATAGTCTATATCTTGGCCACGCTCATTCTCGATGATCATGTTGTGCATGATCACACAAGCGTGCATTATGTACCAAATTATCTTCTGATCCCAAAATCTAGCCGGTCCTCTCACAATAGCAAATTGGGCTTGCAAAATCCCAAAAGCTCTGTCCACATCTTTTCTAGCTACCGCCTGAGCATTGTGGAAATCAAGATATTTCTTACCTTCCGGTTTTTTCAATGGCTTGAAAAATGTTTGCCACTTTGGGTAGATGCCATCCGCAAGATAGTAGCCATAGTTGTATGTACGACCATTAGCTACAAACTGCACTGGTGGCAGTTCACCATTTGCAATCTTACTCATCGGTGGTGACTGGTTGACAACGTTGATGTCATTCAAAGATCCAGGCATTCCAAAAAAAACATGCCAAATCCAAGTCTCGTGATCGGCCACCGCTTCAAGGATTATGGTGGAACCCTTTTTTTGTCCGTGGAATTGGCCATGCCATGCCTTAGACAATTCTTTCAACTCCAATGCATGCAATCTATTGAGCCAAGCATACCTGGGAACCCGCGAGCTTTGTTCATCTCCAATAGCCTTGCGACGTCTTCAGCATTGGGAGTTCTCAAGTACTCCGGGACAAACACTTGCACAATTCCGACTGCGAAGCGCTTGACACACATGATGCCTTGGCTCTCACCCATGACCAAGTGATCATCAACTAGATCAGCGGGGATACCAACATACGCAAAGTGGCTGTCACCTTCTGAAAGGTGCTATGCCCGAGCTCTCCGGCGGTATTCCTCTGCTGAAAAAACCGAACATGACTCGCTAGTTCTCTGCAATGCGCCTGAACAACTCGGTGCTCATTCTAAACCGGCGACGAAAGTACGACTCAGGGTCTGTGGGATTCTCCACAAAATAGTGTCTCATCAATTAGTTGTGGGTATCAATCCTATCCCTCCAAATTTTCTGCCGACCAATAACCTAACCACCGTGCTTTGATTTTTTATTGATGCGCATAGCTAGGATCATTGCAAGATCCTCCTCCTCTTCCATATCAAATTCTTCCTCGGAAGAATCATATGACGAACTCATCTAAAATGTTCAAACCTAGGCTATAAACAACATGCACCAAATTCCATGTAAAAATGTGGAAGTTGGAAGCAAAACATACCTTGCGAGCCTTTTGTCGAACACCTTGCGGGCGCCAAGCGGTGGTGGGCGGCCGGGCGCTGTTCGTCGGAGGACTGCCACGCGCGACGGGCGGCGCTGACTAGAGAGACAGGGAGGAAGCCGCGGCCGCGCGGGAAGAGACTGGGGAAGCGCCGGAAAGGTCGCTGGAAAAATGGGATGGCGCGGGCGGCGGCGGCGGCTGGATGGGTAGGTGGAGTTGCGCGCGAGCGCTCGAGAGTCCAGCACGCGGGAGCGGGCGCAGCAAATAAGCGGCGCGCGATGGCGTTTCCGCGCGCACGCTGAATTACATATACCGTGCGGTCGGTTTTTGCGCGTCCGCTGGAGTGCCCGGAACAGTAGCGCAAGCTAAAAGCACTACTTTTTCAATGTGGCGTGTATATAGCGCGGGTGTTGGAGATGCTTTCACAATGGGTGACTTACCATCTTCCTCCCTGGCGCTCGATGGCATCGCTAACACAATAGAGGTGCAAATTGATTTGGTGGGGCGATGGGATTCAGAGTCGATGGATTTGGTTAGGGCAAAAATGGTCCGGGGCTAAGCTTGAGAAAATAGCACAATGGGTGTTCATCCCGTGATCAAAGAAGATGGGATTACAATCAGAAGTTTGATTAGAGGCAGGATTAAAAAATGTCAACAGGATAATAAGTTAAACTGAAGTACACCGGACACGACACGATGCTAACGCACGAGTTGTCGTGATGTCTAAACATTAGATAAAGAAGAACGGCCGGCTGCTGTCTCGTGCATGGCTGCTTCAGAAGCCACCCACCCACTCTCTTCCAAGGAAAAAAAAAAGTAGCATACCCAACGACTTGACCTTTACCTGCCCACCTGAGGCCAAAATTGGTTTCAGGATGCAGTTGTCATAGTATGGACGTACTTATTGTTGACAGGGGCGGAGCCAGAAAATTTAGCCATTGGGTTCACTCATTGACTAGTTGTGAAAACTTGGTATGAACTAATTCCAATTTTACTCCATATCACAACAAGATTATAACAATCAGAGAAACCATGATGAATAGGAATATGATATCCCTTATCACAAATACTTTTACATTAAAATTGAAGAGTGTGAGACATACCGATTGGATGAATTACAAAATCACATGGGTAATACTGAAATAACTTCTTGGCTTCAAATGCAACTTCTCTTCTTCCTAAGGACATTAAAGAAAATAACAAATTAGTTCCTCGAAAAATAGTGTTTCGTCCACTTTATATAAAAAGCAACAAATAATAAGTTAGTTTGACAAGTTTGAAATAAAAATATCATCATGCGAAAGAATCATGTAAAGTCACTCACATTTCGGGACATCCCTTTTTGATCCTTCATTCAAACATATCACCGACTAATGGTAGAAGACATGACCTTTTGCACATAGAAAATTAGATAAATACTCATGAAATGATCACCCATTTTATTATACAACTTTTCATTGACAATATTCATAACTAAAAAGCGTCTCTTCACTGATGTTGTGGCAACTGGCAATACTAATACTAGCTTTAGAATTGATAGACCAAAGGAAAAGTAACATGCTTCTTTGTCTGGACCATTAACTTAGCAAGATCAGCAATCTCATCCAAATTGGCAAACTTTCATTTGCTCGCCTATTATGAATGTAAGTATCTTCAATGTCCCTATGTGGATAAACAAATTTAGATGGTGGCCCGTAAAATCCCCTTGTTAAAATATCAACTTCCTTTTTAGGATTTTGTGTGTACTCTCAAAATCTCTTCTGATCAGTCGCATCATAAGGCAATTCATCTAAATTAATTTCTCTCTGAATGGAGGACTTCAGGAGATTACTTTGCTGTGACAATTGATATAGTTTACGTCTAACGGGTGACCTCGGCGAGCCCACATCAAAATACCATTCCATAGCCTAGATCAATCAAGGTCCATAGAAAAACAATTAGAAAACTAGGGCAAAATTACCGTACTGGACTAGAAATTTTGTGTAGTTATGTGCTTGCCGCTGTCGATCTGCAATTGAACACTTGCCGCCGGCGTTCAGGCGACATAAGGTAGGATGAGACGAGCAGAGGGAGGCGAGTTGGGGAAGCAAAGAGGCCGGCGGCTGCCATCATCATACATGCTATAGATAGATAATAAACCTAATTATTGATTAAGTGACGAATAGGCCTGGTAGTGGGCACGAGAGACAATTCGTACCTGGGCTTTTGGGCCTTTTACTAGTCCATTCACGTGGGCTTGGCAGCTTAATGGGGTCATGCTTCGTATTCTGTTGGGTTCAGGCTGAGTAAGTCGTACAAATATGCACGTAGCCGGCAAGTTTTGTTGGGTTCAACTAAACCCAACGGCAGTACGTTGGCTCCGCCGCTGATTGTTGATGAACCGCGTAGGTTGCGTGACCACTTTCCTTAAAAATTGCAAACGGCGCCCGGCCTGCTGACTATTCTCCCATTCTCTTCCAAACCTGTCCCTGGATTTGGCCTGTTGTGTTGGATGGAATAGTAAAGAAATTGTAAATTAATCTAATCCAGAATAAAATGGAAACTAATGTGTTAGTAATGTTAATCATGCATCTTCAGTCGCTAGAGGATTGTAGCAGAGTTCTTTTGAAGTAACACTAGTAATTCGTTTGAGGGTGTTTGGCATAGTTTTAAATAGCCGGCTATAGCGCCGGCTATAGCTTCACTATAACCCGCTATAACCTTTTCAGTAGGGTGCCGCTAAATGGTCGTCTTCATAAAAAGCCCGCTATAGCCTGCTATAGCCCGCTATAGCTGATTTGAAGGATCACCGCTATTTTCCATAGCCCGCTATTTAAAACATTGGTATGGACTGTAAATTTGTCCTGCCTAGTAATTATTTGGCGTAGGGTTTGGTTTGGGTCGGCTCAACCCTCTAGGGGTGGCCTGGACATATATTTATATGGAGTACATGGTACAAATACAATGTATATATCAAAACTATGTACCTGCCTCTTCACCTCATTGCAGGCTGCGGGCAGGCAGTGGCACTGGAATTTTAATTTCAAGGCACGTGGCCTTGCAAAGCACACCTGTTCTTTAGGTATTGGTCTCTATGTTTTGCTTGGGACTCCATATAATCCAGTCACAGTACCTATAAACATTCAGTTTGAAGTTTAATAAAGCGCGTGTTTGCCTCAAAAAAATTTTACTGCCAATCTCCCATTATAATTTTGAGTGACAACGAACTTTCACTCCATATATATCTATGCCCACATCACATTCGCTATGTGTTCATTTTCGATGGTATCTGCTACGACGTTCGTTTTCACAATTTCCATATTCGTTGCCAAGCTGCCTGAGTTGCTGGACTTGAGAGTAAGGAGTTGGATGAGACAGCATCCATTTTACAGAAAAAGGGAACTGGATGAAGAGCCTGGGACATCAGCTGTTAGAACGTAATCTGACGGTTCAGGTTATAAATTTCAGATTTGCTAAAAGTACCGCATTTGCACGTGAAATGCGTAAATTACTACATCCCCTAAAGGATAAATGACTCATGCGCGTAGATAGGCTGGCTGGAGGTGGACTTACCCAGTGGACGTACTCTACGTATATAGTCTTATTAAGATGTGGTGTTAAAAAGATAAAATATGGTTGGTTGGAATCTTTTCAGTCTGAATGTGCAGATTTATCGAGAGCAAGTGTCATACTTAACATGGACCCTGTTGAGGTGCACATGGACCCTGTTGGGACACACGCTATTAGAGATGCCTTTTCCCACTTAGGAATCTCCTTTTGAATCTGCGTGAACTAGCTGTTACACAAGTAGCTACAATACTGAACAGGCCGAAATAGAATAAAAAAAGGAAAAATGTTAAAAAAGAAACTTGCCTGGAATCTTACCCATAAGCTACTCCCATGAGTTTCAAATTATGGGGTATTAGTTTATGGCAAGAAACGAATGCTAGAATTTTCAAGAACCGACACAACCCTGCCTCGCCGGTCCTAGCTAGCTAATATAAGTGGAATTGCACACCTGGAACAAAGCTGGTCTAGTATGGGCGATGTGGTTACCCTCCGATTAAGGGGACGAGCCGCTTAACTAACTACCCCTGTAAATATCATTTTTTGCAGGCCCTGTAAATATCACTAACCTTCACAGTAAGTCTCGTCTGGCTTTTCTCTTAATGAAATGAAATCAGTCTCATTAGGCTTATCATGTTGTCCACTTGATGCTACATTCTGAATTAATAAAAGCGCCTTTTACCGAGAAAAGTTTGGCTTATCATGAAAATGATCCGATCTATATATTATAAAAGATCACCAAAAGTACAAAGATCTCAAATATAATAAAAATTACATTGAGATTCCGTAACCATCAAACAACCATTAGTGCCGCTAGAACGAGACACAGACGCGCCGCTCCACTCCCAAAGCCAGCCAGACCTTATGGATGACAGCCGAGAAATCTTCGTGCACCCGTCCCTAAGGATCAGCGCCCTAGAGCTGCAGTTATCGCCGTTGAACACTTGAACAGTTCTGGCACCCATGACACCAAATCTCGTCACATGACCAGAAACTCTAACCTCACCAACCCAGGGAGATGACAAGAGTCTATGCTGGAGCTTTGTCAACTACCTCTAGACGGACGAACTCGAGGAGAATCGGAGCTCAAAAGAAAAATTCGAAGAAGAAGTGCCACCATCCGGCCAAGCGTCTGCAAGGACCAAAGATCCTGACTTAAACTACTAACTAGAGCGGAGGCATCTGGATTCCCCTCCTCGGCACGGGCAGGCGGAGCGGAGGGGAATCCGTAGGCTCGTCGATGAAGCCAGGAGGGGAGAGTTTGCCCTTGCTGCTTAGGGTTAGGGGAGGAAATAAGAGGCTGCAATCCACGTTAAGAAAATGGAGCATATTTGGAATGGATTGGCTGTTTTTCGTCAAAAAAAAGGCATATTAGTTTGTCCTAAGTCAAAATTTATAACATTTTAATATGCCTATGAAAATATCACTATACAAAATACAAAAAACAATATCATTAGATTTATTATAAATTACAAATTGACATTATAGAATGAGATATCGTAAAAGTTAAAACTTGGAAAATATGCATGCTTGCCCTATATCCAGAATGGAGGTAGCAGCGGTATGTACCTGCTCCAAGTCATAGTACCGCAAGGTGTTCGAATGTCCGGGATTCCTCGTCCCTTTTTTCCCCTTTAATAAGGGACCTTGTCAGTCGTAGATCTAAACCTGTAACTGAAAGCATGCGAGGGTGCTAAAGTTATGTGAACGGTTTTTAAAGCAGGAGGGAGAAGGGTTATCTTATTATAGACAGCCGGTTAGTTGTGAGTCTAAATTATGGGACGGTGCTGTGAAAGGTTTATGAAAAGTAGAGCGAGAAGGGCTATTTTATTGGTGATGACACGGCGTTGACCCCAAGTCGCCGCGGTCGTCTCATGCTCAGCTCACCCCACCCACCCCTCTCCCTCTGCATCGCCCCGCCTCTGCTTGCTCTCCTCCGTTTTACATATATATGTTACAGCTACTCCACGTCCGACGCACACTCCTCTACCCCACCGTGTGCTTACATTGCACTCTAGACCAGGCCCAGTTGATCCCCTCTCATTCCCACTTCCACCTCGTTCGTGCGGGCGGTCAATGACGTCCAGCACCGCCACCGTGCTAGCAGCTCCGAGCTCACCCGTTGTGGCAAATGCTGCTCCTCCACCGGCAACCACCATGGAGCCCAAGATTGATGCCCGGCTGCTAGCAGTGGCCTGTTCTGGCTCTTTTCAGGATTTGGAATCACTCCTCGATGGACAACCAGCCTCCCGCAAAGGGACCATCGGAATCTCGGCGATGCAGCCAGCTTCTCCTTCCGGTGATGACGTAGAAGCATTTCTCAGAGAGTCACTACCCTATGCTGTCACTGCTGGAGGAGACACTCTTCTCCATGTGGTGGCCGCCAGCTATGGTCACCATGAGGATTTCTTGAAGAAAGCTAGCCTCATCCACACCAAGGCACAGAATCTCCTCTTTGTGGAAAATAATATGGGAGATACACCCTTGCACTATGCTGCACGGGCGGGGAACATCCAAATGGTTTCTCTTCTCATTGATCTTGCCAAAGAAGATAACACTGCTAACGGAGTGAAGGAACTTCTGGAAAAGGAAAGCAAGATCAAAAGAACGGCCTTGCATGAGGCTATCTGTAGTGGGAACAACGATATAGTCAAGGTGCTCATGGAGGAGAACCCACGACTGTTGGCTAGTTTGCCAAAAAATGATACTTCGCCATTGTACCTAGCTATCTCTCTGGAAAAGAAAACCATCGAGAAACACTCTACGAGTTGAGCACCGGAGTTATTTCATACTCTGGGCCACATGGACAAAATGCATTGAATATTGCGGCCCAACGAAGCCAAGGTATATATGGACTTTTAAATCTTAGTTTCACGTACTTTATTTCGACACATTTTTGTGAGTTATATAGTACCTTTTGCCTACTCAGTAATGTAGTATTGATTTCCTATTTTATTAATGAGTGCATGTTTGCCCCTATGATTCGAGCAAATAATTTAGTATTTTTTTCCTTCTGAATAGCATTAATTTTCTAAGCATTTTCTACAGCAAATTTTCTAATGCATCACGTGTTTGTACCACATTGTTGTACTAAATTGTGTGTCCCGATTGCATTGCTATTTCTATTGTATCATTTGTTTCTACCTAATAACGTGTTTCCCACATAGGATCCCATAGGTGAGCACACAAAATTAGGCTGGGATCACTCCAGCAAGAACTAGCACTAACTCTTGAGATTGTTTACTAGTTGAGAAATTGATAAACATGTACTGAGAATTCAAGTTCTTTAAAGGGTACAAGTAAACTATGAGGACTATATAATTCTGCCATAAATATAGATATGTTTAAAACGATAGTTCAAAGGTGGGTCTTGTCTGTTCCTTCCAATTTTCATTTTCATTCCAATAATTTGTGAGTGCGTATGTACAAATACAATCTGTACTTGCAAATATCTCCATTAACTTCTACAGAAGGATACTTAGCCAGTTAGCCCTCCAACAAAACCCCTAAACACATAGAAGGGGACCATATAGATCGGTTACTTAAGAAAAGACCAGGCATATGGTTCCAAGAGATAAGTGGAAAAAATAGCTAGACTCGGAATGTTGATCGTATGTTTCAAGAATAACACCTGACTTGTTCTTGGAGTTTAATGGGGAGTATGGCCCGTCCCTCAGTTTGCATTAAATCAATGATCTGATCTACACATGCCTTCATAGGATTGTTGGTTCCCCATACACGGTCTTACGATTTTGCGGAGACTTGTGATTTCGGTAAGCAGCCACCCATGCCTGGTCATTTATGGAACAGAGGAGTACACCTTTTCTCACTCTTTAACTTGGTCTTTAATTACTTGCGGTAAATTAGATACGTAATACCGAGTCTCTTTAAAAAAGAATCAGATATTTGTTGAAGCGGCATGTCATTGAGACAAAAAAGTGTTAAGCACATACACACTTTCAGCCTGGTTTGTATTGGTCATACGCGGGATGGCCATGGTCAATAGTTTGGTCTAAATAATTGAATCCTATCTAACTATGCAAAATTTGTTTTAAGTACAATTGCACCATAATTTGGGCTCCTATTGTCTACAATTCCGGTGCAAATCAGCAAAATTGGCTTTTACAAATAGAGTGCTCAATCATATTAAACAAGGTAATAAAATTGGATAAGCAATCAATCTAAATAACCCAGAAGCTTTATTATCTACAACGCATAATCATATTTCTTAATTTCATCCATACTAACTCAGTTCTAATAGCAAAAACAAAAGTTGGAGAAGTTGTATGAAGGGACTCCTTTTTCCATTACATCCATGCTTCAACTCTTCTATCAACAACTAGGCATGGTTACTTCTCATGATGCATAAGACTCCACTCAGCGCAAGTGAGTTAACATCTAGTGCATGTTACCATGACTTCTTATACTGATGCATGTACACATTTGGGTTAAGATTATTTTCATGCTTATTCATTTTGATACTATCATATGATTTTGCATAACAGAAAGATATCACACGCAGATCTTACGAAGATGCTGTTAGAATGGAATAACGACCTTACGTTACAAGGGGATATGAACGGATATACACCTCTTCACTTTTCCATTGAAGCTGTCCTATGGCAAAGTAAAAGAAAGAGACAACCCATATGTTCAGAAGTATTAAAAGCCAATCCAGATGCATTGTATCAACCTGACCACAATGGATCATTTCCAACACATGTGGCTGCATCTGTCGGTGCAACATGGGCCATCATTGCTTTTATTAAAGAGTCACCAAATTGTGTTGGTTTGCTTGATGCTAAAGGAAGGTCATTTCTTCATGTTGCAGTGGACAAAGTGAAAACAGAAACAGTCGATTATACTTGTAGAAACATGTCACTATCATGGATTTTGAATATGCAAGACAAAGATGGGAACACTGCACTACACCTAGCTGTAGAAAAAGGGAGTCTACTAATGTTTTGTTCCTTGTTCAGGAATATCCAAGTCCACATGAATTTAACAAATGAGAAAGGGCAGACTCCTCTTGATATAGCATATGACAGTTTACCTAAAGGACTGTATTCTGCGGAGGTAATATACATGATCATTTTTTTCCAGTCACGACCTTGGATGTGAGGGAGAATAATTGAGATTTGCAAGATTTAATTTTATTATTCTGATTTTGCAGAGCAATGAAGCAAAAATACTGAAAACACTCAAAACTGCGGGTGCTAAACGGGGTACTTGTAGCCAGCGTTACTTGAGGCATGATGATATTGAGCAAGCAAGACAGAAAGAAAAACATATAACTGATCAAGTGAAAGAGGGAACACAAGGCCTGTGTATTGGTGCTGCCCTAATTGTAACTGTTACTTTTGGTGCAACTTTTGCAATGCCTGGAGGTTACAGAACAGATGATAACCCTAATGGAGGCACACCAACACTTGCTGGAAGGTATACTTTTGACGTGTTCACCCTGGCCAATGCGTTTTCATTTGCTTCCGCGGCGACTGCTACAATTTCTCTCATGTTTTCTGGAGCTCCCATGCTACACCCTCGGAGCAGGGTGGCGCACTTATTCAGGGCTTACATGCTCATGTCAGCCTCCGTTACATGCTTGGTGGTTGCCTTTGCAATTGGTACCTATATAATGTTAGCTCCAGTTGCTCCGATGACTGCCTGTTTCGTATGTGTCATCAGTTTCCTCATCTTGCTCTATCAGCATTTGGATCCGGCAGCAAAATCTAGTGTTCTTGTGGTATCAGTTTGTAGGAGAAAAGGGATATGCCACAGTATAGTCTGGACACTCCCATTGGCAGCATTCACATTCGTGGGCACTATTCTGGTTCGACTTTGGCCCATGGTAGTAATCGTTGGTTATTCTGCACAACTTCACATCGGTAACAAAGTGCCATCAGTGGCACAGCCCCCGACACCATTTGCTTGAAGAGGGCCAATTAGGGTAGCATTACGTGGATAATTGCCGTCTTTTGTAAAGCGTGGCTGCTTTCACACTACTAGTTGGAGATTTCGATCAATCTACTGTCATGAGAATAATTATGTTTCTTGAGACTCTTTAATGATATGTGTGTGTCCAGTTATTCTAAAATCTTTCTTTCCAAGTGGTAATGCGCCTCTAACAATGTAAACAATGGAGTAGATTTGCTCCAAGCTGCTTTGCACACTACTAGGAAATGGCTAATTAGTGACGCACCTGTTTTGGCCATTAATGACGCACTACAGGTGCGCCACTAGTAACTAGTACTAATGGCGCACCCCTGATGCGCCATTAGTATACCAGACAATAATGGCGCACATTGGAGTGCGTCATTAGTATGTCAAACGGTGCGCCATTACTATGCCTCCCGGGGGCCATATTTACCTTGTGTTCTGGGTTACTAATAGCGCACTTCTCGTTAATGCCCCACTAGTGTGTTTATTGCAGTGCGCCACTAAAGTGCAGTATGATGCGCCACTAGTAAGAACATTAGGAATTTTCTTTTCTTTTCTGATATTTGCAACGGTTACAAAATATATTACTGCACAGAATATAGACAACACAACATATAAACAGCAGATTTATCGAATACAATAGAAGATTAGTCTCCAAATACAATTCATCATATTAGTCTCCAAATTCAAAATACCGAACAAAGTTAGAACATTACAAGTCTCGAGACCGCGAGTAGCGAGTTTGTCTTCATATTACAAGTCGATATCGATCATCTAAACTACCATCACATAGAAGAGAGCTGCGGTCATCACGATGAGCATCATCGCGATGAAACTGGTCTTCATCCGGTTCCTCCAACGCTCCGTCCTCTCTCCCGCTAGATAGCGCGCGTATCTAGCTTCCGCCTCCGCCCTAGTGGTGTACCCTTTGTAACTGTTATCGCTGAAACGGTGAACCTGTCTCCGACACTCCTCCCAGTCGTCGTAGACTCCGGGAACCTTACCCTTGTACACGACATACGACGGCATCTCTATGCACTAGACAAACAAAACGTCAGTAGCAATTCACAGACAATACATAAGTAATATATAAGTATGCAGCAAAAGGATCGGAAGATAAAAGCAACACATTAATAGCACGATTCATGGTCCTACTAATAAATAGCATCGATTACATATAAGCTGAACGACTGTCCAAACTAAAGAGACATACAAGTTCATTAAAGTTTAATTACAACATGAGCTAATCGATATTTCATAACTACATAGCATCACTACTTTCGACTCGACTCAGGGACCGGAGCGTGGATGAAGCCGCCGTCTATCGTGATGGTCATGAAATCACGGTCGTTGTCAGCCTGCATTTGTAGCGTTGTTTCTATCTCACTGTTGGACGGTTGATATCTGAGATAGAACTGCCCCGAGGTACGAAGGACATCTTGATGGATGATTTCCGCAAACTCCGACTGGATGCGAAAGAATTCTTGTCTGATGTCCGCGTCCTGGATTGCCGACAAGCGTGCGGCCCAATCTTTGAGATTATTTGGTAGCAGAAGGTGATTATGGTCCTGTACGATCGCCCGCATGTGATGGAGGGCGTAGTAGGCATCCTTCTGACCGCCAGGCGGCTGCTTGACGCAAGGGAACGTCGTATTGTGGGTGAACACGTGCTGGCCGTACCTACGAATTTTCTTGTTGAAGGTGCCTCCAGATCTGGCGTAGCCGGGAAGAACTTCATCAAGAACTTTCTTGATATTTGTGTAGTCTTTCTTCGACTGACGGTCCGAGTCGAAATACGTGGCCATGGAATATTTCAGGCTTAAGAGGATGAGTGTGCAATGTGTGTCACTGCACAAAACACGGAATGTTAGAAAAAAAAAGAACGATCAAAATCTAAGAAATCATATGTTACGGGGCGGTGAGGGGATGACTTACTCGGGAAAGTAAGGCACGAGGAAGTTATCCTTATCTGGGTTTGCCAGAATGACGCCTTCGAGGTATGAACTCGCGACTTGCCGGTCCCCAGCCCTACCCAAGATCTTGGCACACATGTAGAAGGGGTCAACTATCACGATGTCCGGGGTCTTGTCTCTAATGATCCGCATCTCCATACTCAGCGAAAATAGCCGAATGAAGGTGTAGTGCAGCGGATGAAGGTTAAACATAGCGAAGATGTCAGCAAACCGCAGGACGATCATACCCCCGATGGTGATATCGACAAAATCCTTTCCCTCTGGCACCTTGGCCACGAAAACCTGGTTTGCCACATCATTCTCGGAGAGACGCCGCTTCTCCAAAGAAAGAACACTGTCATGCAGACTCCACATAGCACCGGTTGCAACATTGAGCAGATTAGTCGGTAGCATCGGCCTACCCGCCACATGCACCCTCCTCGAGATATCCTTAGGTGAAGGTGGCCCATCCTGAGCACGAATCGTACTCGGTGCCGGCTGGCTCGCACCCTTGTTAGTCTTTCTTTACGGTCCCTTCTTCTTCTGCTGCTATAATGAGATCGAGTTCTGCTCAGAGACCACCTTCTTGAGTGTGTTGGGGCTGATAATATTTCGCACCTCGGCTATCTGAGGCTCGGTGAAGGCGGCAGCTGGAGGCGTCTCCTGAGAACTGAACGCCAGACGACGCCTGTTGCAATTGGGTTTCTCCGCGGTACCAGCTAGATCGCGATCGTCTTTTGCAGGGTTGGGTTCTTGAGAAAGAGGCCCCAAGAATTCATCACCGTACCCATGTTCGTTCAAGTACTTATCGACGTTAGTCAATGTACCGTTGTCGTCGTCGTCGTCCGGATCTTGTGCCATATGCATGTCCGGATCCTGTGCCATATACATGTCCGGCATGTCACAGTATTTATCGAAGAGGGGCGGTAGGCCTTGCTCGGCACGCTCCGCGTCCTCCTTGTCCCATATAGGTTCCGCCACTCTGTAACTGCCGGGACCGAGTTTGTGGACCCCTAAGTTCAAGTCCCGCATTTCTTTCCCCCACCGACTTGATTCCGCGGATGTGTTGCTCTCGCACTTGATCTTGAACTCCCGGTAGTCAGCTTCGCTGATCGAAGGATTTTTCTCCTTGATCTTCTAATAACTATCACCATGTAGAATCATATGCCTCACCGTGCTTCTCCAAGTAGACAGGGTCGTGCTCATCTTCGTGAGGGCGGCATTGTTCACTTTATTTCCTGAGAGGCGTGTGTTTGTGACGTCACCGGTGAACTTGTATCGTTCATGCAGCTTCGTGAAGATGAGGTTGCGCAAATTCCCTCGGTCACGATGCCTTAGGTTCTCAGTGTTGATCGAGACAGTGCTCCGGAGAATGCACCCGAGTTGTCTACCGTGGCCACTGACTAATTCTTTGGGCGCCGTTGGATACCTACTGGAGGACACTTCAGTAAATTCCTCCTTAACGGTGCCGAGCACGTTCGGGCACCGGTCCTTCCGTTGCCTCTTCAGTGGCTGCTATCTGTGCGTGCGCTGCCATCATCAGTGGTGGCAGCCTCGGCGACACCATCAGCGGTGTCATCCCCGACGCCACTAGGGGTTGTGTAGTCGGGATCGGTGTCTTCCGCGGCGTCATAGCGGTGAGGTTCTTCCTCCATCTCCTGGGACAGCTCCCAGAATGCCTTGCCTGAACCGCCGACCTCATCGTTGTGGGCCATGTTCGCTCTAAATAGGAAAAAAAAATTGGTCAAAAAGTTGGTTATTGTCAAAACTGAATTTTGGAAATCTACAGAATGAACAAGCTAAGGGCTAAGCTTTCATCATTTAGGTTTTTATAAACACCGAGGCACCCTAAAAGCCAAGGTTTTATCATTTAGGGTTTGGATCCAACACACTATCTATTGCTTACCACTTAAGTTGGATCCTTCTTCCTCTATCCATCCAAGAGAGATAGATAGATACATACTAAGTAGCTAGAGTCAAAAATTGTTGGTGAATTTCTGGAACTCCTTTCAGAATCTTCAGTCAGAAAGACTTATGCCTATGTTAGTTGTGAAAGTTACATGTGTGTGTGTGTGTGTTTGTACAGTGACATGTAGTATGGCAAAGTGGCAGCATCCTGATACGTCTCCAATGTATCTATAATTTTTGATTGTTCCATGCTATTATATTACCTGTTTTGGATGTTTATGGGCTTTATTTTATACATTATTATCATTTTTGGGACTAACCTACTAACCGGAGGCCCAGCCCGTATTGCTGTTTTTTTTGCCTATTTCAGTATTTCGAAGAAAAGGAATATCAAACGGAGTCCAAACGGAATGAAATCTTCGGGAGCGTGATTTTTGGAACGAACGTGATCCAGAGGACTTGGAGTGCAAGTCAAGAAACAACCAAAGCCTCCACGAGATAGGAGGGCGCCCCCCCTCTATAGGGCGCGCCCCCTATCTCGTGGGCCCCTCGGGCGTCCACCGACGTACTTCTTCCTCCCATATAAGCCTTCGTACCCTGAAAATATCCAGGGAGCAACCACAATACAATTTCCACCGCCGTAACCTTCTGTATCCGCGAGATCCCATCTTGGAGCCATCGTCGGCGTTTTGCCGGAGGGGGAATCCACCACGGAGGGCTTATACATCAACACCATAGCCCTTCCGATGAGTTGTGAGTAGTTTACCACAGACCTTCGGGTCCATAGTTACTAGCTAGATGGCTTCTTCTCTCTTTTTGGATCTCAATACAATGTTCTTCCCCTCTCTTGTGGAGAACTATTCTATGTAATCTCTTTTTGCGGTGTGTTTGTCAAGACCCGATGAATTGTGGGTTTATGATCAGATTTATCTACGGATAATAATTGAATCTTCTCTGAATTATTTTATATGATTGAGTTATCTTTGCAAGTCTCTTCGAATTATCGGTTTGGTTTGGCCTACTAGATTGATCTTTCTTGCCATGGGAGAAGTGCTTAGCTTTGGGTTCAATCTTGCGGTGTTCTTACCCAGTGACAGAAAGGGTTGCAAGACACGTATTGTATTGTTGTCATCAAGGATAAAAAGATGGGGTTTATATCATATTGCTTGAGTTTATCCCTCTACATCATGTCATCTTGCTTAATGTGTTACTCTATTCTTATGAACTTAATACTCTAGATGCATGCTGGATAGCGGTCGATGTGTGTAGTAATAGTAGTAGATGCAGGCAGGAGTCGGTCTACTTGTTGCGGACGTGATGCCTATATACATGATCATGCCTAGATAACGTCATAATTATTCAGTTTTCTATCAATTGCTTGACAGTAATTTGTTCACCCACCGTAATACTTATGCTCTTGAGAGAAGCCACTAGTGAAACCTATGGCCCCCGGGTCTATCTTTTATCATATTTTCTTCCAATCTACTTTTATTTGCATCTTTATTTTCTTCATCTATATTATAAAATACCAAAAATATATTTATCTTATCATATTATCTCTATCAGATCTCACTTTCGCAAGTGGCCGTGAAGGGATTGACAACCCCTTTGTCGCGTTGGTTGCGAGTTCTTTGTTTGTCTGTGTAGGTTCGTGGGACTTGTTGAGAAGCCTCCTACTGGATTGATACCTTGGTTCTCAAAAACTGAGGGAAATACTTACGCTACTGTGCTGCATCACCCTTTCCTCTTCAAGGAAAACCAACACAAGCTCAAGACGTAGCACATCCACCCCCAAATTGACAAGTTTGTTTCCATGCTTGTTGGAATTTGCAGCCTGTGAAGGTTCTGGATTGTGTTGATGGAGGCTGGTGCTGTGGGACTAGCAGTATGGCTGGCTGGAGATGATCCTGACCTCTTAATGTGCTGAAATGATGGTTTGGGTTGGTGGCTTGGTGCATGTCTGGTTGTTAATGATTAATATTTTGGGTGGTTCTATTCCCCTTTGGTGGCCTAGACCTGCATTTGTTCTTGGTTGCTTTCCATACTACATACAGATCTTGTACTGATTATCAGTTACTACTACAACAGTGCTAATCATGGTGCTAATACTCCTGCCAGTGGGTGTGTGTGCTTGTGATTACAAACTGTTGCTACCACATGGTGTGCCTCTGTATGTATTTCTGTGCTGTCTAGATGCCAGCCACAGGTCAACGGCCATGCCACCATACTGGTCCATGTCACTTGTGCTATTGCCAAGCATGGCATGGCCATCTTTTATTCTGACAGAAAAGTGAAGGAGAATTCTAAGTTGGGCCTAATCACTTGGCTCTATTGCCACCTATGGCAGTTGCATATTAGTTGTGCAAAAAAAATTAAGAGCGGGCAGTAATGAATAATATTTAATGGGATACCTCAAAAAGCTAATCTAGTATCTCCATTTAACAGTTTTCAACTAGAAAGTGCACAAAGTGCAACAAACAGATTATTTCAACCCCCCCAAACAATAAAATGAGCAACTGACATTAGTAATAACTATGAGTTGATATCACACTTCTATATGTATAACACAAGAGGCAGATGATCCTACTTAACTAAGTACTAAGATACCCCGGCCCATGCATTAGTCACAAGTACCCCATATGTCCTATTTTTAGCAAAGTCATGCTAAAATTCATGGAAAATGTCAGCATGACCTTTGCTGAAAATAGGACATATGGAGTACCCGAATTTGCCGGAACGGAAGTTAATCGACATTCAGGCAAACTCAAGGGCCTCTCGGGGTACTCAAGGGCCTCAATTTGCTATTTTTTATCCAATAATGAACATCAATAAAAATAGCAGCAAAAAAGTTAACTCATTATCTGTACTATTAAATACATAATCAGTATTTGGCAGTGTACATACAGTTCATGCCATACAGGGAAAGTCAAACTTAAGCTAGAAGCTACAAGTTCAACACACACCAGGCAGTTTTTATAATATTATCAGAAAAATATCTTTAGTGTAACTCAGGACAAGAAAAATCTCCACCAGAATAGGAATAGCATTTAAGAGTAATTTCCTCCAGTCAAACAAAGTTCAAACAAAAACCGGCAACACTCTTTTGATTAAGAGCCAAGTCACAACACTCTTTGAAGTTCAAACAGAAACTGACAACACTTCTTTGATCTGTCTCCTCCAATAAAGAGCCAATAAGACATTCATGCATAAGCTACAACTTTCAAACCAGGGTACAGTAGCTACATTCACAAACATATGCATCACAGCTCTATCAATGACAACAGTTTTCAAGAAACTTGCATATGCATCCAGCTCTATTAGTGACAACAACGGACATCAACCAAATATAGTGCATCCTAGTACAAACAAACTTCAATCAAGTTTCAAAGCACACTCCTACATAGACAGATGGCAACTAAAATGTCAATTCCTTTGCACGGGGATCATAAAGCTAAAGTATTCACAGTCTCCAGGGTTGCTGTACTCCAATCTTTTCAAAAGGACAAAAAAAGAGAGCATTTTTTTAACCTCAATAGAAGTGTCAACAATGGACATCAACCAAATATAGTGCATCTTAGTACTAAACAATGACCAATTGCTGCCAGTAGTGAACTCTCTGCTGCTGCTAGGGTTTCGACACACGTACTAAAAGAAGTGTACACAAGCTGCTGCTACCTTTTTCTGGGCCTTCCTTGAGCAATGCACCTTTGTTTGGAGGACGAGGCGGTGGGAGGATCTAGAAGACGAGGGGGCGCCGGTCGATGAGGGGGCGAGGCGGCTCTGGAGTGGCTGGACGGCGAGGGGGTGTGCTGGACGTCCAGGGGGTCTAGAGTGGCTGGAGGTCGACGTGGCGGCGCTGGAATGATGAGGGAGGCGGAGCTCACCGGGGAGGGCACACGAAGCAACAGAGTGTTTGCGAGAAGGAAGAGGGGAGAGGAGGCCGAGCTCATCGGGGAGGCACACGAAGGCCCGGCGGTGGATTAGGAGCAGCAGGCCGGCCGAACTTGAAGGAGAGGTGGTGGAATCCGAGATGGAAGAAGGGCTCGGTGGTGGGTTCGTGGTGCTCCTCGGCTCGGCTCCGATCCGGTTCGTCGACGTATCCTCCACGCCTGCTTCGGTGCTCGACGGCGTGGAGACGGAGACGCATCGGGGTGGGGTCAGAGGGGGAGGAAGGGGAGGATGGGGAGAGGGAGGCGGCGGGGGCGCGGGGCGGCGACGGCGCGGTGGGTCGGGTCGGCGTAGTGGGGGGCTGAGAGAGATGTGAGATTGGGGCGTAGAGGATTGGGGATTTTAGTGGGGGGAGGGTTAGCAATGGCGCACCTCCTAGCGGTGCGCCATTAGTAACTTTTTATTTTGGATAGCAATGGCGCACCACCTAGCGGTGCGCCATTAGTAACTTTTTTTTGGATAGCAATGGCGCACCTCCTAGCGGTGCGCCATTAGTAATTTTTTTTTGGATTTTTAGTTGCATTCATTTGTGAATTGGTAAAATGTTTAGGAAGTATTACACTTATAATTGCTTCTTTAGTATTTGGTTCAGTTGGACTCCCAAATAAAAGAAGGATTAATATTAACTAAATAAATTATTACATTTAAGTACTTATCATTTAAGAAAACTTCCGGGATATAATTTTAATTTTTTCGTACATATCATTCATTTAATAGTTCACATACAAAAAATTTATATTATTGCTGGATACAAAGAAACAAGTGGTCATGAAAAGTATTATAACCATGAACCTTTTAGCAATGGCGCACCCTTCCTTGGTGCACCATAAATACATTCATAGCAATGGTGCACCCTCCCCGGGTGCGCCATTACTAACTAATTTTTTGTTTGGATTTTTAGTTGCATCTAATAATTTTTGAAAACATTTATGAATGTGGAAAAATATTTATGAAAAATATCATCAAATTTCAAAACATTTATGAAAAAAATATGAATACAAAAACATTTATGAATATGAAAAATATCATCAAATTTTTTATTTGAATTTTTGTTGGATTTTAGTTGCATCTAATAATTTTTAGAAAATGACGATCAAATTTGAAAAAATTATGAATGTGGAAAAATATCATCAGATTTCAAAACATTTATGAAAAATATGAATATGAAAACATTTATGAATATGAAAAATATCATCAAATTTGTAATTTGAATTTTTTTGGATTTTTAGTTGCATCTAATATTTTTTAGAAAATGACGATCAAATTTGAAAACATTTATGAATGTGGAAGAATATCATCAGATTTCAAAACATTTATGAAAAATATGAATATGAAAACATTTATGAATATGAAAAAATATCATCAAATTTTTTATTTTATTTTTTTTGGATTTTTAGTTGCATTTAATAATTTTTTAGAAAACATTTATGAATATGAAAAAATATCATCAGATTTCAAAATATTCATGAATTCAAAAAGTGCCGCCCATTTCCATATGTCGAAATACAATCGAGAAATGAAGGCTACAATTTAAATACAATCGATCTTAGCTAGCTATCTGTTCACAATTTCCTTGCCCTTATTTTTCGCAAATGGAGTTCAAAAAGTGACGTCCTTTAGGTAGGGTGGTCCTGCTTCTTCTTGTGGTGTATGCTGGTACTTCATCGTCGTCGTCATGTTCCATATTCGGGTCGCCGTACTTGTCGAATTCTTGCTCATTGGTGACTCCATCCATTCCGATGATCTTCCTTTTGCCTCTCCTCACGACAACACGACTGGGCTTTGACGGGTCGGTAATGAAGAAGCATTGGTCCACTTGGGAAGCCGGTACCGATGGCTCATTTTTCGCGGTGAAGTTTGCGCCCGCGGTCTTGGATTTGGCTTCGGGTATAACCATGTTGGTGAAATACCGGTATTCTTTTAGGATGCTCTTGGCCCATCTGACACGGAACATCGGGACCTTCTCTCTAGCGTAGCTTAGCTCCCAGATCTCCTCGATCCTTCTGTAGTATATGTCCTTGTCGTTATCGGTGTAGGATTCCATCGTTGCCCCGGAGTTCTGATAACCATCGCTCTTCATGTCCTTTCCCTCGGTGTAGAATGTGTAGCCGTTGATATCGTACGCCTCATACGTCATTAGGTTGTGCTCGGCGCCCTGTGACAAGGCGAATATGAGTTGTTCTTCCGCGGAAGAATCCTCATGTAAAGGGTACGACAGAAGCTTCTCCTTGAACCAACGCGTGAAACATGAGTTGTGCTCTTTGATTATATCTCAGTTCGTCCTCTGTTGGCCTCGGTCATTGTACGTCTTCTCAATAAAGGTTTTGTGCTCTACCACCCAAGGATCGACCACGTCTATGTGTTGTAGCGCGACTAGGTTTGCTCTTTCAAAGTCGGCGAGTCGACCCTCGAAGTCGACATGCATTTCGCGGCGACCCTCACGGTGACCCCATTCAGCGCGCCTGCCGAGGTGCCTCTTGACGAGCATACCAATGGGGTTCTCGATGCCTAGATAATTCGTGCAGTAGGAGATGCACTCTTCGGTCAGAAAGCCCCTGGCTATGTTTCCCTCTGGACGTGACATGTTGCGAATGTATCCTTTGATGACACCATTCATCCTTTCGAACGGCATCATGCTGTGCAGGAACGTCGGCCCGAGTTGGATGATATCCTCCATGATATGGACCAGAAGATGCACCATAACGTCGAAGAATGCGGGCGGGAAGTACATCTCAAGCTCGCATAGTATCACCACGATCTCTTCCTGTAGCCTTCTGAGTTGCCTCACGCCAACCGACTTCCGAGAGATGACGTCGAAAAAGTTGCATAGGCCAAATAGCATTTCACGGACGTGCACGTCCATGGTCCCACGGATTGCAACTAGAAGTATCTATGTCATCAGCACATGACAGTCGTGAGACTTCATCCCGCTGAACTTCTGCTTCGTTGAGTCTAGGTATCTTCTTATCCTCCCCGCGTAATTGTAAGGAAGTTTTACTCCTACGAGGCAGGTGAAAAACTGCTCGATTTCCTCCTGTCTTAGAGTGAAGCATGCGGGAGGGAAGTCATTTCCGATCTTCTTGGCCTTTTTGCCTTTGCGACGACTTTCTATGTCCTTCGCCTCATCATCATCATCATCATCAATATCATCATCATTATTAGCGTGAAGCTCCTCCCTGATGCCCATTGATTTCAAGTCTGCCCTTGCTTTCGACCCATCTTTGGTCCTCTCTGGCATGTTGAGCAGGGTATCCAGCAAACTCTCACACACGTTCTTCGTAATATGCATGACATCAAGGTTGTGAGGAACACGGAGGATCTTCCAGTACGGCAAGTCCCAGAAAATAGACCTCGTTTTCCATACCTTCAGCACCGGCTCTGGCGCCTTTCTCTTCTTTCCCGGCTCTGGCGCCTTTCCCGGCGGTGGGCACTCTTTCCAATTTTTCAACAGCTCGTCTATTTCCTCGCCGCTCCTCGTACGCGGGCGTCTTCAGGGTTCGGTTTCACCATCAAACAGATCCTTGCGTTTTCTCCATGAGTCATCGTCGCGAAGCCACCTTCGATGTCCCATGAACACGGTTTTTGAAGACCCGGGATCTCTATCTAGCGGGCGATACATTGTGTCATCCATGCACCTGACGCATCCAGAAAATCCGTGGACCACCTGCCCCGTGACATATCCGTAACCGAGATAGTCGTGCACCGTCGTGAGCAGTGCGGCTCTCATAGGGAGATATTCTTTCTCTACGGCATCCCACGTATTGGCTGGAGTTTTCCACAGCGTGTCTAGCTCCTTTTGCAGCAGCCCCAGATACAGATTGATGTCGTTCCCTGGTTGTTTCGGCCCTTCAATTAGCATACTCATGTGAATTTACTTCCTCTTCATGCACAACCAAGGGGGAAGGTCGTACATCCACACAAACACAGGCCAGGTGCTATGTGTGCTTCTCTGGCTGCCAAACGGATTGACTCCATCGGTGCTCGCGCCCAGCACGATGTTCCATGGATCGTCCCCAAATTCTGGGTGTTCGAAGTTCAATGCTTGCCACTGGCTCGCATCCTTAGGGTGACTCAGCATCTTGTCTTTTTTATTTATCTCCGGATCATTTCCTTCATCTTCTCTCTTCTTCTCCTCCCTATCTGCTTTGCTACCTTAGGGTCCGCGAAATACCGCTGCAGACGAGGAGTGATCGGAAAGTACCACACCACTTTTCGAGGTGCTTTCTTCCTCTTCTTGTATCGAGTGATGCCGCACACCAGACATATGGTAGACTCCGCGTGCTCGTCTCGACAAATGATGCAATTGTTCATGCACACATGGTATTTCACATGCGGTAAATCCAGAGGACACACGATTTTCTTCGCCTCCTCGAAACTGGTCGGGCACTTGTTCCCCTTGGGAAGACGTTCGTGCCAGAATGACATGTTCTCGTCGAAGCATGTGTCGGTCATTTTGTGTTTTACCTTCATCTCCAGAGCCATGAGCGTTACTTTCAGGCAGGTATCCTCGGGTCTGCATCCTTCATACAATGGAGTAACCGCGTCTATCTCCAGTTGATCCAGCTTGGCTTTCTCTCGGGCGGCAGCTCTTGCGTTATCCGTCTGCTTGAGAAGCAGCTCTTGAATATGAGGGTCCTGTGTTGGGGAACGTAGCAGAAATTCAAAATTTTCCTACGTGTCACCAAGATCTATCTATGGAGAAACTAGCAACGAGGGGAAGGAGAGTGCATCTACATACCCTTGTAGATTGCTAAGCGGAAGCGTTCAAGAGAACGGGGTTGAAGGAGTCGTACTCGTCGTGATCCAAATCACCGGAGATCCTAGTGCCGAACGGACGGCACCTCCGCGTTCAACACACGTACAGCCCGGTGACGTCTCCCATGCCTTGATCCAGCAAGGAGAGAGGGAGAGGTTGAGGAAGACTCCATCCAACAGCAGCACAACGGCGTGGTGGTGGTGGAGGAGCGTGGTAATCCTGCAAGGCTTCGCCAAGCACCTGCGGGAGAGGAGGAGGTGTCACGGGAGGGAGGGAGGCGCCAGGGACTCAGGTGCGGCTGCCCTCCCTCCCCTCCACTATATATAGGGGCAAGGGGAGGGGGGCGCAGCCTGGCCCTTCCTCCAAGGAAGGGTGCGGCCGGGAGGAGTCCATCCTCCCTAAGGCACCTAGGAGGTGCCTTCCCCCTTTAGGACTCTCCCTTTCCCTTATCTCTTGGCACATGGGCCTCTTGGGGGGGCGCACCAGCCCACCCGGGCTGGTCCCTCCCACACTTGGCCCATGCAGCCCTCCGAGGATGGTGGCCCCACTTGGTGGACCCGGGACCCTCCCGGTGGTCCCAGACATTACCGATAAAACCCAAACTTTTCGGTGACCAAAACAGGACTTCCCATATATAATTCTTTACCTCCGGACCATTCCGAACTCCTCGTGACGTCCGGGATCTCATCCGGACTCAACAACATTCGGTAACCACATACAAACTTCCTTTATAACCCTAGCGCCATCGAACCTTAGTGTGTAGACCCTACGGGTTCGGGAACCATGCGACATGGTCGAGACGTTCTCCGGTCAATAACCAACAACGGGATCTGGATACCCATGTTGGCTCCCACATGTTCCACGATGATCTCATCGGATGAACCACGATGTCAAGGACTCAATCAATCCCGTATACAATTCCCTTTGTCTAGCGGTATTGTACTTGCCCGAGATTCGATCGTCGGTATCCGATACCTTGTTCAATCTCGTTACCGGCAAGTCTCTTTACTCGTTCCGTAACACATCATCCCGTGATCAACTCCTTGATCACATTGTGCACATTATGATGATGTCCTACCGAGTGGGCCCAGAGATACCTCTCCGTCACACGGAGTGACAAATCCCAGTCTCGATTCGTGCCAACCCAATGCAGACACTTTCGGAGATACTGTAATGCACCTTTATAGCCACCCGATTACGCGTTGTGACGTTTGGTACACCCAAAGCATTCCTACGATATCTGGGAGTTGCACAATCTCATGGTCTAAGGAAATGATACTTGACATTTTAGAAAAGCTTTAGCATACGAACTACACGATCTGTGCTAGGCTTAGGATTGGGTCTTGTCCATCACATCATTCTCCTAATGATGTGATCCCGTTATCAATGACATCCAATGTCCATGGTCAGGAAACCGTAACCATCTATTGATTAACGAGCTAGTCAACTAGAGGCTTACTAGGGACATGGTGTTGTCTATATACCCACACATGTATCTGAGTTTCCTATCAATACAATTATAGCATGGATAATAAACGATTATCATGAACAAGGAAATATAATAATAACTAATTTATTATTGCCTCTAGGGCATATTTCCAACAGTCTCCCACTTGCACTAGAGTCAATAATCTAGTCCACAACGCCATGTGATTAACACTCACAGGTCACATCGCCATGTGACCAACATCCAAAGAGTTTACTAGTGTCATTAAACTAGTTCACATCATCATGTGATTAAGACTCAATGAGTTCTGGGGTTTGATCATGTTTTGCTTGTGAGAGAGATTTTAGTCAACGGATCTGAACCTTTCAGATCCGTGTGTGCTTTGCAAATTTCTAGGTCATATTATAAATGCTGCTTCCACGCTCCATTTGAAACTATTCCAAATGGTTGCTCCACTATACGTATCCGGTTTGCTATTCAGAGTCATTCGGATAGGTGTCAAAGCTTGCATCGACGTAACCCTTTACGCCGAACTCTTTATCACCTCCATAATCGAGAAACATGTCCTTATTTACTCCAAGGACAATTTTGACCGCTGTCCAATAATCCCCATTCCTGGATCATTCTTGTACCCCTTGACTGACTCATGGCAAGGCACACTTCCGGTGCGGTACACAGCATAGCATACTATAGAGCCTACGTCTAAAGCATAGGGGACGACCTTCGTCCTTTCTCTCTTTTCTGCCGTGGTCGAGCTTTAAGTCTTAACTTCATACCTTACATCTCAGGCAAGAACTCCTACTTTGACTGATCCATCTTGAACACCTTCAAGATCATGTCAAGGTATGTGCTCATTTGAAAGTATCATTTAGCGTTTTCGATCTATTCTCATAGATCTTGATGCTCAATGTTTAAGCAGCTTAATCCAGGTTTTCACTTGAAAAACACCTTTCAAATAACCCTGTATGCTTTCCAGAAATTCTACATCATTTCTGATCAACAATATGTCAACAACATATACTCATCAGAAATTCTATAGTGCTCCCACTCACTTCTTTGGAAATACAAGTTTCTCATAAACTTTGTATAAACCCAAAATCTTTGATCATCTCATCAAAGCGCACATTCCAACTCCGAGATGCTTACTCCAGTCCTTAGAAGGATCGCTGGAGCCAGCATACCTTTTAGCATCCTTAGGATCGACAAAAACTTTCTGATTGTATCACATACAAACTCGTTTTGACATCCATCTGCCAAATTTCATAAATGCAGCTAATGCTAACATGATTCCGACGGACTTAAGCATCGCTACGGATGAGAAAATCTCATCGTAGTTAACTCCTTGAACTTGTGAAAAACTCTTCGCCACAAGTCGAGCTTCATAGACGGTGACATTACCGTCCACGTCTGTCTTCTTCTTAAAGATCCATTTATCTCAATGGCTTGCCTATCGGGCAAGTCCACCAAAGTCCATGCTTTGTTCTGATACATGGATCCTATCTCGGATTTCATGGCTTCTAACCATTTGTTGGAATATGGGCCCACCATTGCTTCTCCATAGCTCGTAGGTTCATTGTTGTCTAGCAACATGACATTCAAGACAGGATCACCGTACCACTCCAAGCCAAGACGCGTCCTTGTCGTCCTACGAGGTTCGGTAGTGACTTGATCTGAAGCTTCATGATCACTATCATAAGCTTCTTCTTCAATTGGTGTAGGCGCCACCGGAACAACTTCCTGTGCCCTGTTGCACACTAGTTGAAGTGATGGTTCAATAACCTCATCAAGTCTCCACCATCCTCCCACTCAATTCTTTCGAGAGAAACTTTTCCTCGAGAAAGGACCCGTTTCTAGAAACAATTACTTTTGCTTCCGGATCTTGAGATAGGAGGTATACCCAACTGTTTTGGGTGTCCTATGAAGATGCATTTATCCGTTTTGGGTTCGAGCTTATCACGATGAAACTTTTTCACATAAGCGTCGCAGCCCCAAACTTTGAAGAAACGACAACTTAGGTTTCTCCAAACCATAGTTCAAACAGTGCCGTCTCAACGGAATTACGTGGTGCCCTATTAAAGTGAGTGCGGTTGTCTCTAATGCCTAACCCATGAACGATAGTGGTAATTCGATAAGAGACATCATGGTACGCACCATATCCAATAGGGTGCAACTATGATGTTCGGACACACCATCACACTATGGTGTTCCAGGCGGTATTAGTTGTGAAACAATTTCCACAATGTCTCAATTGTGTACCAGACTCGCAACTCAGATATTCATCTCTATGATCACATCACAGACATTTTATCCTCTTGTCACAAAGATCTTCAACTTCACTCTGAAATTACTTGAACCTTTCAATAATTCAGACTTGTGTTTCATCAAGTAAATATACTCAACATCTACTCAAATCATCTGTGAAGTAAGAACATAACGATATTCACTGCATGCCTCAACACTCATTGGACTGCACACATCAAAATGTGTTACTTCCAACAAGTTGCTATCTTGTTCCATCTTACTGAAACCGAGGCTTTTCAGTCATCTTGCCCATGTGGTATGATTTGCATATCTCAAGTGATTCAAAATCAAGTGAGTCCAAACGATCCATCTGCATGGAGTTTCTTCATGCGTATACACCAATAGATATGATTCGCATGTCTCAAACTTTTCAAAAAACGAGTGAGTCCAAAGATCCATCAATATGGAGCTTCTTCATGCGTTTTATACCAATATGACTCAAATGGCAGTGCCACAAGCAGGTGGTACTATCATTACTATCTTATATCTTTTGGCATGAAAATGTGTATCACTACGATCGAGATTCAATAAACCATTCCTTTAGGTGCAAGACCATTGAAGTTATTATTCAAATAAATAGAGTAACCATTATTCTCCTTAAATGAATAACCGTATTGCGTTAGACATAATCCAATCATGTCTATGCTCAACGCAAACACCAAATAACAATTTTAGGTTTAACTCCAATCTCGATGGTAGAGGGAGCGTGCGATGCTTGATCACATCAACCTTGGAAACACTTCCAACACGTATCGTCAGCTCACCTTTAGCTAGTCTCCGTTTATTCCGTAGCTTTTGTTTCGAGTTACTAACACTTAGCAACCGAACCGGTACCTAATACCCTGGTGCTACTAGGAGTACTATTAAAGTACACATTAACATAATGTATATCCAATATACTTCTATCGACCTTGCCAGCCTTCTTATCTACCAAGTATCTAGGGTAATTCTGCTCCAGTGGCTGTTCCCCTTATTACAGAAGCACTTAGTCTCGGTTTGGTTTCAACCTTGGGTTTCTTCCTTTCGAGCAGCAACTGATTTGCCGCTTCATGAAGTGTCCCTTCTTGCCCTTGCCCTTCTTAAAACTAGTGGTTTCACCAACCATCAAGAATTGATGCTCCTTCTTGATTTCTACTTTCGCATGTGTCAAACATCGTGAATACCTCAAGGATCATCATATCTATCCCTGACATGTTATAGTTCATCACGAAGCTCTAGCAGCTTGGTGGCAATGACTTTGGAGAAACATCACTATCTCATCTGGAAGATCAACTCCCACTCGATTCAAGTGATTGTTGCACTCAGACAATCTGAGCACAAGCTCAACGATTGAGCTTTTCTCCCTTAGTTTGCAGGCTAAGAAAATCGTTGGAGGTCTTATACCTCTTGACGTGGGCACAAGCCTGAAATCCCAATTTCAGCCCTCGAAACATCTTATATGTTTCGAGAAACGTCTTTGGTGCCTCTACTCTAAACAATTTAACTGAACTATCACGTAGTTATCAAAATGTGTATGTCTGATGTTCGCAACATCCACAGACGACGTTTGGGGTTCAGCACACTGAGCGGTGCATTAAGGACATAAGCTTTCTACTGACCGCATAATTGCTACTGTCAACTTTCAACTATATTTTCTCTAGGAACATATCTAATCAGTAGAACTAAAGCGTGAGCTATGACATAATTTGCAAAGGGTTTTTGACTATGTTCAGGATAATTAAGTTCATCTTATGAACTCCCACTCAGATAGACATCCCTCTAGTCATCTAAGTGATTACACGATCCGAGTCAACTAGGCCGTGTCCGATCATCACGTGAGACGGACTAGTCATCATCGGTGAACATCTTCATGTTGATCGTATCTACCATACGACTCATGCTCGACCTTTCGGTCTCCGTGTTCCGAGGCCATGTCTGTACATGCTAGGCTCGTCAAGTTAACCCTAAGTGTTTCGCGTGTGTAAATCTGTCTTACACCCGTTGTATGTGAACGTAAGAATCCATCACACCCGATCATCACGTGGTGCTTAGAAGCGACGAACTTTAGCAACGGTGCACAGTTAGGGGAGAACACTTCTTGAAATTGTAGTAAGGGATCATCTTATTTACTACCGTCGTTCTAAGTAAACAAGATGCATAAACATAATAAACATCACATGCAATTATATATTAGTGACATGATATGGCCAATATCATATAGTTCCATTGATCTCCATCTTCGGGGCTCCATGATCATCATCGTCACCGGCATGACACCATGATCTCCATCATCGTGTCTTCATGAAGTTGTCTCGCCAACTATTACTTCTACTACTATGGCTACCGGTTAGCAATAAATTAAAGTAATTACATGGCGTTGTTCATTGACACGCAGGTCATACAATAAATAAAGACAACTCCTATGGCTCCTGCCGGTTGTCATACTCATCGACATGCAAGTCGTGATTCCTATTACATGAACATGATCAATCTCATACATCACATATCATTCATCACATTCTTCTTGGCCATATCACATCACATAGCATACCCTGCAAAAACAAGTTAGACGTCCTCTAATTGTTGTTTGCATGTTTTACGTGGCTGCTATGGGTTTCTAGCAAGAACGTTTCTTACCTACGCAAAACCACAACGTGATATGCCAATTGCTATTTACCCTTCATAAGGACCCTTTTCATCGAATCCGTTCCGACTAAAGTGGGAGAGACGGCACCCGCTAGCCACCTTATGCACCAAGTGCATGTCATCGGTGGAACCTGTCTCACGAAAATGCGTGTAAGGTCGGTCCGGCCGCTTCATCCCACAATACCGTCGAAAAAAGATTGTACTAGTAACGGCAAGCATATTGAACAAAATCAACGCCCACAACTACTTTGTGTTCTACTCGTGCAAAGAATCTACGCTATAGACCTAGCTCATGATGCCACTGTTGGGGAACGTAGCAGAAATTCAAAATTTTCCTACGTGTCACCAAGATCTATCTATGGAGAAACCAGCAACGAGGGGAAGGAGAGTGCATCTACATACCCTTGTAGATCGCTAAGCGGAAGCGTTCAAGAGAACGGGATTGAAGGAGTCGTACTCGTCGTGATCCAAATCACCGGAGATCCTAGTGCCGCACGGACGGCACCTCCGCGTTCAACACACGTACAGCCCGGCGACGTCTCCCATGCCTTGATCCAGCAAGGAGAGAGGGAGAGGTTGTGGAAGACTCCATCCAGCAGCAGCACAACGGCGTGGTGGTGGTGGAGGAGCGTGGTAATCTGCAGGCCGCCAAGCACTGCGGGAGAGGAGGAGGTGTCACGGGAGGGAGGGAGGCGCCAGGACTCAGGTGCGGCTGCCCTCCCTCCCTCCACTATATAGGGGCAAGGGAGAGGGGAGGCGCAGCCTTGGCCTTTCCTCCAAGGAAGGGTGCGGCGGGGAGGAGTCCATCCTCCCTAAGGCACCTAGGAGGTGCCTCCCCTTTAGGACTCTCCTTTCCCTTATCTCTTGGCACATGGGCCTCTTGGGGGGGCGCACCAGCCCACCTAGGGCTGGTCCCCTCCCACACTTGGCCCATGCAGCCCTCCAAGGATGGTGGCCCCACTTGGTGGACCCCCGGGACCCTCCCGGTGGTCCCGGTACATTACCGATAAAACCCGAAACTTTTCCGGTGACCAAAATAGGACTTCCCATATATAATTATTTACCTCCGGACCATTCCGGAACTCCTCGTGACGTCCGGGATCTCATCCGGGACTCCGGACAACATTCGGTAACTACATGCAAACTTCCTTTATAACCCTAGCATCATCGAACCTTAAGTGTGTAGACCCTACGGGTTCGGGAACCATGCAGACATGACTGAGACGTTCTCCGGTCAATAACCAACAGCGTGATCTGGATACCCATGTTGGCTCCCACATGTTCCACGATGATCTCATCGGATGAACCACGATGTCAAGGACTCAATCAATCCCGTATACAATTCCCTTTGTCTAGCGGTATTGTACTTGCCCGAGATTCGATCGTCGGTATCCGATACCTTTTTCAATCTCGTTACCGGCAAGTCTCTTTACTCGTTCCGTAACACATCATCCCGTGATCAACTCCTTGATCACATTGTGCACATTATGATGATGTCCTACCGAGTGGGCCCAGAGATACCTCTCCGTCACACGGAGTGACAAATCCCAGTCTCGATTCGTGCCAACCCAACAGACACTTTCGGAGATACCTGTAATGCACCTTTATAGCCACCCGATTCGTTGTGGACGTTTGGTACACCCAAAGCATTCCTACGGTATCCGGAGTTGCACAATCTCATGGTTTAAGGAAATGATACTTGACATTTTAGAAAAGCTTTAGCATACGAACTACACGATCTGTGCTAGGCTTAGGATTGGGTCTTGTCCATCACATCATTCTCCTAATGATGAGATCCCGTTATCAATGACATCCAATGTCCATGGTCAGGAAACCGTAACCATCTATTGATTAATGAGCTAGTCAACTAGAGGCTTACTAGGGACATGGTGTTGTCTATATACCCACACATGTATCTGAGTTTCCTATCAATACAATTATAGCATGGATAATAAACGATTATCATGAACAAGGAAATATAATAATAACTAATTTATTATTGCCTCTAGGGCATATTTCCAACATCCTGCACCCAGCCCATGATGGTCCATCGTCGTCTGCTCCGGCATCTTCATCTTCATGATCATGCCCTTCGTCTGCTCCGGCATCTTCCTCATCATCATGTCCGGCATCTTCTACATGATGACTGTGTACTGCATCTACTTCGTGATCATGTCCTGGAGATTCTTCGTCTTCTCGCCCGCCCTCGCCGCGGTTGTCTTGCTGCGCTTTCTCATTTCTTGCCCGGCCCGCATGGACGACTTCATAATCATCTTCATCACCTTGCCACCGATAGCCATCCATGAAACCACGCAAGAGCAGGTGGTCCCGCACCTGTACGGAATCCGGGTCCATAAGGCTCTTCGGCTTGCATCTTCGACACGGACATCTTATCTCCATCTCGTTCTTTTGAAGCATCTCGGCCTTCGCGGAGCTCAAAAACCTATTCACGATGCCTTCGGTTCTCGTGCGGACCATGGTTACCTGCGGGGTAGAGCAAAACGATATTTTACAACCAAAAAAAATTGGCATGACTTTGCCTAAAAATAGGACCAAAAAGAATGAATAGTGCCAAATTCTCGCCGAAACGGAAATGAATCAACATTCCGGCAAAATACTGGCAACTATCGCATTTCAAATACCGGTACCTCCAAACACAAACATATGCAACACCACAAATATATGCAACACCACAAACATACGTAGATCTAGCTAGGCCATAAAAAGTGCATGTGCACGTTGTTGGAGGGAGAAAAAAGTAGATCTACAACATAAAGAAAGCTTTCCCCTTACTTACCTATCAAAATAGGAAATTTAACCATTTAATTTGGGTGAATCTATGGTGCAAATGAGATGAGGAGGAGGAGGCACCCGAGACAAGCTTGGAGGAGGAGGTGGAGAGAATGAAGTGGAGAAAGTGAGTGTGGTAGGTGGCTGCCCAAAATATCTAGCTGCTCCCAGGTTACTAATGGCGCATCACCTAACAATGCGCCATTAGTAACCCTGGTTACTAATGGCGCACCTGTTAAGTGGTGCGCCATTACTAGTTTTAAAAAAAATAAGAAAAATAATTGTTATTAGTGGCGCACCGTGTCTGTGGTGCGCCATTACTAGTTTGAACTAGTAATGGCGCATTCTACTTTGGTGCGCCATTACTAGTTTTGGAAAAAAAATATGTTAGTAGTGGCGCACCGTAGGTGTGGTGCGCCATTAGTGATATGGACACTAAGGCGTACCTGCACATGGTTCGCCACTGCTATATAGCAGTGGCGCATCATATTTCTGGTGCGCCATTAATGTCCATATTAACTATAGCCCTTTTTCTAGTAGTGGCATTCTCTTGATGATTTTTTTTGGGGAGGTGACCTCAGCCTCTACATCGAGTTATGCACACAGCCATATCTTATTGATTATTCAATGATGTCAAACTAACATCAATGCCAAATAGATCGACTTACAATCCCAAATCACATCGGGTGGGAGTGGGGCAAATGGACTGGCCAATTTGTGGGTTTTATTGGTATATTTTTGTTTCTCACGGTTTCATGCTGGTTTTCTAGGGTTTTTGATTTTTGTTTCCGCTTCTGATGTGGCAAGCAACTCCTCCTCACCTAGCTGTCAGATAAAATACTTGCTAGAAACACATGGCGTAACCTTTAGACGGTCATATTCCAAATGTCGCAAGGCATTTATTGGAACAGAACTATCCTTCTCATTACTTCCTAGGCTTACACCCACATTATTCAACTTAGAAGAGATGGTCGAAGTGGGACTTGCCGAGGCGGTGGAGTTCGTCCTGGACACACTTGGAGGTGAAGAGCGGGGGCGCAGGGGAGACGGAGAGGAGCTCACGGAGCACGTTGTCAGCGGGCAGCATGCCGTGGACGAAGGTGCGGTCAACCTTGTAGGGCTCACAGAAGCTGAAGCATGTGGAGTAGAACTTGACCGCTTGCACTGCCTTGACCGCCACTTCACCCTCATCACGGGCTGCGGGCACGCGGCGGAATTTTACTTTCAAGGCACATCGCCTTGCAAAGCACGCCTGTTCTTTAGGTATTGGTCGCTGTGTTTGGCTTGGAACTCCATATAATCCAGTCACGGTACCTATAAACATTCAGCTTGAAGTTTAGTAAAGCGCGTGTTTGCCTCAAAAAAATTTATTGCTAATCTCCTTTATAATTTCGAGTTACGACAAACTTTCGCTCCATATATATCTGTGTCCACATCGCATTCGCTATGTATTAATTTTTGATGGTATCTTCTCATAATTTCCATATTCGTTGCCAAGCTGTTGAGTGGTCGGACGTAAGGAGTAAGGAGTTGGATGAGACAGCGTCCCTTTTACATAAAAACGGAGCTGGATGAAGAGCCTGGGACATCAACTGTTAGAACGTAATCTAATGGTTCAGGTTAGAAATTTCATGCTTGCTAAAAGTACCGCATTTGCACGTTGTACACGTAGATAGTGACTTACCCAGTGGACGTAATCTAGGTATATACAGTCTTAAGATGTGTTGTGAAAAATATAAAATATGGTTGGTTGGAATCTTTTCTGTCCCAATGTGCAGATTTATCGGGACAGCAAGTGTTACTGAACATGCATGCAAATATTTTACTAGCCATATTGAACATGGACCCTGTTGAGACTCACGCTTTTAGAGAAGCCTTTTTTCCACTTAACAATCTCTTTTTGAATCTGCGTGAATAGTTGTCACCCAAGTAGCTACAATACTGAACAGGCCAAACTAGAATAAAAAAATGTTAAAGCAGGAACTTGCATGGAATGTCACTCAAGGAGCTTTAGTACTGGAAAGGCCCAAAAACATAACAAATATGTTAAAGTGGGAACTTGCATCGAATGTCATCCAAGGAGCTATAGTACTAGAAAGGCCCGGAAAAATAATAGAAATGTTAAATTAGGAACTTGCATCGAATGTCCTCCAAGGAGCTACTTGACAGGTCAAAAAAAAGAGTGTAAGTACGAACTTGCATCGAATGTCAATCAATGGAGTATAGTACCGGACATTCCCAAAGAACACAATAAAGATGTTAAATTGGGAACTTGGTTGGAATGTCATCCAAAGAGCTACCAACCATATACTGGACAACCCAGAAAAACTAAAGAGAGATATATTAAAGTAGGAATGCCGTCGAAAACCACCCAAGGAGCTATAGTACAAGCCATGGGAAGAAAAATGAAAGTGTTAAGAAAGAAACATGCCTCAAATTTCACACATAAACTACTCCCTGAGTTACAAAATACGGGGAATATTAGTGTGTGGAAAGAAAACAATGCTAGAATTTTCCACAACCGATGCAACCCTGCCTCTGGCGGTCCGAGCTGATATGTGTGGAATTGCACACCTGGAACAAAGCTCGTCTAGTTGGGGCGATGTCGTTACCCAAGATAAAGGGGACGAGCCGTTTAACTAACTACCCCTATACATATCACTAACCTTCAAAGTAAGTCTGTCGTCTGGCTTTTCTCTTAATGAAATGAAATCAGTCTCATCAGGCATATCATAAATCATAAATTAATATTATAGATATAAAAAAGGGGCACATAATTTTGTGTGAAAATGATCCGATCTGTTATAAAAGTTCACCAGAAGTACAAAGATATCAAATATAATAAAAATTACATTGACATTTCGAGACCATCGAACAATCATTAGTGCCGCAAGAATGAGACATAGACGCGCCGCTCCGCTCCCAAAGCTAGCTAGACCTTATGGATGAAAACTGAGAAGTCTTCGTGCACCTGCCCCTAAGGACCAGCGCCCCGAAGCTGCAGTTATCGCCATTCAACACTTGCATGGTTCCAAAACACATGACACCAAATTTTGTGACATGACGAGAAACTCTAACCTCACCGACTTAGAGAGACGATAGGAATCTATGCCGGAGCTCTGTCAACTACGTCTAGACGGACCAACTCGAGGAGAATCAGAGCTCGAAAGAAAAAACGAAGCAGAAGCACCACCATCCGCCCAAGCGCCGCGTCTGCAAGGACTAAAGATCCTGACTTAAACTACTAATCGGAGCGGAGGCATCGGGATTCCCCTCCTCGACACCAGCAGGCTGAGCGGAGAGGAATCTGCAGGTTCATTGATGAAGCCAGGAGGGGAGAGTTTGCCCTAGCCGCCTAGGATTATGGGAAGAAATAAGAGGCTGCAATCCACGTTAAGAAAATGGAGCATATTTGGAATGAGCTAGCTATTTTTCGTCAAAAAAAGGCATATTAGTTTGTCCTAAGTCAAAATTTATAACATTTTAATAGGCCTATAAAAATATCACTATATAAAACACAAAAACAATATCGTTGGATTTATTATAAATTACAAATTGACATTGTAGATATTAGATATCGTAGAAGTTAAAACTTGGAAAATATACATGCGTGCCATTTATCCAGAATGGAGGTAGCAGCGGTATATACCAACTCCAAGTCCTAGTACCAGAAGGTGTTCGAACTCCCGAGATTCCTTGTCAGTTTATTTCCTTTTAACAAGAAACCTTGTCAGTTGTAGATTTGAATCTGTAACTGAAAGCATACGACTGTGCTGAAGTTATGTGAACGGTTTTAAAAAGAGGTGGGAGAAGGCCCTGCAAAATAAAAGGAGGGAGAAGGATTAACTTCTTAGAGACAGCCGGTTAGTTGTACATATGTCTAAAGTATGCGACGGTGCCGGGAAAGGTTTATGTAAAGTGCTAGGAGGAAGAGGCTATTTTATTGGTGATGACACGGCCTTGACCCCAAGTCACCTCGGTCGTCTCCTGCTCAGCTCACCTCACCGACCCCCTCTGGCTTCCTTGTTTGCTCTCCTCATGCCACTGATGGCGTCCGTCAGGGGCGGAGCTGGAGCAAATCTTACCCGATGCACCACTTTAACAAGGCATAAAATTTTCAAGCGTGGATGTATTAAATAAATGTGTGTTTAATAGGTTTAGCACACATTATTGGATATAATAGAAGTGATTTGTAAAAACGAAATGTAGCCATCAAATTGCTTACTATAATGATAAAACAAGTGACATAACTACTTAAAATGTAGCCCAAATGAAAGTACTGAGATCAACTGAGATTGCTAAAAATTGAAAATTACCTTAGTATGTTTCTATCCCTCCAGCCATGAAATACTTAACGATTTGAGCATTGGTGACCCTTTTCATTTCTTCCTTCTCCAGATAACAAATAATATCATCACTCAAACTTTCATCATTGACGCGATTGCCCTGATCATATTGAATGTCCTCTTACCAATTTATGTCTTCTGGCATGTGATGGTGCATTTCTTTTGAGAAGAAACTTGTCCATAGTATCTGTATTTGACAAATATAAATTATAATGAGACATGGATAATTGTATAGGCAAATAAAATATAACCTAACTAGAAGTTATAACCCTAGAAAATACTCCACGCTTTTACCAAAAGATAATGATTTACTATATTCACTACAAGTCTATACATGATTGTTGAAGTTTAACAAAACTAGGAAAAGCAAGACAAAGGCCCTACCATAATTGTGGCCTTTTGTAATTTATCATCTATGGACGGACACAGAGACAAACATTCAACATTGGAATTTGGAAAGGATGCGAAATTACCGAGCACCGGACGGCGTGCAGCGTTGTTGCTCGTGTGCGTCGCTTCGTCACCGTGTAAGGACTCAGGCTGTGTGGCATCCGGCGTCCGCGCGCTGCCGCTGCAGTCTCCGGCGGCTGTGCGGGACGGCGACGCGCAGGGCGCGTGGAGTATGGTAGGCTGGGTTCGTCCGCGTAACGCAGAAATCGATCGATGGATTGATTAGTTTTTTTCTAGTGGAAAAAAAGTGGATAGATTAGGTTTGCGTACGTGACTACGTGAGGAGATTCTCCTTTTCTTATAGACAAAAACTACATGAGGAGATGGATGCGCAAGCGAACCGTCGTGCGTGCGTGTACGCACGCGTCCTGCTGCGTTAGGCCAGTCCGGAGGAGTCAGGAGTGGCTGGAACGGGCTCACCCTGATGCGCAGCTCTTGGGCCACCGTGATGCACTGGGCCTTTTTAACTAATAGGTGCTGCTAGCGAATTTTTTCACCTGTATTCCTGTGCATACGGGTCAGCCCAATGGGCTCCGCCCCTGGCGTCCGTACTGTCACCTTTTAGCATTCTGTGCGTGAGAGAAGAGAAGGGCATAAGAATGAGGTGAGACAACGGACGCAAAGTTTCTGCACGCGAGCTAATGAGCTCGGGTGAACAGTAAAATCAAATAAAAATCAAAAAAATTCAAAAAATTCCAAGCTTTTTCTAGGAGAAACATTGACAAAGGTTTTAAGTGCTTGCAAAGATTCGTCATGAAATCACATTCCTAGAAGGCGTGGCAAAAAAAAAATCAGTACTCTGAAAATGCTTCTTTCAAAAGCATTTTGGAGCACTGAATTTGTTTTTTTCGCCACGCATAACAGGAATGTGATTTCACGACAAATTTTTCCATGCACTTACAAATTTGGAATTTTATTTTATTTTATTGTTCACCGAGCTCATTTGAGACAACGCTCTAGTGGTTTTTCTTGCATATTTACCTTCCATAAGTTAACCTGGTGGGTTCATTGGGTTAACATGGCAACAATCCAAGCATCTCCAATCGACACGTTGGAGGGTCAATGCTGGTAATGCAAGCTTATGAACTAAGATGAACAAACATACATAGTTTTGGGACCCAAAAATGAAGTTTCAAAGTTACATGACTAAACTGACACACATCCAATAGCTTTAGACCCAAAACTGCAGTTTTGAAGTCATATGACTAAATTGATAAACCTACACTAGTTTTAGGACCCCAAACTGTACTTTCAAAGCTATAGGAATAAAGTAACACACCTCTGACAGTTTTAGAACTTATGACGCATTTTACTCATATGTTAAAAGTAGTGCATCTTTTTGCGGGATTAAAAGTATTGCATTTGCACGTGATATGCGTAGATTTGCTAAATCCTCTAGTGGATAAAGGACTCATGCGACTAGATAGGCTGGAGGTGGACTTACCGGTGGGCGTACTGTAAGAGCCCGTTCGGATCTCCTCCACAATTCAACTTCTCGAGAAGCTGGCGAGAAGCCAGTCGAACGACCCGGCTCCTGGAATCTGGCTCCTGGAATCTGACTCGGCTCCAGTGCAATTTCTGGGAGCAGCCCCGCCCCAGCTCCTAGATTCTGGAGAAGCGGGAGTTGCCGGATATTACATTTCATGCCATCCCGAAGTGCTACAGCCCACCCAGCGAACCGTTTTCTTATCGCTAATGCCCCATCGAATCGTTTTTCTCTCGCTACAGTGTACCAAGTCGCTGCCGAACGCTCGCTGGCTCCCGTGAGAAGCCAGCTAGCACTAGCTCGCGTGAGAAGCTGGCTTTCGGAGAAGCCAGCAGACTTCCGAACGGGCCCTAAGTATGTACAGTCTTAAGATGTGTTGGTAAGAAGATAAAATATGGTTGGTAGGAACCTTTTCTCTCTGAATGTGCAGATTTATCGAGAGCAAGTGTCATACTGAATGTGGACCCTGGTAAGATTCACGCGATTAGAGATGCTTTTTCCCACTTAGGAATCTCTTCGACTCTGCATGAACTAGTCGTGACCCAAGTAGCTACAATACTGAACAGGAAAAAATAAAATAAAAATGTTAAAGCAGGAACTTGCATGGAATGTCACTCAAGGAGTAGTACTAGAAAGACCCAGAAACATAATAAATATGTTAAATTGGGAACTTGCATCGAATGTCTTCCAAGGAGCTATAGTACTAGAAAGGCCCGGACAATAATAGAAATGTTCAATTAGGAACTTGCAGCGAATGCCATCGAAGGAGCTACTTGACAGGTCCAAAAAAAAAAACGAGTGTAAGTACGAACTTGCATCAAATGTACTGTACATGCCCAAAGAAAATAATAAAGATGTTAAATTGGAAATTTTCTTGGAACCTTATCCAAAGAGCTACCATACGGGAGAACCTAGAGAAACCACATAGAGATGCACGCAGAATAGCACCAAAAAGGACCAACGCCCTGGAGCTGCAGTCATCGCCGTTGAACCCTTATGTAGTTCTGGAATACATGACACCAAATCTTATCACATGACGAGAAACTCTAACCTCATTGACCCAGGGAGACGATAGGAATCTACGCCAGAGCTCCGTCAATCACATCCAGACGGACGAACTCGAGGAGAATTGGAGCCCAAAAGAAAATTTCGAAGAAAAAGCGCCGCGTCTGCAAGGACTAAAAATCCTAATCTAAACTACTAACCGGAGCGGAGGCATCGGGATTCCCATCCTCGGTGCCCGGTAGGCGGAGCGGCGGGGTATCTGTTGGCTCTTCAGTGAAGCCTGAAGGAGAGAGTTTGCCCTAGCTGCATAGGGTTAAGGGGGACTATAAGAGACCGCAAACCACGTTAAGAAAATGGGGCATATTTGGAATGAGCTAGCTGTTTTTTATCATAAAAAAGACAATGTTTGCCCTAGGTCAAAATTTATAATATTTTAATAAAACTATTAAAAATATCAATATATATACAAAACCAGTATCATTAGATTTATTATAAATAACAAAATGACATTTCATATATCAGATATCATAAAAGTTAAAACTTGGAAAATATGCATGCGTGCCCTATATCCAGAATGGAGGTAGGTAGCGGTATATACCAGCTCCACCAAGTCCTAGTACCGCAAGGGACCTTGTCAGTTGTAGATCTAAATCTCTGACTAAAAGCATGCGACAGTGCTAAAGTCATGTGAACGGTTTTTAAAAGGAGGGAGAAGGATTATCTTATCAGAGACAACGGGTTAGTTGTACTATGTCTAAAGTATGCGATGGTTCTATGAAAGGTTTGTGTAAAGTAGGAGGGAGAAGGGCGAAAGTGCCTTTCTGCTCCCGAGCTCATTTGAGCTCGGTGAACAGTAAAATCGAAAAAAAATTCCAAAAAAATTCTCAGAGAAACATTGATAAAAGTTCTAAGTGCTTGCAAAAATTCATCATGAAATCACATTCCTGTAAGGCGTGGCAAAAAAAAACAAATTCAGCCTTCAAAATGCTTTTGAAAGTAGCATTTTCAGAGTACCGATTTTGTTTTTTTTTGGCCACGCCTTCTAGAAATGTGATTTCATGACGAATTTTTGCAAGCACTTAAAACTTTTGTCAATGATTCTACCAAAAAAAATTTGGAATTTTTTCAATTTTTTTTTATTTTTTTTCGATTTTACTGTTCACCCGAGCTCATATGAGCTCAGGTGCAGAAACTCCACGTCCGGAGAAGGTCTATTTTATTGGTGATGACACGGCCTTGACCCCAAATCGCCGCGGTCGTCTCCTGCTCAGCTCACCCACCTAATAATGCAGTCAGTGTGTTGTTAGGTTCACAATTGTATACTATCATTCTTTGTGTTTACTTTAAGGATATTTCGTTTTTTAGCGATTCAGGATATTTTGTTAGTCTTGAAGATTGGAGAACTTCTTTCCTTTGGGCCATAACCCTTATAATTTGATTTTATTAATGAAATTGTGGTGAAATCCCATCTTCCAAGAACGGAAACAAATTATTATTTTCCCTAAAAGGAGGTTAAACCCTTGGCCTCTGCATCATAGATGCACACACCCTTCTTTATCAAAGTAGCGTAAGAAACATCACAGTAGGAGAACCAAACAACACTATGTAAGCGGTACCTGCACACAAATAACAAATAATTGCAACCCAATGCGTATAAGGGGTTGTCAATCCCTTTACGGTAAACGGCGAGCCAGATTGGCAGGTTGACGGGATAAAAATAGTGATAGATTGGATAAATAGATCTTGAACAAGCGCGAAATAAAAGATGCAAATAAAAAACACAGCAAGATATTTGTTGGTTTTTGATAATGTAAATCTGAAAATAAAAGTTGCAAATAGAGGAAAAAGCAAATAGCAATATAGATCGGAAAGTATATGTTAGAAAAATACACCGGGGGGCCGTAGATTTCACTAGTGGCTTCTCTCGGAAAATATCAAACAATGGAAAAATAATTACTGTTGGGCAATTGATGTAAGTACAAATACTCATGACGATATCAAAGACAATGATCGTATATAGGCATCACGTCCAAGATTAGTAGACCGACTCCTGCCTGCATCTACAACTATTACTCCACACATCGACAGCTATCCGGCATGCATCTAATGTATTAAGTTCATGGAAAAACGGAGTAATGCAATAAGAACGATGACATGATGCAGACAAGATCTATTCATGTAGGAATAGACCCCCATCGTTTTATCCTTAATATCAATGATCAATACGTGGCTTGCTGCCCCTTCTGTCACTCGGAAAGGACACTGCGAGATCAAACCCATGACAAAGCACCTCTTCCCATTGCAAGATAAATAGATCAAGTTGGCCAAAAAAACCAAATATCGGAGAAGAAATACGAGGCTTTAGTAATCAAGAATGAATATTAAATCAAAGCAAGTCTGATCATAAACTCACACTTCATCGGATCCCAACAAACACACCGTAAAAATTCATTACATTAAATAGATCTCCAAGAGACCATTGTATTGAGATACAAAAAGAGAGAAAAAGCCATCTAGCTACTGCCTACAGACCCATACGTAGGTCTGATATGAACTACTTACGCATCATCGAAGAGGCACCAATGAGGATGATAAATCCCTCTGTGATCGTGTTCCCCTCCAACAGAGTGCTGGAAAATGGCTCTAGATTGGATCTCGTGGTTCTGGAACTTGCGGCAGGTAGAACAAAATTTCGTCGACTCCCCTAAGTTTTCTGGAATATTGGGGTATTTATAGAGTGAAGAGGCGGTGCGGGAGGTCACCGAGGGGGGCACAACCCATCAGGGCGCGCCAAGCCCCCATGGCGCGCCCTGGTGGGTTGTGCCCACCTCGGGCCGCCTCTCGGATACTTCTTTGGCCCATTCTACGGGATTGTAAAAATGATATAAATTTGTTATAAAATAATTGTAAAACATCGAAGAATGATAATATAACAACATGGAGCAATAAAAAATTATAGATACATTGAAGACGTATCAGCATCCCCAGACTTAATTCCTGCTCATCCTCGAGTAGGTAAATGATAAAAACAGAGTTTTTGATGTGGAATGCTGCCTAACATGTTCATCACATTTTCTTTTCTTTGTAGCATGGACATTTGGACTTTTATATGGTTTAAAGCAATAGTCTAGTTTTGACACGGCGTGCTCCGGCTTCACGGGGAGCAACCCCGGCTCGGGCTTCTGCCGGACCAGGCGGACGGAGCGCCTCATCAGCGCCGTCGCAGGGGAGGGCTCGTTGATGACAAGGGCGCCGCTCGGCGCGCGACTCCTGAGTGGTGTCTCCTCCGGCACGGGCTTGACGGTGCGGAGGGCCGGCGTGCCGGAGCCAGAAGACGAGGACGATCCCGCCTCCATTCGACGTGGTATCCAGGAACTACCGCGGCGGCGAGAGAAGGAGGGGCGCGGCGGGTACTCCAGCCGCGGCACATTGCCAGTCTCGATGTGGTCGAGGACGGCGTCGAGTGTGCGGCCGGGGACGCCCCACCACTCGTGCCGCCCTTCGGAGTTGAGGCGGCCGTGCGGGATGATGCCATTGACGGAGGTGATCTTATCCTCGCGGCGGCGCTCGAAGTACAGCGTCCACAGCATTTCGCTGTCGGGCGCGTACCTCGGTTCGCTCCGCTACTCCTCCGTCAGCGAGGATCTGATGCAGGCGATCTCCGCCCGCCGTGCGGCTCCTTCGGGGACCGGCGGCACCGGGACACCGCTGGCACTCAGCCTCCACACCCCTGATACGCGCATGTCGGGGGGCGCCGGGTACTCGGCCTCGTAGAGAAGGCGCGCCTCCGGCTCCTAGAGGTGTCGGCGGTCGAAGCCGTTCGCCGCTGCACCGTCGCCTAGGTATCTCGCGGCCATTTCGATCGTCGCTGGGAAAGGCAGTGGGGGGAGAGCTCGTCGGCGGGGAGAAAGCTTTTGCGGGAGGGAGAGGAGAGGTTGTGGCGCTCACCGGCGGGGAAGGCGCCTTTTTATAGCCGAAGCGGGGCGGCATGCGGGGGGACGCGTGGCGCATGCAAGCGACGCGCGTCGGCGGCGTCTTCGCTGCGCCGCCCGTGACGCATCAATGGAGGCTGACCGGTACGGCAGCCTTCGCATTGATTCCCGCGGTAACCGAGGCGATGAGGTCGACGAAGCGGCCCGTCTCGCTGACTTGGCGGGCCCACGGCTGTTTCGCGCCAAAACGCTCGCCCCGGAGCCCCCGAGCGCCCCACGGCGCGTTGGGTCCGGTCTGGGTCCGCCGGCGCTGATTTCGGCCCAAGCCGGCGAAAAACGGGCTCCTCGGGGTGCAACTGGGCCTTTTTTCGGCACCGGCGGAGAAAAATCGCCTGGGGAGGCTGTTCTGGGGCGCGTCTGGAGATGCTCTTAATACTCAAGCATATCAACAAGCAACCATGTCTTTCGGAATATCAACACTAAAGCAAGTTATTCCTAGTCCATCATGCTCAATCATTGATCAATTCATGAAACACATTTGCATATTAGCTACATCTAATGCTCAAGTACGACAATAGTGCCCCCTAGTTGGTGCTTTATAAGAGAAGATGGAGACTCAAATAAAAATAAAAAATTCATAAAGTAAATAAAAAGACCCTTTGCAGAGGGAAGTAGAGATTTGTAGAGGTGATAGAACTCAAAGCTTAAATTGAGGGATAAAAATATTTTGGGTGGCATGCCTTTCCTGTCAACGAAAACGGCCGACTAGTTCCCAATACTTTCCGTGCTAGATACATCATAGGCGGTTCCCAAACATAAAATAAATTTTATTCCTTTTTCCACCTTTTCTTTCACATTCCACGACTAGCCGTATCCACGGGTGCCGTCCATACCAACACTTTCCAAGGAATTTATTATTTGACAACATAAAGTATTTTTTTTGTCATTTTGGGACTGGGCATCCATAATATCTTTGTCGTACTCTCGTGCAATGATAAGTGAATAAACCCTCATCTTCAAAATAACACATCTAGCATGAAAAATATCAGTCACCCCCTACCGTTTCATGAGCAGTACGAGCACACAAAAGAGAAGTTTATTTTGAATATTAGAGATGGCACATGCAAATTTTCTTAGAACGGCACGAAAATACCGCATATAGGTAGGTATGGTAGACTCATGTGGCAAAACTGGGTTTAAGGATTTTGGATGCACAAGTAGTATTTCTGCTTAGTACAAGTGAAGGCTAGCAAATAGATTGAGAAGCATCCAACCAAGAAATGTAAAATCACATAAGCGAGCATTGAGCATAACTAACACCGAATAATGCACCACAAGTAGGATGTAATTTCATTGCATAACTATTGACTTTCATTCTTGCATAGGGAATCACAAACCTTAGCACCACTATTCTTACTAAAGCATAATTACTCACCAACATGACTCACATATCACTATCACCATATCTCAAAACTTTTACAAAGAATCAAGTTTATTTTGTCCAATGATCTTCATGAAAGATTTTATTATATCCCTCTTGAATATCTATCACTTTGTGACTAATTTTATAAATTGCAATTTCTTTTGGCAAGCTCAAACAAATTTAAGTGAAGTTGATGAGCATAAAAATTATCATCTCTCAAAATACTCTAAGTGGAGCATGAGAGAATTTCTTCAAAATTACTACTTTCAAATAAATCTAAGTGAATCATGAGAGTACTTCTTCAAAAATACTAAAGCACTCCATGCTCAAAAAGATATAAGTGAAGCACAAAAGCAATTCCATAGCTGTAAAAGATTTAAGCGAAGCATAGAGAGAAATTCTAACAAGTCATGGCATAATTTTGGCTCTCTCAAATAGGTGTGTCTAGCAAGGATAGATGACACAAGACCAAAAACTAAATGAGCAAAGACTCACATCATACAATACGCTCCAAGCAAAACTCATAATATGTGACGAATAAAAATATAGTTTCAAGTAAAAATACCGATGGTCGTTAGAAGAAAGAGGGGATGCCACTCAGGGCATCCCCAATCTTAGTGGCTTGATACTTATTGAATATTATATTGGGGTGCCATGGGCATCCCCAAGCTTAAGCTTTTGTTACTCCCTATTCCTTCATCCAACGTGATCTCCCCCAAAACTTGAAAACTTCAACCACACAAAACTTAACAAAACCTCGTGAGATCCGTTAGTATAACAAACCAAATCACTACTATAAGTACTGTTGCAAACCCATTCATATTTTAAAATTGCATTATATCTACTGTATTCCAACTTTTTCATGGCAAAAACCGTTCGAAGAAAACCATAGATTCATCGAAACAAGCACATAACACAATGAAAACAGAATCTGTCAAAAACGAACAACCTGTAGTAATGTTAAAAATTATCATACTTATGTAGCTCCAAAAATTCTGAAACATTAGGACAACATAGGAAATTTGTATAATCTTGTGTAAAAAAATCAGATTTTTTCGTCGCTTCTGTGATTTTTGGAAATTCGGGCATTGGACACAAGTTTCTATTTTTCAACAGGAAAATCAATTATCACCAAACAAAATCCCAAAGGCTTTACTTGGAAGAAACACTAAATAAAACATAAAAAAACAATGATAAAAGTAGCATAATTGAGCAAACACTCAAAAACAGGAAGCAAAAAAATTATTCATTCTGTTGCCTACCAATAAGCGCTAACGTTTTACGCCCTTAGCTAGGCATAACGCATAGATCTCAAGTATTGTCATCCTTGGAGGATGATCCATAGGTTGCCCTCATGATTGATTCATATGGCAATTTAGTTTTGGTTCTAAGGAATTGTTCCATACTCTTTCTTAGTGGAAACTCAAATTTAGTATTCCTTCTTTCATATCAATCACGGCACCTATAGTTCATAAAAATGGTCTACCAAGTATAATGGGACTAGATGGATTGCAATCAATATCAAGAACAATAAGATCTATGGACACATAATTACTATTTGCAAGAACAAGAAAATCATTAATTCTTCCCAAAGGCTTTTTAATAGTAGAATCTGCCAAGTGCAAATTCAAAGAACACTCTTCAATATTGGTAAGACCAAGCAAATCACATAAAGATTTCGGAATTGTGGAAACACTAGCACCCAAATCACATAAAGAAAAAAACTCAACAATTTGATCTTGATTTTAATAGTGGGTTCCCATTCATCATCTAATTTTCTAGGAATTGAAACTTCTAATTCCAAGCATTCTTCAAAAGCTTTGATCATGGCATCACAAATATGTTTATTAAAAGCTTTATTTTGTTCATAGGCATGAGGTGAATTAATCATGGATTGCAACAAAGAAATACAATCAATCAAAGAGAAACTATCATAAATAAAGTCTTTGTAATCCAAAAGAGTGGGCACATCACTAGCTAAAGTTTTCACCTCTCTAAACCCACTTTTATCAATTTTTTCATCAAGATTTTCACTCTCCGAATTATCAGGACACCTTCTTCCTAAATTTGACTCTTCTCCAGCCCCTTAATCATCAATTTCAATTTTAATAAACAAGGAATCAATAGTAGAAACACCAATAACTTTAAGATCTTCATCGTTTTTATGAAAGCAATCACTAGAAAACGTTTTTTTCTAAAAATGCTCTACTAGCTCTAAGCATAGAGGTTCTTTTCTTACTTTCATCCATAGAAACATACATAGCTTTAATTGATTCATCCATCTTAGGCACAAAAAATTTCAACTTGAGATTTTCCACATCATTAGAAATTCTATCAATACTTCTAGCCATATCATCAATCTTATTCAACTTTCCTTCTATCGTAGCATTGAAAACCTTTTGAGTATTGATAATATTGTTAATATTATTCTCAAGATCAGAGGTGTTCCTATTATTGTTATAAGAGGGATTACCATAGGAATTAGCATAATTATTAGGGGAATTTCCAGGGGACAACCTAGGATTAAAATTACCTGTATAATCATTATTATTAAAATTATTTCGCGAGACAAAATTCACGTCTACGAGATTACTATTTTGCTCAATGAAAGAATATAAGGGCATATCATTAAGATCAATACGAGCACTTTTACTAGCAACCAATTTCATAAGAGCATCAACTTTTTCATTCAAAATACTAATTTCTTCAACCGAATTAAACTTTTACTAGTAGGAGCTCTTTCGGTATGCCATTGTGAATAATTTTCCATAATATTATCAAGAAATTTAGTAACTTCCCAAAAAGTAATTTCCGTAAGAGTACCACCCGCGGCGGAATCTAAAAGATTTCTAGAAACAAAATTCAACCCCGCATAATTTTTTTTGTATGATCGTCCAAAGATTTAACCCATGAGTTGGGCAATTCCTTCGCATCAAGTTCATCCTTTCCCAAGATTGTGCAACATGTTCATGCTCAAGTTGCTTGAAATTCATGATCTGGGTTCTAAGTGAAATAATTTCCGCAGGAGGAAAATACTTAGTAATAAAAGCATCTTTGCACTTATCCCAAGAAATGATATTGTTGCGAGGCAAAGAAGAAAACCCAATTTTTGCACGATCTCGGAAAGAAAACAGAAATAACACTACTAGGAAAAGGCCTACTAGTGGTGCACCTGTTTTTCCTACTAATGGCGCACTACAGGTGCGCCACTAGCACCACGCCATTAGAATTTTTTACTAATGGTGCACCACTGGTGCACCATTAGTATCTGGTATACTAATGGTGCACCAGGCAGTGCGCCATTAGTATAGCCCATGGTGCGCCATTAGTATGCCTCCCAGGGGGCCATATTTACCCATGTGCTTTGGCTTACTAATGGCGCACTAGTGTATGATGCGCCATTAGTGTCCTTTTTGCAGTGCGCCATTAGTGTTCTGAGTGGTGCGCCACTAGTATGAATATTAGGGATTTTTTTCTTTTCTGATATTCTCACAGGTTACAAAACATATTACTGCACAGAATATAGAGAGCACAACATATAAACAGCAGATTTATCGAATACAATAGAAGATTAGTCTCCGAATACAATTCATCATATTAATCTCCGAATTTAAAATACCGAACAAAGTTAGAACAATACAAGTCTCGAAACCGCGAGTAGCGAGTTTGTCTTCACATTACAAGTCGATATCGATCATCTAAACTACCATCACATAGAAGAGAGCTGCGGTCATCACGATGAGCATAATTGCGATGAAACTGGTCTTCATCCGGTTCCTCCAACGCTCCCTTCTCTCTCCCGCTAGATAGCGCGCGTATCTAACTTCCGCCTCCGCCCTAGTGGTGTACCCTTTGTAACTGTTACCACTGAAACGGTGTACCTGTCTCCGACACTCCTCCCAGTCATCGTAGACTGCGGGAACCTTACCCTTGTACACGACATACGACGGCATCTCTATGCACTAGCCAAACAAAACGTTAGTAACAATTCACAGACAATACATAAGCAATATATAAGTATGCAACAAAAGGATCGGAAGAGAAAAGCAACACATTAATAGCACGATTCATGGTCCTACTAATAAATAGCATCGATTACATATAAGTTGAACGACTGTCCAAACCAAAGAAACATACAAGTTCATTAAAGTTTAATATTACAACATGAGCCAATCGACATTTCAGAACTACATAGCATCACTACTTTTGACTCGACTCAGGGACCGGAGCATGGATGAAGCCGCCGTCTTTCATGATGGTCATCAAATCGCGGGCGTTGTCAGCCTGCATTTGTAGCGTTGTTTCTATCTCGTTGTTGGACGGTTGAGATCTGAGGTACAACTGCCCCGAGGTACAAAGGACATCTTGATGGATGATTTCCAAAAACTCCGACTGGATGCGAAAGAATTCTTGTCTGATGTCCGCGTCCTGGATTGCCGACAAGCGTGTGGCCTAATCTTTGAGATTATTTGGTAGCAGAAGGTGATTATTGTACCGTACGATCGCCCGCATGTGATGGAGGGCGTAGTAGGCATCCTTCTGACCGCCAGGCGGCTGCTTGACGCAGGGGAATGTCGTATTGTGGGTGAACACTTGCTTGCTGTTCCCGGGTCGAAATACGTGGTCATGGAATATTTCGGGCTTAAGAGGATGAGTGTGCAATATGTGTCACTGCATAAAACATGGAATGTTAGAAAAAAAAGAACGATCGAAATCTAATAAATCATATGTTACAGGGCGGTGAGGGGATGACTTACTCGGGAAAATGTAAGGCACGGGGAAGTTATCCTTATTTGGGTTTGCCAGAATGACGCCTTCGAGGTGTGAACTCGCGACTTACCGGTCCCCAGCGCTGCCCAAGATCTTGTCACACATGTAGAAGTGGTCGACTATCACGATGTCCGGGGTCTTATCTCTAATGATCCGCATCTCCATACTCAGCGAAAATAGCCGAACGAAGGTGTAGTGCAGCGGATGAAGGTTAAACATAGTGAAGATGTCATCAAACCACAGGACGATCGTACCCACGATGGCGCTATCCACAAAGCCCTTGCTCTCTGGCACTTTGGCCACGAAAATCGGGTATGCCACATCATTCTGGGAGAGACGCTGCTTCTCCGAAGAAAGAACACTGTCATGGAGACTCCGCATAGCACCGGTTGCAGCATTGAGCAGATTAGTCGGTAGCATCGCCCTACCCGCCACATGCACCCTCCTCGAGATATCCTTAGGTGAAGGTGGCCCGTCCTGAGCACGGATCGTACTCGGTGCCAGCTGGCTCGCACCGCTCTTGTTATTCTTTCGTTTCCGTCCCTTCTTCTTCATCTGCTGTAATGGGATCGAGTTCTGCTTAGAGACCGCCTTCTTGAGTGTGTTGGGGCTGATAATATTTCGCACCTCGGCTATCTGAGGCTTGGTGAAGGCGGCATCTGGAGGCGTCTCCTGAGAACTGAACGCCAGATGACCCTGTTGCAATTGGGTTTCTCCGGGGTACCAGCTAGATCACGGTCGTCTTTTTCAGGGTTGGGTTCTTGAGAAGGAGGCCCGAAGAATTCGTCACCGTACCCATGTTCGGCAAAGTACTTATCGATGTTGGTAAATGTACCGTCGTCGTCGTCCGAATCCTGTGACATATGCATGTCCTGATCCTGTGCCATAGGGATGTCCGGCATGTCCGGTAGCGTTGCGGCGGTCTTGCCATGACTTGGCGCCGGCACGACTGGCGGTGTTGTCTGTGGGGTGGTGTCCCCCGCACCAAACGAATCTGGATCTTCAGCCAAAGCAGGGGCCAGCTTACGCAGGCGCTGAGGGTCATCACATCATCTTTGTCGGCCCCAGCGGGTCGAATCGGAGGTAACAACTCGTCGCAGCCTGGCAGCACCCGAACCAGTTCAACCCTATACACGGTGGGTGGCATCGGATTACCGTGGAACATGGGGTTGCCCGGTTGAACGATTCTTCCCTTGGCGACATCGATCAACTCACCGCCCACGAAGTGCAGGAGAGTGCATGGAACGTCGGCGGCGCCCTGCAAAAACATGTAGGGCATCAGGGATGCCCAGTCAAAGGAAAGGAGATGAAGTCATCGGCCGAGAGGCTTAGTTACCGTGATGGCGTCGAGCTGGGCTAATGTCGAGGCACCGCCAACGGCGGGCGTGCAACTGACGGAGGGGTCGCTTGCTGCCGAGGTGCCGGTCGGCGTACACCCGGGTGCATTAAGCTCCAATGCCCGTGCCGGCGCCGGAGACACGAATACCGCCTCCGCCGGAGGCACAAATGGCGCCGCCTGCGCGTTGTGCGAGTTGCTGGCCGTGAAGCTGGGAACTTGGGGCGGCCCCTGTTGGCCACCCGCAATCCACGTTGTGAGCCCCTGAATCAAGGTAGGCACAATGGCGGTGAGCGTCGTTCCCAGTTGTTGTTGCACTTGCTCTTGGACAATCTCCGAAATCCATGCCACTTGTGCCTTGAGTTCTTGAACCTCGCGCGACTGGCTTTCCAAGCTGGTCTTTCTCTCCTTTCGCCCACCAGCGTTATAGTATGACGGCCATTTTGTGGGCAAGCCTTTGCCGGCTACACGACCAGCTGACGACGAGTTACTGAGCTTATCCTTGTTTTTCAGTACGTTCAACGCCCTATTTAGAGTGATGTCCAAGGGGAGCTCTGAGACGACCCCGCGCTACTGCTTTCTGTCTCCTGTGGAAGGAATGTGAACCATTTAGAAATTTGGCTTCATTAATTAGAATGCAACCATATGGAGCTAATTACGTGGGGGTGTATTCCTTACCAGAACACGCTCAAGCGCCTTGGTCTTCGGATCCGTGGTAAGCTCCTTTGTTACCGGGTCCTCCTTGTACCGGGCCCTGACATAGTTCCTGGTCCGCTTGTCATGGTATTTCTCGAAGCGGGGCGGTAGGCCTTGCTCGGCACGCTCCGCGTCCTCCTTCTCCCATATAGGCTCCGCCACTCTGTAACCGTCGGGACCGAGTTGGTGGACCCGTAAGTTCAACTCCCGCATTTCTTTCCCCCACTGACTTCATTCCACGGTTGCGCTGCTCTAGCACTTGATCTTGAACTCCTTGTAGTCATCTTCGCTGGTCGAAGGATTTTTTGCCTTGATCTTCTCATAACTATCACCTTTGTCAATCATTTTCTTCACCGTGCTTCTCCAAGTAGACAGGGTCGTGCTCATCCTCATGAGGGCGGCACTGTTCGCTTTATTCCCTGAGCGGCGTGTGTTTGCAAAGTCAGCGAGGAACTTGTATCGTTCGTGCAGCTTCGTGAAGAGGAGGCTGCACAAATTCCCTCGGTCCTTATGCCTTAGGTTCTCGGTGTTGATCGAGACGGTGCTCCGGAGAATGCACCCGAGCTGAACCGAGTACCCCTTGACTAATTCTTTGGGCGCTGTTGGATGCCCGTCGGAGTTCACTTCAGTAAATTCCTCCTTGACGGTGCCGAGCACGTTCGGGCGCCGGTCCTTCCGTTGCCTCTTCGGTTGGCTGCCATCTGTGCGCGCGCTGCCATCATCAGTGGTGGCATCCTTGGTGGCACCATCAGTGGTGTCATCCCCGACGCCACTAGGGGTTGTGTAGTCAGGATCGGTGTCTTCCGCGGAGTCCTCATAGCGGTGAGGTTCTTCCTCCATCTCCTGGGACAGCTCCCAGAATTGCTTGCCCGAACCGTCGGCCTCATAGTTGTGGGCCATGTTTCGCTCTAAATAGGAAAAAAAGTTTGGTCAGAAAGTTGGTTATTGTCAAGGAACAAGATCTCTAAGTTGACCAAATAACCTAATTCTCGAGGAATGTTGCCAAAAAGTTGGTTATTGTCAAGGAACAATTGAGAGCTGTTTGTGATATTGCCTAGGTGTTTTGGGATGGAACCTATTAGTGTGTTGTTGCTAAGGTCCAAGTCCCTTCCTAACCCCCTTCTTCTTGTCTCCTCTCACTATCTCTCACACACATGGCAAGCAAGGTACAAAACTGAATTTTGGAAATCTACAGAATGAACAAGCTAAGGGTTGCAAATTCCCGCAAGGCTTCAAGAGTGACGGCATAATGGCTCAGTGTTATTTAAGGGTTGGTTTGTGAGGAACTATCATGGTCTCATCATTTAGGGTTTGTCGACACCAAGGCATCCTAAAAGCTAAGCTTTTATCATTTAGGGTTTGTCGACGCCGAGGCACTGTAAAATCCTAAGCTTTCATCATTTAGGTTTTTATCGACACCGAAGCACCCTAAAAGCCAAGGTTTTATCATTTAGGGTTTGTCGACGCTGAGGCACCCTAAATGCTAAGTTAAGTTTTCATCATTTAGGGTTTATCGATGCTGAGGCACCCTAGGTTGACTGATATATATGGGTATCTTCTAATAATATACCCTATCAAGAAAATGGAAGGAGAGTTCTAAGTTGGGCCTAATCACTTGGCTCTATTGCCACCTATGGCAGTTACATTAGTTGTGCAAAAAAATTTAAGAGCGGGCAGTAATGAATAATATTTAACGGGATACCTCAAAAAGCTAATCTAGTATCTCCATTTGACAATTTTCAACTAGAAAGTACACAAAGTGCAACAAACAGATTATTTCAACCCCCCAAACAATAATGATAACATTCTTTTCCTGATCTATAAACAACTCATGGTTTTTGTCGGTGTCAAAACCGGCGGATCTCGAGTAGGGGGTCCCGAACTGTGCGTCTAGGCGGATGGTAACAGGAGACGAGGGACACGATGTTTTTACCCAGGTTCGGGCCCTCTCGATGGAGGTAAAACCCTACTCTTGCTTGATTAATATTGATGATATGGGTAGTACAAGAGTAGATCTACCACGAGATCAGAGAGGCTAAACCCTAGAAGCTAGCCTATGGTATGGTTGTTGTTCGTCCTACGGACTAAAACCCTCCGGTTTATATAGACACCGGAGAGGGTTAGGGTTACATAGAGTCGGTTACAAACGGGAGGAGATCTACATCCATATCGCCAAGCTTGCCTTCCACGCCAAGGAAAGTCCCATCCGGACACGGGACGAAGTCTTCAATCTTGTATCTTCATAGTCCAGGAGTCCGGCCAAAGGTTATAGTCCGGCCATCCGGACACCCCATAATCCAGGACTCCCTCAGTTTCGTCTGTCCACACATGAATTCAGCATATTTGTTTAGTGCAGCAAGAATAAAGGGGTAGTTGATCCTACTTAATTAAGTACTAAGATACCCCGGCCCATGCATTAGTCGCAAGTACCCCATATGTCCTCTTTTTAGCAAAGTCATGCTAAAATTCACGGAAAATTTCAGCATGATCTTTGCTAAAAATAGGACATATGGAGTACCCGAATTTGCCGGAACGGAAGTTAATCGACATTGCGGCAAACTCAAGGGCCTCTTGAAGAAAATATGCCCTAGAGGCAATAATAAAGTTATTTCCTTATTTCGTGATAAATGTTTATTATTCATGCTATAATTGTATTAACCGGAAACATAATACATGTGTGAATACATAGACAAACATAGTGTCACTAGTATGCCTCTACTTGACTAGCTCGTTGATCAAAGATGGTTGTGTTTCCTAGCCATAGACATGAGCTGTCATTTGATTAACGGGATCACATCATTAGGAGAATGATGTGATTGACTTGACCCATTCCGTTACCTTAGCACTTGATCGTTTAGTATGCTGCTACTGCTTTCTTCATGACTTATACATGTTCCTATGACTATGAGATTATGCAACTCCCGTTTACCGAAGGAACACTTTGTGTGCTACCAAACGTCACAACGTAACTGGGTGATTATAAAGGTGCTCTACAGGTGTCTCCGAAGGTACTTGTTGAGTTGGTGTATTTCGAGATTAGGATTTGTCACTCCGATTGTCGGAGAGGTATCTCTGGGCCCTCTCGGTAATGCATATCACTATAAGCCTTTCAAGCAATGTGACTAATGAGTTAGTTGCGAGATGATGTATTACGGAACAAGTAAAGAGACTTGTCGGTAACGAGATTGAACTAGGTATTGGATACCGACGATCAAATCCCGGGCAAGTAACATACCGATGACAAAGGGAACAACGTATGTTGTTATGCGGTTTGACCGATAAAGATCTTCGTAGAATATGTAGGAGCCAATATGAGCATCCAGGTTCCGCTATTGGTTATTAACCGGAAACGTGTCTCGGTCATGTCTACATAGTTCTCGAACCCGTAGGGTCCGCACGCTTAAGGTTTCGATGCAGTTATATTATGAGTTTATGTGTTTTGATGTACCGAAGGAGTTCGGTCCCGGATGAGATCGGGGACATGACGAGGAGTCTCAAAATGGTCGAGACGTAAAGATCGATATATTGTACGACTATATTCGGACTTCGGAAAGGCTCGGGTATTTTTCGGAGTACCGGAGAGTTACGGGAATTCGTCGGGGAGTATATGGGCCTTGTTGGGCCATACGGGAATAGAGGAGAGAGGCCGAAAGGAAGGAGGCGCGCAGCCCCCCTCTGGTCCGAATTGGACAAGGGGTGCAGCCCCCTTTTCCTTCCTCCTCTCCCCCTCTTTCCTTCTCTCCTACTCCAACAAGGGAAGGATGAGTCCTACTCCCCGTGGGCGTAGGACTCCCCCCTTGGCGCACCCTCCTCCTTGGCCGGCCGCCTCCCCCCTTGCTCCTTTATATACGCGGGCAGGGGGGTACCCCATGGACACAACAATTGATCTCTTGATCTCTTAGCTGTGTGCGGTGCCCCCCTCCACCATAGTCCTCCTCGATAATATTGTAGTGGTGCTTAGGAGAAGCCCTGCGACGGTAGAACATCAAGATCGTCACCACGCCGTCGTGCTGACGGAACTCTCCCTCGACACTCGGCTGGATCGGAGTTCGAGGGACGTCATCGAGCTGAACGTGTGCTAGAACTCGGAGGTGCCGTAGTTTCGCTGCTTGATCGGTCGGGCCGTGAAGACGTACGACTATATCAACTATGTTGTTCTAACGCTTCTGCTTTCGGTCTATGAGGGTACGTAGACAACAGTCTCTCCTCTCGTTGCTATGCATCACCATGATCTTGCGTGTGCGTAGGAATTTTTTTGAAATTACTACGTTCCCCAACATTGGTATCAGAGCCTAGGTTTTATGCGTTGATGTTATATGCACGAGTAGAACACAAGTGAGTTGTGGGTGATACAAGCACTAGTGCCGGTTTGAATTTCAGCCGGCACTAATGTGTACACTAGTGCCGGTTCGTGGCGGCGATCAATAGCACCGGTTCGTGGCGAACCTTTAGTACCGGTTCATGCCACGAACCGGTACTAAAGAGGTTGTGTCAGCCTGCAGTCCGGCTATGGCCCCACCATCACCATTTAGTGCCGGTTCGTACCACGAACCGGTACTAATGAGGTTATGGCAAGTTGTTTTTAGTCCCCACCTCGCTCCCCTAACCGGCCTTTTACCACCTGAAATATGTTATTTCTCAAACTATCACAAGCACTTGGTCTTCATTGAACTCTATGTGTAGAATTTGTGGCCGCAATATGAGTCTTCATCGGTTTATAAATCGTTGATGACTCATGTTAACAATTCAGATTGTACACACAAAGATCATTGATGATCAAAGTATTTTTGATGTTATAAGATCATATTGACAATTTAGACTGTAAAGAAATATAAGATCATGATCTAAATGCTCTTATATTTTTTGCGTTCAGTATGCACCATTCAAAGCGACGCCATCAACTTTCAACCGTTTATGCCTTCATTTGCTATTATTCATGCATTTAATGATTTGTTTTGAGAACTAAATGACCTGGAAATTGAAAAACACTACAAATGAACTCTGAAAAAGTAGAAACTTGGCATGGTATCATCATTTCACCCACATATCATGTTGAAAAAAGTAGAGAGGGTTACGGCAAAAACTGGATGCACTTCGTTTACAAACTGGACAATCTCTTTCGAAGTATTCGGGTTTATGACGAAATTAAACTCATCTGTTACAAAAGCATTTCACTTTTTAAACTTATTACAACTCCAGACTTTTTGTGCATTCTGTATGCACCATTCAACTGCTAGGCGGGAGGAGCTGTTTAGTACCGGTTCGTGGCGAACCTTTAGCACCGGTTCGTGCCACGAACTGGTACTAATGAGGTTGTGTCAGGTAAGGCTGGGGCCCCACGAGCACCTTTAGTACTGGTTCATGGATGGACCAGTACTACAGTTTCATAGTAAGCTGTTTTTTAGTCCCACCTCTCGAAGAGAGACGGACTAAGAGCGGTTTATAAGCCCTGAGTGCAGAGACGATGAAGAAGATGCTCAATGCTCACGTTGCTTAGCTTCAAGCCTTCAGGAATATGGTAGACTGCACGGAGCTATGCGCAGTGCAGTTTACACTATTCCAAAAGGCTTGAAGCAAATTAACGAGCATTGCACCTCTTTTTTATTTTTAATAACTTATTACAACTCCGGACTTCTTCTGTTATGGCAAAAACTAATTGCACGTCGGCATTTCTTTTTTTTAAACTTTGGTTATAACTCCAGACTTTGACCATCAAGTTTTGCAGAAAAGAAAAAATAGCAGAAAAGAAAAAATAGCAGAAAAAAACTATAGCTGAAAAAAAAACTACATAAAATGACCGTGAAATTGAAAATCACTACAAAATGAACTCTGAAAATGTTGAATTTTGGCAAACTAGATGAAAAACTACTCACAAATAAATAGAAGAAAATAAATATAACAGAAAAGAAAAAACTATACAAAAAACTATGCAGAAATAAATAGAAGAAAATAAAGCAGAAAAGAAAAAAACTATAAAATAAATTGGGGCGCTGCCCTGTGGGCCTGCTAGGCCATGGGCGTGCAATTACAGGCCTTAAAGGCCCAACAGACTCACAGGGCAGCACGCAGAATTTAGGCCCACAAGCCTGCTATACAGAGGAGTTCAAAGAGGTAGCCGCGACTGGGTTTATAAACCAGTGCGGCTGCCCTTCGCCCGGCGAGGTGGGACTAAACTTTGGGGTGGCAGCGCGAGGCCTTTAGTACCGGTTGGTGGCTCCAACCGGTACTAAAGGGTGATCTTTAGTACCGGTTGGAGCCACCAACCGATACTAAAGGCCTGCTCTTCCCGCCTCTTGGCCTGGCCAAAGTTGGCCTTTAGTATCGGTTGGTGGCTCTAACCGGTACTAAACGTCCATCTTATATATATAGCACTTACGAAAAATTCAGTTACATCTCCCCACTTCGTCTCCAACCTCTCGCGACATCGCGCGCCGCTCGATCCGTCGCCGCCGCCCGCCGCCGTCGTCCGTCGTCGTCGTCGCTGTCTGTCGTCGTCGTGCGTCGTCTTGCGCCGCCGCCAAACGCCGCCGCCGTCCGTCGTCGTCGCCGTGGTCCCGTATGTCTCTCAGACCAGCAAGGCTGGCCCGCGCTTCCTTTCAGACGCTGCCGCCGCCATCAGATCTTGGCGCCCCGCTCGCCAGATGTCTGGGCGGCGTCGTGGACACACACATACACACACACACACACACATATATACACACACACACACTACACACATACACACACACACACATTTTTTACTTATTTTCTGTTTTCTGTTTTCTGTTTTTAGAAAATTTAATTAGATATTAATTAGCTAGGTATGTGAGATTTGAACTAGTTGAATAATTAATATAACTAGTTTATTTTAGTAAGAAAATTGTCGAACTAGTTTATTTAGGTATATGAGATTTGAACTAGTTGAATAATTAATATAACTAGTTTATTTTAGTAAGGAAATTGTCGAACTAGTTTATTTAGGTATTTGAGATTTGAACTAGTTGAATAATTAATATAACTAGTTTATTTTTAGTAAGAAAATTGTCGAACTAGTTTATTTAGGTATTTGAGATTTGAACTAGTTGAATAATTAATATAACTAGTTTATTTTTAGTAAGAAAATTGTCGAACTAGTTTATTTAGGTATTTGAGATTTGAACTAGTTGAATAATTAATAGTAATGTCAATTGTTAGAGATGAATATAGTTAGATATATATTTGAATTGGCTAGATATTAGTTAATTAATGTTAGATAGTAGTAAGTGTTTAATGTTTCACCTATATGAACATATAGGAAATGTCATCTGACGACGAAAAAGATTTCATTATGTGCGAACACTGTGAAGACCAGCGCGGCCTGTGCGACAGAAATTTCCTTGTTGATGGTAGGCGCTTCAGCATCAAGCTGAATGAGACATTCGAAGTGGATACAGTAAATCACAACGGCAATTATTATTTGAATGCAAAACATATGCTTCATTTGCTTCAACTTGTAATTTTAAAGCATGACTTATGCTTCATTTGCTTCAACTTATAATTTTAAATTTTCACTATTCTACTAGCGCATCCCCTGCCATGCAAGAATTTTTGTCTTGGATAAGATAGGTTTTAGTGCTATAGATGATATGGAGGTAAAGAGAGTTTACTAGAAGACGGAGCATGGGTATACTTTCAACGTCAAATTATATAATGGAGACACATACACCCATTTTGAATGCAAAACTTGGCAAGCACTATGCAAGGCTTATGCATTTGAGCCTGATATGGTTATCACCTTTGATATTCGTCTGAAATATGATATTGAAGGTAATATAGACATCTGGGTCGATGTGCAAACGCCTCCAGTTCTACCATTATGTGAGTTTTTCTCAACCATGCATGCATATGTTTATGTCTTTGATACAGTTTATTCAAAAATAGTTGACAACTAATTAATTTGTATTGTCAGCTTATTTCGGTTCAAGCAAACATGTCCGGCGCTTGGTAGACAGGACCTACTACTTCCCCGGGGCTCAACTAAACTGCGAGGAGATAAGTCATTATGTTTCATGTCTTGAGGATCTTAATACTGTCAAGACAAATTTTTTTCCTGAACTTAGAAATGTTAGTACCAAAACGTGCGACCAATGGTGATCGTATTGAACTACGGTCACATCTATAATCGAAAGATGGTAAGATTTTAACTATTTGTCCTTAATTAGTGCATCTTTGCATACATTATTTTTGAAGCTAAACTTTCATTGCTTAGTATATTAATTACTATACGATCTTCTTTCATCAACAGGGACTTCCGATGACAGTTGTGCCTCAGTGGATCGAGACAAAAGGTCGCATGTCAATGGTTAGCTTACGATCAAGATTTCCTACATTACACATGAGTGCATTCAGGATTTCTGAAAGCGAAGAATGCTTAATAGTGAAAGATTGGAGCAAAATTGTAAACGATCGCAGAGAAGTACTAGGGGGCAGCAAGGAGAAGCGCAACCCAAGATTAGGAGACAGATTCATCTGCATGCTCCAGTATGATGAATCAGGAGAGCTATACATGTTCTATGCTATTCTACCTGAGAGGGAGCAGCAGGAGTAGCTAGTTCATGCTCTTAATTAATTAGTACTTGTCCTCTCTCATGCATGTCCGTATTGTCCTGAACTTGATGTTGGTGATGATTATGTTGAACTCGATGATATATTTGCTTCATTACAAAGTGAACTCGATGATTATGTTGGTGATTAGATAGCTAGCGGTAATGACTATGATGATTAAATAGTAGTGGTAACTATAATGACGACTATGATGATTTTTAGCTAGCTAAAGTTTATTTATTTATTAATATGCGATGATGATGATGATGACCACTACAACTCACTATAACGTAAAACAATCCTAAATTAAATTGATAACACAAATTTAATTGAAAAATAAAAATAAAACAAAACCCACAAACATTTAGTACGGTTGGTGTTACCAACCGGTACTAAAACTCCCTGCCCCGGAGCTGCCTCGTGCCACCTTGGTTGGCCTTTATCACCGGTTCGTGCTGAACCGGTACTAAAGGGGGGCCTTTAGTGACCACACTTTAGTGCGGTTGTGGAACCGCACTAAAGGTTTTCTGAACCAGTGCTATTGCCCGGTTCTGCACTAGTGAAGTCATACTGCTTACCAGCATGTCATACTTTGGTTCGGCGATATTGTTGGATGAAGCAGTCCGGACCGACATTACGCGTACGCTTACGCGAGACTGGTTCTACCGACGTGCTTTGCACATAGGTGGCTGGGGGTTTCAGTTTCTCCAACTTTAGTTGAACCAAGTGTGTCTACGCCCAGTCCTTGAGAAGGTTTAAACAACACTAACTTGACGAACTATCGTTGTGGTTTTGATGCATAGGTAAGAACGATTCTTGCTCAGCCCGTAGCAGCCATGTAAAATTTGCAACAACAAAGTAGAGGACGTCTAACTTGTTTTTGCAGGGCATGTTGTGATGTGATATGGTCAAAACGTGATGCTATATTTTATTGTATGAGATGATCATGTTTTGTAACCGAGTTATCGGCAACTGGCAGGAGCCATATGGTTGTTGCTTTATTGTATGAAATGCAAGCGCCCTGTAATTGCTTTACTTTATCACAAAGCGGTAGCGATAGTCGTAGAAGCAATAGATGGCGAAACGACAACGATGCTATGATGGAGATCAAGGTGTCGCGCGGGTGACGATGGTGATCACGACGGTGCTTCGGAGATGGAGATCACAAGCACAAGATGATGATGGCCATATCATAGCACTTATATTGATTGCATGTGATGTGTATCATTTATGCATCTTATCTTGCTTTGATTGACGGTAGCATTTTAAGATGATCTCTCACTAATTATCAAGAAGTGTTCTCCCTGTGTATGCACCGTTGCGAAAGTTCTTCGTGGTGAGACACCACGTGATGATCGGGTGTGATAGGCTCTATGTTCAAATAAAACGGGTGCAAAACAGTTGCACACGCGGAATACTCAGGTTAAACTTGACGAGCCTAGCATATACAGATATGGCCTCAGAACACAGAGACTGAAAGGTTGAACGTGAATCATATAGTAGATATGATCAACATATTGATGTTCACCATTGAAAACTACTCCATCTCACATGATGATCGGACATGGTTTAGTTGATTTGGATCACGTGATCACTTAGATGACTAGAGGGATGTCTATCTAAGTGGGAGTTCTTAAAGTAATATGATTAATTGAACTTTAATTTATCATGAACTTAGTCCTGGTAGTATTTTGCAAATTATGTCGTAGATCAATAGCGCACGTTGTTGCTTCCCTATGTTTTTGCTTCCCTATGTTTTTATATGTGTACCTAGAGAAAACTATGTTGAATGATGATAGTAGCAATGTTGTGGACTTGGTCCGTGATCTGATGTTTATCCTCATTGCTGCATAGAAAAATTATGTCCTTGATGCACCGCTAGGTGACAAACCTATTGCAGGAGCAGATGCAGACGTTATGAATGTTTGGCTAGCTCAATAAGATGACTGCTTGATAGTTTTGTGCACCATGCTTTATGGCTTAGAACCGGGACTACAAAAACGTTTTTGAAACGTCACGGAACAGAGATGTTCCATGAGATGAAATTGATATTTCAGACTCATGCCCATGTCAAGAGGTATGAGACCTCTGACAAATACTTCGCCTAAAAGATGAAGGAGAAATGCTCAACTAGTGAGCAAGTACTTAGATTGTCTGAGTACTACAATCGCTTGAATCAAGTGGGAGTTAATCTTCCAGATAAGATAGTGATTGGCAGAGTTCTCTAGTCACCATCACCAAGTTACCGGAACTTCGTGATGAACTATAATGCAAGGGATGACGAAAACGATTCCCGAGCTCTTCGTGATGCTGAAATTGACGAAGGTAGAAATCAAGAAAAGAGCATCAAGTGTTGATGATTGACAAGACCACTAGTTTCAAGAAAAGGGTAAAGGGAAAGAAAGGGAACTTCAAGCAAAATGGCAAGCAAGTTGTCACTCCCGCGAAGAAGCCCAAAGCTGGACCAAAGCCTGAAACTGAGTGATTATATTGCAAAGGAAATGGTCACTAGAAGTGGAAATGCCCTGAATATTTGGTGGATAAGAAGGATGGCAAAGTGAACAAGGGTATATTTGATATACTGGTTATTGATGTGTACCTTACTAGTGTTTATAGTAGCCCCTGAGTATTTGATACTTGTTCGGTTGCTAAGATTAGTAACTCGAAAAGGGGGTTACAGAATAAATAGAAACTAGTTGAGGGTGAAGTGATGATGTGTGTTGGAAGTGGTTCCAAGATTGACATGATCAGCATCGTGCACTCCCTATACTTTTGAGATTAGTCTAGAACCTAAACAAATGTTATTTGGTGTTTGCTTCGAGCATAAACATGATTAGATCATGTTTGTTGCGATACGATTATTCATCTAAAACGTAGAATAAATTGTTATTCTGTTTACATGAATAAAACCCTCTATGGCCATACACCGAATGTTGATGGTTTATTGAATCTTGATCGTAGTAATACACATATTCATAATATTGATGCCAAAATATGCAAAGTTAATAATGATAGTGCAACTTATTTGTGGCACTGCCGTTTGGGTCATATCGGTGTAAAGCGCATGAAGAAACTCCATAAAAGATGGATTTTTGGAATCACTTGGTTATGAATCATTTGATGCTTGCGAAACCATGCATTATGGGCAAGATGACTAAAACTCCGTTCTCTGGAACAATGGAATGAGCTACTGACTTGTTGGAAATAATACATACCAATGTATGCGGTCCAATGAGTGTTGATGCTCGTGGCGGGTATCATTATTTTCTGACTTTCACAAGATGACTTGAGCAGATATGAGTATATCTACTTAATGAAACACAAGTCTGAAACATTTGAAAAGTTCAAAGAATTTCAGAGTGAAGTGGAGAATCATCGTAACAAGAAAATAAACTTTCTACGATCTGATCGTGGAGGAGAATATTTGAGTTACAAGTTTGGTCTTCAATTAAAACAATGTGGAATAGTTTCACAAGCTCATGCCACCTGGAACACCACAGCTTAACACTACTAGGAAAAAGGCTATAGATGGGATTGACACTAATGGCGCACCAGAAAGATGGTGTGCCATTAGTATATACTAATGGCGCACCACCATCTGATGCGCCATTAGAGTTTAAACTACTAATGGCGCACCATGCTATGGGTGCGCCATTAGTATCAAATTTTTTTTTAACTAGTGCGCCTGTCCAAACATACTAATGGCGCATCCGGCCCAAGTGCGCCATTAGTAGTTGTAACTACTAATGGTGCACCAGGCAGTAGGTGCGCCATTAGTATAGAAATTATTTTTTTGAACTAGTGCGCCTATCCAAACATACTAATGGCGCATCCTGCCCAAGTGCGCCATTAGTAGTTGTAACTACTAATGGCGCACCAGGCAGTGGGTGCACCATTAGTATAGAATTTTTTTTTGAACTAGTGCGCCTATCCAAACATACTAATGGCGCATCCTGCTTAAGTGCGCCATTAGAAGTTGTAACTACTAATGGCGCACCATGCAAGAGGTGCGCCATTAGTAAGTGGGCAGCAACAAGATATTTGGGACAGCCTCTCCTACCCACACACTCACTTTCTCCCCACTTCATTCTCTCCACCTCCTCCTTGTCTCGGGTGCCTCCTCTTTTTCACCTCATTTCCACCATAGATTCATTCAAATTAAGTGGTTAAATTACCTTGTTTTAATAGGTAAGTAAGGGGGAGCTATATTTAGGTTGTTCTCCTTACAACAATGTGCACATGCACTTTTACGGCCTAGCTAGATCTATGTATGTTCGTGGTGTTGCATATGTTTGTGGTGTTGCATATGTGTTTGTGTTTGGAGGTGTACCGGTATTTGAAATGCGATAGTTGCCAATATTTTGCTGGAATGTTGATTCATTTCCGTCAAGTGAGAATTTTGGCATTAAGCATTCTTTTGGTCCTATTTTTAGGAAAGTCATGCCAAATTTTTTTTGGTTCTAAAATATCGTTTTGCTCTACCCCGCAGGCGACCATGGTCCGCACGATGACCGAAGGCATCGTGAATAGGTTTTTGAGGTCCGCGAAGGCGAGATGCTTCAAAAGAACGAGACGGAGATAAGATGTCCGTGTCGAAGATGCAAGCTGAAGAGCCTTATTGCGGACCCGGATTCCGGGCAGGTGCGGGACCACCTGCTGTTGCGTGGTTTCATGGATGGCTATCGGTGGCAAGGTGATGAAGATGACTACGAAGTCTTCCATGCGGGCGGGCAAGAAATGAGGAAGGGCAGCAAGACAACCACCGCGGCTCGGCGGGCGAGAAGACGAAGAATCCCCAGGAGATGATCACGACTGTGATGCTGTACACAGTCATCATGTAGAAGATGCAGGACATGATGATGAGGAAGATGCCGGAGCAGGCGACGGGCATGATCATGAAGATGATGATGCCGGCGGAGCAGACGACGCTGGACCATCGATGGGCTGGGTGCAGGACCCTCATATTCAAGAGCTGCTTCTCAAGCGGACGGATAACGCAAGAGCTGCCGCCGAGAGAAAGCCAAGATGGATCAACTTGAGTTAGACGCGGTTACTCCATTGTATGAAGGATGCAGGCCCGAGGATACCCTTTGAAAGTAACGCCATGGCCCTGGAGATGAAGGTAAAACACAAAATGACCGACGCATGCTTCGACGAGAACATGTCATTCTGGCACGAACGTCTTCCCAAGGGGAACAAGTGCCCGACCAGTTTGGAGGAGGCGAAGAAAATCGTGTGTCCTCTGGATTTACCGCACGTGAAATACCATGTGTGCATGAACAATTGCATCATTTATCGGGACGAGCACGCGGATTCTACCATATGTCCGGTGTGCGGCGTCACTCGATACAAGAAGAGGAAGAAAGCTCCTCGAAAAGTGGTGTGGTACTTTCCGATCACTCCTCGTCTGCAGCGCTATTTCGTGGACCCTAAGGTAGCAAAGCTCCTGCGTTGGCACGCGGATAGGGAGGAGAAGAAGCGAGAAGATGACGCAAATGATCCGGAGATAGATAAAAAAGACAAGATGCTGAGTCACCCTAAGGATGCGAGCCAGTGGCAAGCGTTGAACTTCGAAGACTCGGAATTTGGGAACGATCCAAGGAACATCGTGCTGGGCGCGAGCACCGATGGAGTCAATCCGTTTGGCAGCCAGAGAAGCACACATAGCACCTGGCCTGTGTTTGTGTGGATGTACAACCTTCCCCCCTGGTTGTGCATGAAGAGGAAGTACATTCACATGAGTATGCTAATTGAAGGGCCGAAACAACCAAGGAACGACATCAATCTGTATCTGGGGCTGCTGAAAGAGGAGCTTGACACGCTGTGGAAAACGCCAGCCAATACGTGGGACGCCGCAGAGAAAGAATATTTCCCTATGAGAGCCGCACTGCTCACGACGGTGCACGACTATCTCGGTTACGGATATGTCGCGGGGCAGGTAGTCCACGGATTTTCTGGATGCGTAAGGTGCATGGATGACACAATGTATCGCCAGCTAGATAGAGATCCCGGGTCTTCGAAAACCGTGTTCATGGGACATCGAAGGTGGCTTCGCGACGGTGACCCGTGGAGGAAACACAAGGATCTGTTCGATGGTGAAACCGAACCCCGAAAACGCCCGTGTACGAGGAGCGGCGAGGAAATAGACAAGCTGTCGAAGCGAAAGAAGCAAAAGGCGCCAGAGCCGGGAAAGAAGCGAAAGGCGCCAGATCCGCTGCTAAAGGTATGGAAAACGAGGTCTGTTTTCTGGGACTTGCCGTACTGGAAGATCCACCGTGTGACTCATAGCCTTGATGTCATGCATATCACGAAGAACGTGTGCGAGAGTCTGCTTGGTACCCTGCTCAACATGCCAGAGAGGACCAAAGATGGGCCGAAAGCAAGGGCAGACTTGAAATCAATGGGCATCGGCAGGAGCTTCACGCTATATATGATGATGATGATGATGATGATGATGATGATGATGATGATGATGAGGCAGGACCAGGACAAGAAAGTCGTCGCAAAGGCAAAAGGCCAAGAAGACCGGAAATGACTACCCTCCCGCGTGCTTCACTCTAAGTCAGGAGGAGATCGAGCAGTTTTTCACCTGCCTCCTAGGAGTAAAACTTCCTTACGATTACGCGGGGAAGATAAGCAGATACCTAGACCCAGCGAAGCAGAAGTTCAGCGGGATGAAGTCTCACGGTATCACGTCTCGATGACGCAGATACTTCCGGTTCAATCCGTGGGATCATGGACGCGCACGTCCGTGAAACGCTATTTGGCCTATGCAACTTCTTCGACGTCATCTCTCGGAAGTCGATTGGCGTGAGGCAACTCAGAAGGCTACAGGAAGAGATCGTGGTGATACTATGCGAGCTTGAGATGTACTTCCCACCCGCATTCTTCGACGTTATGGTGCATCTGCTGGTCCATATAGTGGAGGATATCATCCAACTCGGGCCGACGTTCCTGCACAGCATGATGCCGTTCGAAAGGATGAATGGTGTCATCAAAGGATACGTTCGCAACATGTCACGTCCAGAAGGAAGCATAGCCAGGGGCTTTCTGATCGAAGAGTGCATCTCCTACTGCACGAATTATCTAGGCATCGAGAACCCCGTTGGTCTGCCCGTCAACAGGCACCTCGGCAGGCTCGCTGGATGGGGTCACCGTGAGGGTCGCCGCGAAATGCATGTCGACTTCGAGGGTCGACTCGCCGACTTTGAAAGAGCAAACCTAGTCGCGCTACAACACATAGACGTGGTCGATCCTTGGGTGGTAGAGCACAAAACCTTTATTAAAAAGACGTACAATGACCGAGGCCAACAGAGGACGGACGGAGATACACTCAAAGAGCACAACTCATGTTTCACGCGTTGGTTCAAGCATAAGCTTCGTCGCACCCTTTACATGAGGATTCTTCCGCGGAAGAACAACTCATATTCGCCTTGTCACAGGCGCCGAGCACAACCGATGACCTATGAGGCGCACGATATCAACGGCTACACATTCTACACCGAGGCCAAGGACATGAAGAGCGATGGTTATCGAACTCCGGGTAACGATGGAATCCTACACCGTAACGACAGGACAGATACTACGGAAGGATCGAGGAGATCGGGAGCTGCGCTACGCTGAAGAGAAGGTCCCGATGTTCCAAGTCGATGGGCCAAGAACGTCATAAAGAAGACCGTATTTCACCACCATGGTTATACCCGAAGCCAAATCCAAGATCATGGGCATAAACGTCACCTGAAAAATGAGCCATGGGTACTGGCTTCCCAAGTGGACCAATGCTTCTTCATTACCGACCCGCCAAAGCCCGGTCGTGTTGTCGTGAGGAGAGGCAAAAGGAAGATCATCGGAATGGATGGAGTAGCCAATGAGCAAGACTTCGACAAATACGGCGACCGAGGATCGAACATGACGACGATGATGAAGTAGCAGCATACACCATAAGAAGAAGCAGGACCACCCTACCTAAAGGACGTCTGCTCCACGTAAGAACTCCATTTGCGAAAAAGAAGGGCAAGAAGATTGTGAACAGATAGCTAGCTAAGATCGATTGTATTTAAATCGTAGCCTTCATTTCTCGATTGTATTTCATGGGTACTTTTGAACTATCATGAATATTTTTAAATTTCATGGACACTGATCTCGATCCCCTCCATCTCGATCGCTATCCCACCTCGCCAGATCCGCCCCCTCGCCGAGCACCCCCAGTCCACGGCCGCCGCCAAACCCCCGCACCTCGATTCCCCTACTCAACCGCCGCACGACCCCCGCACCCAAGACCGTCTTATAAAAAAATTAGTATCAAACAGCTTTTAAATGCTACTGTCTTATAAAAAAATATTACTGTTATTATTTAAACAAGTTTGAACATTTTAAACACAAATAAGTATCAAACGGCTTTTTAAATGCTAAAAAAATTTGTGGAGCCCACCTCGATCCCCTCCATCTCGATCGCCGTCCCACCTCGCCAGATCCGTCCCCCCGCCGAGCACCCCCAGTCCACGGCCGCCGCCATGACACCCCCGCACCTCGATTGCCCTACTCAACCGCGCGCCGACCCCCGCACCTCAGCAAGCACCGCCTTATAAAAAAATAAGTATCAAACAGCTTTTAAATGCTACTGTCTTATAAAAAATATTACTGTTATTATTTAAACAAGTTTGAACATATTTAAACATAAATAAGTACAAACAGCTTTTAAATGCTAAAAAATTTGTGGAGCACAGGAGTCGAACCCGGGACCTCCCGTGTGAGAACTGGTTGTGACCGGTCGAGCTAGTAGAGTGGGCTTGACATGGATAGGTTCGGTACTACATAACCTTTTGGCTCGAGTTGAAATAAAAAAAAATACTAATGGCGCACCACGGTGAGGTGCGCCATTAGTATGGACATGGCCCACAACGATGAGGCCGGGGGTTCGGGCGGCAAGGCATTCTGGGAGCTGTCCCAGGAGATGGAGGAACAACCTCACTTGTATGAGGCCGCCGCCTTCCCCACCGATCCTGAGACCACGGATGGTGCCGCCGAGGATGACCACACTGATGCCACCACTGATGGTGCCGCCGAGGATGCCACCACTGATGATGGCGGCGCACGCACAGATGGCAGCCACCAAGAGGCAACGGAAGGACGGCGCCCGATCGTGCTCCGCACCCTCAAGGAGGAAGTTATGAAGTGGACTCCAACGGAATCCAACGGCGCCCGAACGAATAGTCAAGGGTACTCGCTTCAGCTCGGGTGCATTGTCCGAGCACCGCCTCGATCAACACCGAGAACCCGAGGCATCCTGACCGAGGGAATTTGCGCAACCTCCTTTTCACGAAGCTGCACGAACGATACAAGTTCCCGCTGAATTTGAAAACACAAGCCTCAAAGGAATAAAGTGAACAATGCTGCCCTCACGAAGATGAGCAAGGCCCTGTCTACTTGGAAAAGCAATGTGAAGAGAATGATCGAGAAAGGTGAGAGTTATGAGAAGATCAAGGAGAAAATCCTTCGATCACCGAAGATGACTACAACGACTTCAAGATCAATTGCTCGAGCACCGCAAGCTCCCAATCAAGTGAGTGGGGAAACAAATGCGGAGCTAAACATAGGGGAACACACACTCGGTCCCGGCGGTTACAGAGTGGCGGAGCCTATATGGGACAAGGAGGAGGCGGACCGTGCGAGCAAGGCCTACCGCCTCTTCGATACATACGGTGACAAGCAGACCAGGAACTTTGTCGGGGCCGGTACAAGAAGGACCCGAAAACAAAGGAGCTTACCACGGATCCAAGACCAGGCAGCTTGAGCTTGTTCTGGTAAGGAATACACCCCCGTAATTAGCTCCATATGGTTGCATTCTAATTAATGAAGCCGAATTTCTAAATGGTTCACATTCCTTCCGCAGCGATCGAAGCAGATAGCTGGGTCGACTAAGAGCAACCCTTGGGACACCACTCTAAATAGGGGTTGAATGTAATGAAGAACAAGGATAAGCTCGAGAAGCCGACGTCACCTGGTCGTGTGGCCGCAAAGGCTTGTCGACAAAATGGGGTCATACTATACCGCTGGTGTGCGGAAGGAGAAAAGACCAGCTCGGAAAGCCAGCGCGAGAGGTACAAGAACTCAAGGCACAGGTGGCGCGGATTCGGAGATTGTCCAAGAGCAAGTGGAACAACGACTCGAGCGACGATCACCGCCCTTGTGCCTACCTTGATCTCGGGGTTGAGGCGTGGATTGCGGGCGCCAACAGGCCGCCCGATTCCTAGCTTCACGGCCAGCAACTCGCATAATGCGATGGCGGGCTATTGGTGCCCGCGGAGGCGGCATTGGTGTCTCCGACGCCGCACGGAGCTTAATGCACCGGTGTACGCGCCGGCACCTTCGCAGCAAGCGGCCCCTCCGTCAATCGCACGCCGCCGTTGGCGGTGCCTCTACATTAGCCGAGCTCGACGCCATCATCACGGTAACTAACTAAGCTCTCTCGCCGAGGACTTCATCTCCTTGCCTTTTGATGGGCATCCTCGACGCCCTACATGTTTTCGCAGGCGCCGCCGACGTTCCGTGCACTCTCCTCCACTTCGTGAACAACGAAGTTGGTCGATGTCGCCAAGGGCAAAATCGCTCAACCGGCAACCCTTGTTCCACGGTACCCGGATGCCACCCAACTTGTTTAGGGTTCAACTGGTTCGGTGCTGCCAGGCTGCGACGACTTGTTACCTCCGAATCGACCCGTCGGGGCCGACGATGATGACGTGATGACCCTCCGCCGCTGCGAGCTGGCCCTGCTTTGGCGAAGAGCCAGATTCGTTTGGAGGCGGGGACACCACCCCAAAGACAACACCGCCAGTCGTGCCGGCGCCAAGTCGGCCCCATGGCAAGACCGCTGTAACGGTGCCGGACATCCCTATGCCACTGGATCCAAACATGCATATGGCACAGGATCAGAATGACGACGACGACGACGACTATGATACATTTGGCAACGTCGATCAGTACTTTGCCGAGCATGGGTACGATGGCGACTTCATGGGGCCTCCTTCTCAAGAACCAAACCCAACAAAAGACGTGCGATCTAACTCGTGCATGCTGGAGAAGCAAGTTGCAACAGCGCCGCCGTCGGCGTTCAGCTCTCGAGACGCCTCCACTGCCGACTTCACCGAGCCTCGAGATAGGCGAGGTGCGAATATTATCAGCCCCAACACACTCAAGAAGGCGGTCTGGTGCAAAACTCGGTCCCATTACAGGAGAAGAAGAAGGCACGCAAAAGAAAGACTAAGAAGGGTGCGAGCCAGCCGCACCGAGTACGATCCGTGCTCAGACGGGCCACCTTCACCGCAGGATATCTCGAGGAGGGTGCATGTGGCGGGTAGGGCGATGCTACCGACAAATATGCTCAATGCTGCAACCGGTGCTATGCGGAGTCTGCATGACAGTGTTCTTTCTTTGGAGAAGCGGTGTCTCGGGGAGAAGGATGTGGCATACCGGTTTCGCGGCCAAGGTGCCGAGGGCAAGGGCTTTGTGGATAACTCCATCGGGCGACGATCGTCCTGCTTTTGATGACATCCACGCTATGTTGAACCTTCATCCGCTGCACTACACCTTCATTCGGCTATTTTCGCTGAGTATGGAGATGCGGATCATTCGCGACAAGACCCGGACATCGTGATAGTCGACCCCTTCTACATGCGTGCCAAGATCTTGGGCAGCGCTGGGGACCGCAAGTCGCGAAGTTCTTACCTCAAGGCGTCATTCGCAAACCAAGATAAGGATAACTTCCTCGTGCCTTACTTTCCGAGTAAGTCCTTCCCTCAACCGCCCGTAACATATGAATTCTTACATTTCGATCGTTTTCTTTTAACATTCCGTGTTTTCTGCAGTGACACACGCTGCACGCCATCCTCCTAAGCCCCAAATATTCCTTGGCCACGATTTAACCCGGACCATCATCGAACGTAGACTACACAAATGTCAAGAAGGTTCTTGATGATGTTCTCCCTGCCACGCCAAATCTGGAGGCACCTTCACCAGGCCTATTTGTAAGGCACGGCAAGCATGTGTTCTCCCACAATACGACGCTCGCTGCGTCAAGCAGCCACCGGGCGGTCGAAGGGTGCCTACTACGCCATCCATCACATGCGAGGCGATCGTGCGGGACCATCATCAACTTCGCTACCGAGTAAACCCAAGATTGGGCGCGAGCGTGTCGGCAATCCAGACGCGGACCTCGACAAGAATAGTTTCGCATCCAATCGGAGTTTGCGGAAATCATCCATCAAGATGTCCTTCGTACTCGGGCAGTTCTACCTCGAAATCAAACGTCCAACGGTGACATCGACACAATGCTACAAATGCAGGATGACAACGCCCGCTCTTTCATGACTCCCACGATAGACGGCGGCTTCATCCACGCCCGTCCCTTGAGTCGAGTTGTCTCAGTTCTGAAACATCGATTGGCTCATGTTGTAATTAAACTTTAATGAACTTGTAGTATGTCTCTTTGGTTTCGAGAGTCGCTCAACTTAGATGTAATCGATGCTATTAATGTCTTGCTTTTCTCTTCCGATCGCTCTGTTGCATACTTATATATTGCTTATGTATTGTCTGTGAATTGGTACTAACGTTTTCGTTTGGCTAGTGCATAGCGATGCCGATTTAATGTCGTGTACAAGGGTAAGGTTCCGGAGTCTCGATGACTGGGAGGAGTGTCGGAGACAGGTTCACCGATTCAGCGGTAACAGTTACAAAGGGTACACCACTAGGGCCGAGGCCGAATCTAGATACGCCCGCTATCTAGCGGGAGAGGGAGGAGCGTTGGAGGAACCGGATGAAGACGAAGTTTCATCGTGATGATGCTCATCGTGATGACCGCAGCTCTCTTCTATGTGATGGTAGTTTAGATGATCGATATCGACTTGTAATGCGAAGATAAACTCGCTACTCGCGGTCTCGAGACTTGTAATATAATGTTCTATCTTTGTTCGGTCTTTTCAATTCGGAGACTAATATGATGAATTGTATTCGGAGACTAATATGATGAATTGTATTCAAAGACTAATCTTCTATTGTATTTGATGAATAATTGTTGATGTGTGCTGTCTATATTTTGTCAAATTATACATTTTGTAACCTGTGCAAAAAACAGAAAATAAAACAATAAAAAAAAACCTAATATTCATACTAATGGCGCATCACATGACAGTGCGCCATTAGTATGACAGTGCATACTAATGGCGCATCACTGGGTAGTGCGCCATTAGTATGTTGCGGTTACTAATGGCGCATCCAGAGGTGGTGCGCCATTAGTATGCCAAAGCACCTGAGTATACATGCCCCCTGGGAGGCATACTAATGGCGCACCCTCGCATATACTAATGGCGCACCAGGTGGTGCGCCATTAGTATACCAGATACTAATGGCGCACCAGGTGGTGCGCCATTAGTAAAAATTACTAATGGCGTGCTATCAATGGCGCACCAGTGATGCGCCATTAATGGCCATATTAGGTGCGCCATTAGTGGTGGTATTTCTAGTAGTGTAATGGTGTGTCCGAGCGTCATAACCTTACTTTATTGGATATAGCGCAATCTATGATATCTCTTACCGATTTACCACTATCATTTTGGGGTTATGCATTAGAGACAGCTGCATTCACTTTAAATAGGGCACCATCAAAATCCGTTCATACGACGCCTTATGAACTGTGGTTTGGCAAGAAACCGAAGTTGTCGTTTCTTAAAGTTTGGGGTTGCGATGTTTATGTGAAAAAGTTTCAACCTGATAAGCTCGAACCCAAATTGGAGAAGTGCGTCTTCATAGAGTACCCAAAGGTAACTATTGGGTACACCTTCTATCACAGATCCGAAGGCAAGTTATTCGTTGCTAAGATGGATCCTTTCTAGAGAAGGAGTTTCTCTCGAAAGAAGTGAGTGGGAGGAAAGTAGAGCTTGATAAGGTAATTGTACCTTCTCCCGAATTGGAAAGTAGTTAATCACAGAAATCAGTTCCAATGATTCTTACACCAATTAGTGAGGAAGCTAATGATGATGATCATGAAACTTCAGATCAAGTTGCTACCAAAATTTGTAGATGTTCCAGATTAAGATCCGCACCAGAGTGGTAGGGTAATCCTATTCTGAAGTCATGTTACTAGACCATGATGAACCTACGAACTATGAGGAAGCGATGATGAGCCCAGATTCCGCGAAATGGCTTGAGGCCATGAAATCTGAGATGGGATCCATGTATGAGAACAAAGTATGGACTTTGGTGGAATTGCCCGATGATCGGCAAGCCATAGAAAATAAATGGATCTTCAAGAGGAAGACAACCACTGATAGTAGTGTTACTATCTACAAAGCTCGACTTGTCGCAAAAAGTTTTTTGACAAGTTCAAGGTGTTGAATACGATGAGATTTTCTCACTCGTATCGATGCTTAAGTCTGTCCGAATCATGTTGGCAATTGCCACATTTTATGAAATCTGGCAAATGGATGTCAAAACTGCATTCCTTAATGGATTTTTTAAAGAAAAGTTGTATATGATGCAACCAGAATGTTTTGTCAATCCTAAGGGTGCTAACAAAATGTGCAAGCTCTAGCGATCCATCAATGGACTGGTGCAAGCATCTCGGAGTTAGAATATACGCTTTGATGAGTTGATCAAAGCATATGGTTTTATACAGACTTTTGGAAAGGCCTGTATTTACAAGAAAGTGAGTGGGAGCACTACAGCCTTTCTGATAAGTATATGTGAATGACATATTCTTGATCGGAAATGATGTAGAATTTTCTGGAAAGCATAAAGGAGTGTTTGAAAGGAGTTTTTCAAAGAAAGACCTCGCTGAAGCTGCTTACACATTGAGCGTCAAGATCTATAGAGACAGATTAAGAAGCTTGACAAGATTTTTCAATGAGTACATACCTTGATAAGATTTTGAAGTAATTCAAAATGGAACAGTCAAAGAAGGAGTTCTTCCCTGTGTTGCAAGGTGTGAAGTTGAGTAAGACTCAAAACCCGACCGTGGCAGAAAATAGAAAGAGAATGAAAAGGCATTCCCTATGCCTCAGTCATAAGTTCTATAAAGTATGTTGTGCTATGTACCAGTCCTATTGTGTACCTTGTCATAAGTTTGGCAAGGGGTACAATAGTGATATAAGAGTAGATCAATGGATAGCGGTCAAAATTATCCTTAATGAGGACTAAGGAAATATTTCTCGATTATGGAAGTGATAAAAGAGCTTGTCGTAAAAAGAGTTACATTGATGCAAGCTTTTACACCGATCCAGATGAATCTAAATCTCAATCTGGATACATATTAAAAATGGGAGCAATTAGCTAGAGTAGCTCCATGCAGAGCATTGTAGACATAGAATATTTGCAAAAATACATACGGCTCTGAATTTGACAGACCCGTTGACTAAACTTCTCTCACGAGAAAAACATGATCATACCTTAGTACTCTTTGGGTGTTAATCACATGATTATTGACTCTAGTAAACCCTTTGGGTGTTGATCACATGACGATGTGAACTATGGTATTAATCACATACAGATGTTAATATTAGTGTTAAATCACATGGTGATGTGAACTAGATTATTGACTCTAGTGCAAGTGGGAGACTGAAGAAAATATGCCCTAGAGGCAATAATAAAGTTATTTCCTTATTTCATGATAAATGTTTATTATCCATGCTATAATTGTATTAACCGGAAACATAATACATGTGTGAATACATAGACAAACATAGTGTCACTAGTGTTTCCTAGCCATAGACATGAGTTGTCATTTTATTAACGGGATCACATCATTAGGAGAATGATGTGATTGACTTGACCCATTCCATTACCTTAGCACTTGATCGTTTAGTATGTTGCTACTGCTTTCTAAAGGGAAATATTCTTTCTCTGCGGCGTCCCACGTATTGGCTGGCGTTTTCCACATCGTGTCTAGCTCCGCTTTCGGCAGCCCCAGATACAGATTGATGTCGTTCCAGGGTTGTTTCAGCCCTTCAATTAGCATACTCGTGTGAATGTACTTCCTCTTCATGCACAACCAGCCACTAGTAGAAAAGGGGGCATTTGTCCCGGTTCGTAAGGGCCTTTAGTCCCGTTCTTGAACCGGGACTAAAGGGTCGTTACTAATGCCTCCCCCCTTTAGTCTCGGTTCTAACACGAACCGACAAATGTGCCTCCACGTGGCGGTGCGCCGAGCCAGTAGAGGGTTTTGGTCCCGGTTGGTGGCACCAACCGGGACCAAAAGGCATCCACGCGTCAGCATTTCAGTGGCCGTGGTTTTTGTTTCTTTTTTGAAAGGGGGGTTGGGGGTTTTGGGGGTTAATTTAGGTGTTTCATATATTGTGTTAGCTAGCTAATTAATAGAGAGAAGTGTCCTCTCTTATGTCCGTGCTTGGTCGACGCTACGTACTGTACATAGGAGGCCCTCGACACGCTAGCTAGTAAGAAAATGAAGGGAACCATTAAGTACAGAAATTCGTCATGCATACCGAGAGAAGTGATCGATCGACCTCTCCTTCTCCGAGAGATTGGTCGAACAACAAGTTTTCGTATTATCTATCCGAAGCTACTGGCTACATACATATACAATATGTAAAATCTCCTACAATCCCCTAGCAATTGAAATGAATTTCCACATGATATTCTCTGGCTTTATTGATGACGTGGTCAAGAAAGAATCCCGCCAATTCCTCTTGAATTGCTTTCATGCGATCTTGTTCTAGGAGTTCATCCCGCATCTGCCACGTCTAATTTGAAGAAGGGGGTTAATACATATATGAATGAAACTCAACAGAAATGATGGTGTAATAAAATGAAATTGTGAATATTATTGCTTACGCACTTCATATTATCTTTTAGAGTAGCCCCGCTTATTTTCCAAAGTCGCGTTGTAGATGAACTCGCACACGTAGTATCCACAGAAATCATTCCCTTGTTCCTGCCACAAGCATTATACGAGAAATAGAGGTCAATCAAATTGATAATGAAGCATTATAAATGGCATTGATGAAAGTACAGCTATAGAATCAACGGGAGATGCGCGCAACTAGCTAGCTAGTAGTACTTACTTTCGGGTATGTATATCGCAGCTCCTTCGGCAGTCCCGGAACTTCTGCGGTGAACTGTTTCCAAACCCTGCAAGACAAAGAAAATAATTATTATTACTTCAGATATCAGGAAATGAACAAAAAGTTGCCGATATGGTGCGGTAATGATCGATTGAACTTACTTGTTGAGCAAATTAGTCATGTCCGCATAGGTTTGTGGATCTTTTCGTCTTGAGTCTAAGACGTTTACTACTCCCCGCTCAAGCTTAATCTCTAGAAGAACATACTGGAATCTGTGCACGCATGCATAACTCATCAATTACATTACTATAACCTCGCTCGAGTAATAAGGGAAACCGAATATGCACATGACAGCAACACTCACTGGAAGTTGTAAGGAAAAAGTATTAAATCTTTGTTTGGATTTTTGATCAACGATTGTAGCAAGTTGGCCTCGGCCTCTTCGGCGTGCTTTTTAACCAGAAATTCATCTATGATATTTGTGTTAATGAACCCAATATCGTACATTTCTTGTTTTTTGCACTCGACGATCTTCAATCTGCATAATATAGTGAGGATAATTAATTATAAATACATGCAATGAAAGAGCCGAGCTATATATAGAGACTTAATGACAGAAATAGTACTTACAGATAGTAGCAAAAGACCGTTAGTTTATCGAGGGCCTTTTGATTGAAGAACTCGAAGAACTCCTCAAATGGAACAATCAACAGATCAGTTCCAACGAGGTCGTGCTCCTCTTTAATATTCAGATACAAAGCATTCATCCCCCCAGACTCTCTGCAGGTTTTCATTTACCAATTATGGAATCTTCGCATCATAGTTGTTAGAGATGTTTCATCTTTGACGAGAGGCTTCCCGTACTCGTATCTGTGTTCGTCCACCTCCAAGAAATCAGGAAGTTGATCGTCAGGCAGGTAATCTGCAAGATTGCCATAACCGGCCACCGTTCCCAGAGCATTAGCGACGATGTCGCCGCTAGACACATTGAGCAGGGGGCACGATTGCTTTGCTTGTTCGCCGAGCTGGGCAATTTTTTTCCTAGCTGCTCGTTCTTTTAACCTTTTATCACTGACAGTACTTCCCGATCGCTCCGCTTCGAGATATGTCTGTTCAGTAATGCGCTCATAGTTGGTTCTCGGCGGAGACTTTGGTGGTTTCCTCAGGGCATCGATAATGTGCTTTGCTTTCACCGGATCTACCTTCTCCTCCGGAGGTGGATGTCTCTTTGCTTTCCACCCGGCAAAGAAGTCGTCCACTTCGGCCTGCACGATCTTCGCGTTTTCCTCCTTGGTACTCTCGTACGGTAACTTCTCTAGAGGCTTGAGAGAAGGACCGTATCTATATTGCCTCCCGCCCCTACTGGCTGTACTGCTAGACGCCGGAGCAGACGGAGCGGCTGCGGCACCTGTCTTATTTCGTGCTTGCTTACGAGGCGGAGGAGAAGGACTACGACGCGCCGGAGCAGCCGGGGCGGCGGTGGGTCTCTTCTGCCCTTGCTGGCGAGGCAGAGAAGCAGGAGGTTGCTAGCTGCTCGGGCGCGCCGGCGCAGGCGGAGAAGGAGGCGGAGTGCCACCACGCGCCGGAGAAGGAGGAGGCTGCTGGCTGCTCGGGCACGCCGGCGCAGGTGGAGAAGGAGGCGGAGTGCCACCACGCGCCGGAGAAGGAGGAGGCTGCTGGCTGCTCGAGCGCGCCGGCGCAGGCGGAGAAGGAGGCGGAGTGCCGCCACGCGCCGGAGAAGGAGGCCCAGTTCCCTGATCGTCACTCGCCGGAGGAGGAGGCGGTGGAGGAGGCGGAGTGCCCTGACTCGCCAGAGGAGGAGGAGGAGGCGGAGGCGTCCAGTTCGGAAGGTTGATGAGCTCCTTCCGCCATAGGCATGGAGTATTCAGAGCAGAACCCAGCCTAGTCTCCTCTTCACCGGTAGGGTAGTCAAGCTGGAGGTCCTCAAATCCCTCCGTTATTTCATCCACCCTCACCCTAGCATATCCTTCTGGAATCGGCCCGCAGTGAAAAGTTGCGTCATGTTCAGTACGATAAACAGAGCCAACAGCCGCCTTGACCTTCAAATTCATCCATCGCGTCATAAGGTGGCAACTTTGAGCCTCTGTGATAGCATCCACGGGATAGCTGGCAGGAGCCGTCAAGACATGCTCCGGCTGAAGCAGCTCGGTGGAAGCCACGTTGCTTCTCCGCTGAGATGGCGGGGTAGCTTCGGGAGAAGCTTCGGCAGGTCGTTTGTTGCGATCTGTTTCTCGTTCCTCTAGCCCCATTACCCTTTCGCAGCGCGCCGCGATTGACTCTGCTCAGTTTCTTCCTCCTCTCATGGGTTTTGTAACCCCCTACGTCCGGAAAACCAACCTTCCATGGAATGGAGCCTGGCGTGCCTCGTGTCCGTCCAGGGTGCTCAGGATTCCCGAGGGTCGTTGTGAGCTCGTCCTTCTCCCTGTCTGGAACGAACGTCCCTTGCTGCGCTCACTACAAGGATACCCCCTATAAAGCAACGCAAATTATACAACATCTTGATTATATGTTGCAAAATTTACCGTAGATACGCATATAAACGATGCAACATATGCGTATGTAGAGTTGTAGCTCATTACCCTATCGTGGTACATATGAGAAAAAAAACTGAGAAAAGGATAAAGAGAGACGCGCGAGAAACAGAGCCCCCGCCCTTATCTCTCCCAAGCCGCCGCCACCACCGCCTTGTCTCCCTCCTCCGACCCACATCGCCGCCGGCCCTCCCCCTCCCCTCCTCCCACCTCGCAGCTCTGGAGGCTGCCGGATCCACAGCATCCCCTACCCACCCATCCCTCTCCCAACCCATCTCTCTCTTCACGCAGCTCCTCGCTGCGCAACCTGCGGCGGCTGATTCAGGCAAAGTCCGGCGAATGTCGCCACCGCGAAGCACAGCCCGAGATCACTTCGCACTGCGGCGCCCTCCCATCCGGGGAGATCCGGCGCTCGCGGCCACCAAAGCCTACCCACGACCCTCCCCCCATGGCAAGGGATTCGGGCGTCGGCTTCGGCGCCGGTGGCCATGTCGTCCTCCTCTGGTCCGGTGAGTGCTCCTTCCCCTGGTTTCATCCTCTCTCTCCCTCTTTCTCTAACCTCTGCTTCTTCTCCTGTAGACGTGCAGCCAAGTTCCTGTATGTCCCTTATCCCTTCTCTCTACATGAGGGAAGTCCTCCATTGTCTAGTCATGGACGTGACTCAGTTCCTGTCTTCAGGGTTGGCCCCGTTAGATCAGGTAAGATGCTCTTGTCCCCATTGAAGGAAAATAAAGGTAAGTGTAAAATCCTCTGATCAATTTAACCATTAGATTTGTGATTTTCTTTCCTGAAAAATAGTGCTACTTTGTGGAATTTCTTCATCTTATAATGTTCTCCCGTGTAATTTGAACAAATGAAGTATAAATATACTATTTCTGTTGTAAATCTTAGCTTAGTATACGGCTTGTTGTGCACATGCTACAGCCATGATATGTATCAGGGGCGGCGCCAGGTGTGTTCCATGGTATGCTCATGAATACCAAGGAAATTTCATAGCATGTGTACTGTAGCTATACTGTAACTATATTTGTTGTATATTGTTTGTGTTCAGGGCAAATAAAAATCAATGAATACCAAGCAGGTGATTCCTGCTGCCGCTACTGATATGTATATGGTTCCTTATGTATTGCCACATTGGCTTTGAAACTGAGCAGAATTATTTATTTTGCTTTTTAATGGTTAGTTATTGATTTATATTTTGAAGATTCTGCTCCTGTTTTCCCTTCCGAAATAAAAGTTGATCTTCAAGTTTTGTTAGTCACACACATGACTATTATGTACGACTATAGCATCAGCAAGGTGTTTTTAATTATTACCAAGTGATGGATACTTCAACCACTATTTGGTGGTAAGTTAGATGCTTTCTTTCCCTTGCTTTCCAAAAAATGGATAGGTAGTTCTGTTCAGTACAGTGTCCAATACAAATTCCGTTCTGTATCCATATGCACTTTCAGACCAAATAATCACATTATTATCTTTTTGACCGCATTTGTGGTAACATGGTATCTCGATGTATCCTTTTAGAAAATCATGAATAATATTTAAACATTAGAATTTTGCCCTTTCAACTAAAGAGGATATTGTTATTGTGGTTATCATTAGTTCAGGACACAGTGCTTCTATAGATGTATTTCTTCGGATACTATTCCCCACTATAAGACAGGAACGACTTCTAGTCTGCCTATTGTATGTATAAAATATGGAAGGAACTAACGGTTTAGTTTTGCAAATTCTATACATAAAGTGAAGGAACAAACTAGATCAAGGATAACCTCTGATGGACTATTATTTTTGAATACTATCAGCATGTACTCATGAAATACAATGCAAGGAAATAAGCGCCTACAAGTCGTCCCTATATAAGGTACTGTTTTGGCCATTCCACTATAAATTAGTTACTCTTTCAGCAATTTCAATATAAATTAGTGTGTTTTGCCCAATATGATGTACCTAGAACAGTATACAGCCTATCGATTTGCAACCATCCATTTCTAGGTCTAGAGTTTAAACCATCTCTTTTTGTTCATTGTCCAGAAAATATTTACTCATTGTTGAACAATAACGTAATGACTGCCATAGTAAGAATTTGAACAACAGTGTGCATGTGCAGGTAAGGTCCCACCGACGACAATATTTGACTTCGTTGTATTTTTCTTCCTCTCCTGCGACATCATAGCAGACTTGAGAACCGAACTGAAGGTACAAGGCATGGCCTGGTAGACAACCTACTTCCTTTTTTTGGTTGGATTCCAGAAACTGCGGGCCTATGTTGTGTGTTGCATGTATTAATTCCACTATTTGGTTTCATATGAAAGAATCTTAGTATTAAAGTAAACTAGGTATTCCAACTCGATGCAGGGGGACGCCATGGAGAAAGTCAAGTTCGTGGAGCAAGTCATAGATGATGCCATGGAAGGTAAACTCTCTCCCTCTCCTTACTGTGCTACTGCTCGTTGTGTCCACAGCCATTGAGCTGTTTTATGTTATATGCTGCTGTCCATGCAATTTTATAGGATTTGGGGCTGTAGGTTTCAGTGGATCTGTTGGTTCACAGAATACAGTTTTCGTGTAGGTGAAAGAATTAGCAATGGATCTCTAGGCTGGTAATGATCATGTAAACTCGTTTCTGTGGATTTGGGGCTGTAGGTTTATTCCAAAGCGTGGTGAGCACATATAGATTTCTCTGTTTCCTGTTGGATGACTGAAATAAATGTTTTGGTTCAGTTTCAGATGACAAACCGTTTTGGTCCTGTTGGCTAACTAACTGGAGAAGAGAAGAGGAGTGGTACTGTCACTCACATTGCCCTATGCACATCAACACTTAGGCTACTGTGCATATAATTTTTCTAGCCATGTTTTCTGCAGGCTGTGTCGTATATTGTGGCATCTGGGTTAGTCATCAAGGACAACTAACACTCATGCTGGTACCTTTTGATAGTCACATATGATTTGTGTTCAAATTGTAGTGCTATCTTGTTTATTTGTTTCTTCTTATTTGCTACTACTATTGTCCAGACCAAAAAAACCCAATGAAATGTGCTAATGAGCCAGTAAGTGTGCGCAAAGTGGTTCTTACTTCTTAATGCACTGTGTGTTAATGGTTCTGTGTTTTTCTTTGTAGATTCAAACTATATATGGTTCATTATATGGATATGTGGCAAGTACACTGCAATGTGATGATGATGATGATGTTCCAATTCATGATGATGATGATGATGATGTTCCAGTTCATGATGATGATGATGATGATGTTCCAGTTCATGATGATGATGATGATGATGTTCCAGTTCATGATGATGATGATAGATGCTTTTAGTTTTAGTTAAGTTGTAGGGAATGGTGCTCCTGATAGATGATGTTCCCCGTTAAGTTTTAGTTAAGTTTTAGGGATGTTGATGGATGCTTTTAGTTTTAAGTTTCGTTGTCGAGAAAATATTTAGATGTTGTTCCTCCTGTAGTATCCACTATTGTAATCCAACAGTTTTATCCAATATATGAATTCTTCTCTCGTGAGTATATTCTCTTATCTTTCCCTCGCTTGATATATATAACTATCACCATTATTTGGAGCATTAATTTAATTGCTGGCAATATATATATTTATAATATCGTTATTATTATTATTATTCACATTATATATGTACCAACACCTGAAGCATTGCAAATTCTCTGTTGCCAAATAATGAGATTTGGATTCCTTTATATTGAGCACCAACGTATGGAAGTGTTGTAGAAGTCTATTTTAAGTGTTGTACTCTTGCAACGGTTCCTTTTACCAACGACAGTATAAGCGTTGGATTATGCGCTAGCAACACTGGATAAGGCTACGCATCTCAAACCGTTGGTAAAGATGCTAACAACGCATATATGGACATTTAGATACGAAAAAAGCGTTGCTATAGGTGAGGTCATGTTGTAGTGGCTGCATCGATATACTGCCGAAGCCTTGTGACTGATGTTTTCATTTGCTCGTCCGTCCAACGGCACTTCCCTGATACACGGTCCAAGGTTCCGCCAGCCCCGAAGAACCAAGTCCGGCAATGGTCTGGCCATCTCATTGTCTCCGGTTCGATCCCTTTATCAAGCAGATCATTCTCAGCCTTGGACCACTTAGGTCGGGCTTTGAGGTAGCCACCTGACCCCGTGCGATGGTGAAACTTCTTCTTTGTAGCATTTTTTTTTGTTTGTCGCCGACATCTTCTTACTCTTTTCCGACGTTGTGTAGGCCACAAATGCGGGCCAGTGATCTCTGATCTTCTCATATTTGCCGATGAATTCTGGTGTCTCTTCTTTGTCGACAAACTTTTTTAGCTCTTTCCTCCACCTCCTGAATAGGCCTGCCATCTTCTTAAGAGCACAAGACTTGATTAATTGCTCTTTAACTGGCTTCTCCAGATCCTCCTCTGGCGGTAGGGTGAAATTTGCCTTCAGCTCAGTCCAAATATCATCTTTCTGCATATCGTTGACATAAGACACCTGAGGGTCTTCCTCCTTAGGCTTATACCATTGGTGGATGCTGATCGGGATCTTGTCCCTAACAAGAACCCCACACTGAGCAGCAAATGCGTTCTTTGTCCGGATGGGTTCAATCGGTTCGCCATCGCGCGCGATTGCTGTGATCTCAAACTTTTCATCCGAGCTCAACTTTTTCTTCGGGCCTCGTCTCCTTACCGAAGTTGTGCTCGATCCGGAGGGCTAGAAAAAGGAAGAAAGACGAGAGTTAAGTAATATGTGTACATATACCAAAACAATGAATGCATCAATTAACTAGTCAGCACGGGCTTAATATATATATATATATATATATATATATATATATATATATATATATATATATATATATATATATATATATATATATATATATATATATATATATATATACCTGGCCGGACTCGGTTCGGTCACCGGAGCAGTCAGCACGGTCTCCTTCTTGTACCTCCATTGGGTCACCGGAGCCATCATGAACATAGCCCTCTTCTTGTACCGGCATTAATGGGCCGGAGCCATCATGAACATAGCCCTCTTCTTCACCCAGTCCTTCCTGACCAACGGTGTCGTTGAAAAATGACGCAACGACATCACTTCCTTCTGCGATTATCTCCCCCAACATCGCTTCTGTTGCTTCGTCTCGGGAGTGCTCCATAGTTTCTGCAAATATTTACAACATGTCAATTATTATTCAAACATGGTACAGATGCATATATATTAGTGGCAAACATAGAACTAGCTAGCTAATCACAATAAGGAATCATGTTAGTGGCCTCGACGCTGCTTCTCTAGGGTTTGGGGTGGCCTAGACAACACTTCAAGGGTTTGGGGTGGCCTCGATGACAACGCTCTTTTAACTTGGTAAATTTGGGTGGCCTCAAGAGAGTTTGTCGGGTAGGGGCACAGCGGGAGGGGGTAGGAGACCAACATCGTTTTTTCTCTAGGGTTTGGGTGTCCCCGAGAGTTTTGGTCGAGCGAGAGGGCCGAGGGGGGTATATCGACGACGACAGAGGAGAAGATCAAAGAAAAAAAAGAAGAAGAAAAAAGAGGAGAAGAAGAAAGGAATAGAGGAGTCTATTTTTTCTTCTTCTCCTCTATTCCTTTCTTCTTCTCCTCTTCTTTTTCTTCTTTTTTCCTCTTCTTATTTATTTCTCCTCCTCTTCCTCTCCTCTTCTTCTCCTTTCTTCCTCTTCTTATTTTCCTTTTTCCTCTTCTTCTTTTTCTTCTTCTTCTTCCTTCTTCCTTCTTCTTCTTTTCTTCCTTTTCCTTATTTTACTTTTTCCTCTACACTAACGTAAAATGCACTAACCTAAAATCGATATCTACTAACAACCTAAATAAAAAATTAATACATATATTAAAAACATATATAAACAAAAATGATATGAACATTATATTCATACATACATAGCCACATCCATTCATCATATAGCTACCACATACATATATACATTATATATATGAAAAATGCAATGAACAAAAAAATACACTTACATGTATATATATGAAAAAATGCAATGAACAAAAAATAAACTTATGAAAAATACTATGAACATGTACAGATATATACACATACAAACACATATACAAAAAAATACAAAAATGCTATGAAAATGCAGGGCAGGGCGGGGAATGGCAAGGCCAAGGGCAGGGCAGGGCGGCGAGGCATGGCATGGCAGGCTGGGCAGGGGCGGCGAGCTGACGGCAAGAGCGGCGCTGGACGGAGGGGCGGGAGCATGTGCTCACAGGGGCGGCGGCGACGGCGAAGGCGAAGCAGCCTGACGCGTCGTTGGCGGCGGCGACGGCGAGGCGAAAGCAGCTGACGGTGTCGGTGGCGGCGGCGACGGCGAAGGCGAAGCAGCTCGACGGCGTCGGTGGCGGCGGCGACGGCAAGGTGGAGCAGGGGCGTCGGGCGGCGATGGCGACGAGGAGGAGCAGGGGGCGTCGGGGGAGAAGTGGGGGATGTGGTCGAAAACTGCTAAGTGCTATATATATAGCAACAGCATTGGTCCTGTTCAGGCACGAACGGGACCAATCCCCTTTAGTCCGGTTGGTGCCACCAACCGGGACCAAGGGCCGCCGCTTCCCGCCCTTTGGGCTGCTGAAAAGAGGCCTTTGGTCCCGGTTGGTGGCACCAACCGGGACTAAAGGTGGGGTATTGGTCCCGGTTGGTGCCATGAACCGGTTCCAATACCCCCCTTTAGTCCCGGTTGGTGCTGCCCGCATCGCGGCCAAAGTTTAGTCCCACCTCGCTAGTTGAGAGGGCTCGAGAGTGGTTTATAAGCGCTGCAGCGCCCACCCTCTCGAGCTCCTCTCAACTGCAGGCTTTCGGGCCTAATCTCACACTAATGTTGCGGTGGGCCTATTGGGCCTTCTGCGGGCCTGAATCCTGGCCCAGGTTGGGTTTCTAGTCGTATTCAGGCCATGGTGGCCCAATAGGTGGCAGTTTTTTTAGTTTTTTGTTTTGTTTTTTGCATTATTATTTTTTTTGTTTCTTTTCTTTATTTTTAATTCTTTTTGCTTTTAGTTTTAGAAAAATTATAAACTTTCTGTTAGTGCCATTAGTTTTCAAATTTAAATAGTTAAAATTTGAATTCTTTGAAATTTGTGTGAATCACAAGTTTGTGATTAACTTTACTAAAAAATGAACATAGATGCGCCTATAGAGAAAAAAGGTCCAGACGAACCGGGACCAATGGCCCACGTGGCTGCCCTCTTGAGAGTGTTCTTGGTGAGAACATAGTTGACAAGGAGCGAACCGGGATTAATGGTATTACGAGGGCCGAACCATAAGACATTAAAGCATTTCAAATGAACTCTGAAAAAGTTGAAAGTTGGCATGGTATAATAATTTCACCCACATAGCATGTGCATGTACAAAACGGACAATGGTATCATACTCGTCTGTTACAAAGTTGGCATGGTATCATCATAGTAGTTGTGGGAGAAAGTCTTCACTTTTTCTTCGCTTGTGTCATTTGCTTATTGCGCCGTAACCATGGATAATCTTCATCGTTTATCAGGATGCTGGGGTCAGCCTTGACTTTGAAGGGAGGAATTTCATGAAACTTTTCATAATCTTCAGACATGTATGTCTTGCCCTCCACTCCCACGATGTCCCTTTTTACCTGAAAGAACTATGTGGCGCTTTGGCTCATCGTATGATGTATTCACTTCCTTATCTTTTCTTTTTCTCGGTCTGGTAGACATGTCCTTCACATAGATAACCTGTGCCACATCATTGGCTAGGACGAACGGTTCGTGAGTGTACCCAAGATTTTTCAGATCCACTGTTGTCATTCCGTACTGTGGGTCTACCTGTACCCCGCCTCCTGACAGATTGACCCATTTGTACTTAAACAAAGGAACCTTAAAATCATGTCCGTAGTCAAGTTCCCATATGTCCACTATGTAACCATAATACGTGTCATTTCCCCTCTCGGTTGTTTCATCAAAGCGGACACCGCTGTTTCGGTTGGTGCTCTTTTGGTCTTGGTCAATCGTGTAAAATGTATTCCCATTTATCTCGTATCCTTTCCAAATCGTAACAATCGATGATGGTCCCCTGGACAACAAGTACAGCTCATCATAAACAGTGTTGTCACCTCTGAGACGTGTTTCCAACCAACTGATGGAAGTCCTGATGTGTTCACATGTAATCCAGTCGTCGCACTGCTCCGGGTGTTTGGAGCGCAGACTGTTCTTGTGTTCATCGACATACGGGGTCACCAAGGTAGAGTTCTGTAGAACTGTGTAGTGTGCTTAAGACCAAGAATATCGGTCCCTGCATATTATTGAGTCCCTTCCAAACGTGCCTTTTCCAGTCAGTCTCCCCTCATACCGCGATTTAGGGAGACCTATCTTCTTAAGGCCAGGAATGAAGTCAACACAAAACCCGATGACATCCTCTGTTTGATGGCCCATGGAGATGCTTCCTTCTGGCCTAGCGCGGTTACGGACATATTTCTTTAGGACTCCCATGAACCTCTCAAAGGGGTACATATTGTGTAGAAATACGGGGCCCAGAATGACAATCTCGTCGACTAGATGAACTAGGACGTGTGTCATGATATTGAAGAAGGATGGTGGGAACACCAGCTCGAAACTGACAAGACATTGCACCACATCACTCCTTAGACTTGGTATGATTTCTGGATCGATCACCTTCTGAGAGATTGCATTGAGGAATGCACATAGCTTCACAATGGCTAATCAGACGTTTTCCGATAGAAGCCCCCTCAATGCAACCGGAAGCAGTTGCATCATAATCACGTGGCAGTCATGAGACTTTAGGTTCTGGAACTTTTTCTCTGGCATATTTATTATTCCCTTTATATTCGACGAGAAGCCAGTCGGGACCTTCATACTAAGCAGGCATTCAAAGAAGATTTCCTTCTCTTCTTTGGTAAGAGCATAGCTGGCAGGACCTTCATACTGCTTTGGAGGCATGCCGTCTTTTCCGTGCAAACGTTGCAGGTCCTCCCGTGCCTCAGCTGTATCTTTTGTCTTTCCATACACGCCCAAGAAGCCTAGCAGGTTCACGCAAAGGTTCTTCGTCACGTGCATCACGTCAATTGAAGAGCGGACCTCTAGGTCTTTCCAGTAGGGTAGGTCCCAAAATATAGATTTCTTCTTCCACATGGGTGTGTGTCCCCCAGCGTCATTCAGAACAGCTAGTGCGTCGGGACCCTTTCCAAAGATTACGTGTAAATCATTGACCATAGCAAGTACGTGATCACCGGTACGCATGGCGGGCTTCTTCCGGTGATCTGCCTCGCCTTTGAAATGCTTGCCTTTCTTTCGACATTGATGGTTGGTCGGAAGAAATCGACGATGGCCCAGGTACACATTCTTCCTGCAGCTTCCCAGGTATATACTTCCGATGTCAAGTAAACAGTGCGTGCATGCGTGGTATCCCTTGTTTGTCTGTCCTGAAAGGTTACTGAGAGCGGGCCAATCGTTGATGGTCACGAATAGCAACGCCTTTAGGTCAAATTCCTCCTATTTGTGCTCATCCCACGTACGTACACCGTTTTCATTCTACAGCTGTAAAAGTTCTTCAACTAATGGCCTTAGGTACACATCAATGTCGTTGCCGGGTTGCTTAGGGCCTTGGATGAGAACTGGCATCATAATGAACTTCCGCTTCATGCACATCCAAGGAGGAAGGTTATACATACATAGAGTCACGGGCCAGGTACTGTGATTGCTGCTCTGCTCCTCGAAAGGATTAATGCCATCCGCGCTTAAAGCAAACCATACGTTCCTTGGGTCACGTGCAAACTCAGCCCAGTACTTTCTCTCGATTTTTCTCCACTGCGACCCGTCAGCGGGTGCTCTCAACTTCCCGTCTTTCTTACGGTCCTCACTGTGCCATCGCATCAACTTGGCATGCTCTCCGTTTCTGAACAGACGTTTCAACCGCAGGAACCCTCTTCACCTTCGCAGGAACCCTCTTCCTTGGGGGTCGCCGTCAACATCACCAGGGTCATCTCGTCTGATCAAATACCGTAATGCACCGCATACCGGGCATGCGTTCAGATCCTTGTACGCACCGCGGTAGAGGATGCAGTCATTAGGGCATGCATGTATCTTCTGCACCTCCAATCCTAGAGGGCATACGACCTTCTTTGCTGCGTATGTACTGTCGGGCAATTCGTTATCCTTTGGAAGCTTCTTCTTCAATATTTTCAGTAGCTTCTCAAATCCTTTGTCTGGCACAGCATTCTCTGCCTTCCACTGTAGCAATTCCAGTACGGTACCAAGCTTTGTGTTGACATCTTCGCAATTGGGGTACAACCCTTTTTTGTGATCCTCTAACATGCGATCGAACATCAGCTTCTCCTTTTGACTTTTGCATTGCGTCCTTGCATCGACAATGACCCGGCAGAGATCATCATCATCGGGCACATCGTCGGTTCCTCTTGATCTTCAGCAGCTTCGCCCGTGCAAGCATCATCGTGCACATCGTCTGGTTCCTCTTGATGTTCAGTAGCATCACCATATTCAGGGGCACATAGTTGTCATCGTACTCTTCTTCTTCGCCGCCTTCCATCATAACCCCTATTTCTCCGTGCCTCGTCCAAACATTATAGTGTGGCATGAAACCCTTGTAAAGCAGGTGGGTGTGAAGGATTTTCCGGTCAGAGTAAGACTTCGTATTCCCACATATAGGGCATGGACAACACATAAAACCATTCTGCTTGTTTGCCTCAGCCACTTCGAGAAAATCATGCACACCTGTAATGTACTCGGAGGTGTGTCTGTTACCGTACATCCATTGTCGGTTCATCTGCGTGCATTATATATAATTAAGTGTGTCAAAAATCATTACAGAACATCATGAATAGATAACTAAGTGACCAAATTAATAGAAGTTCATCATCACATAAAAACCAAAGTACATACATAGTTCTCATCTTCAAGCGAAAATCATTACAGAACAACATAAAGCTCTGTAGAGCATCTAAATTAATTAAACCATACATTGAAACTATGTAAAACATTTCAATGCGAAAAAAAATGTGATCATAATCGCAACCAAGTTAACAACTGATCCAACGGCATAATGATACCAAGCCTCGGTATGAATGGCATATTTTCTAATCTTTCTAATCTTCAAGCGCATTGCATCCATCTTGATCTTGTGATCATCGACGACATCCGCAACATGCAACTCCAATATCATCTTCTCCTCCTCAATTTTTCTTATTTTTTCCTTCAAGAAATTGTTTTCTTCTTCAACTAAATTTAACCTCTCGACAATAGGGTCGGTTGGAATTTCCGGTTCAACAACCTCCTAGATAAATAAAATCTATGTAACGTTGTTCAGCATAATTTTCATAAACAATAAATGAACCAATAGTTATGAAAAGATAATATATACCACATCCGAATCATAGACAGGACGAGGGCCGACGGGGGCGGATACCAAAACCATCGCACTATATAAGATGCAATAATAAAAGTAAGAAAATAATACAAGTATCTATCTAAACATACAAGTAAGAATATTTTTCCTTTCAGAAAGAAGATAAGAACAAGAGGCTCACCCCAGTGGTGCCGGCGATGAGATCGGCGCAGGTGATCGACGACGGTGAAGACGGGTACGGGGCGTGATGGACCGCTAAACCTAGACAAATATTGAGGAAAATGGAGCTTGGAGGTCGAGCTTGGAGAGGAGAAAGCTTAAGTAGTGTGGCTCGGGCATTCCATCGAACACCTTGTGTGCATAGGAGGTGAGCTAGAGCACCACCAAGCCCTCTCCCCCTTGGCTGCCAGAAAAAACAGAGCAGTGTGCTCTGCTCTTACGCGAGGGGGTATATATAGGCACCTCATTGGTCCCGGTTGGTGGCGTGAACCGGGACTAAAGGGCAGCCTTTGGTCCCGGTTCGTGGCACCAACCGGGACCAATGGTGGTGGGCCAGGAGCGAGGCCCATTGGTCCCGGTTCGTCCCACCAACCGGGACCAAAATGTCCAGACGAACCGGGACCAATGGCCCACGTGGCCCGGCCGGCCCCCGGGGCTCATGAACCAGGTCTAATGCCACCATTGGTCCCAGTTCTGGACTGAACCGGGACTAATGGGCTGACCCGGCCTCGACCAATGCCCCCTTTTCTACTAGTGAGCGGGGAAGGTTGTACATCCACACAAACACAGGCCAGGTGCTATGTGTGCTTCTCTGGCTGCCAAACGGATTGACTCCATCGGTGCTCGCGCCCAGCACGATGTTCCTTGGATCGTCCCCAAATTCTGGGTATTCGAAGTTCAACGCTTGCCACTGGCTCCCATCCTTAGGGTGACTCAGCATCTTGTGTTTTTTATGTATCTCCGGATCATTTTCGTCATCTTCTCGCCTTTTCTCGTCCCTATCCGCGTGCCAACGCAGGAGCTTTGCTACCTTAGGGTCCGCGAAATACCGCTGCAGACGAGGAGTGATCGGAAAGTACCACACCACTTTTCGAGGAGCTTTCTTCCTCTTCTTGTATCGACTGATGCCGCACACCGGACATATGGTAGACTCCGTGTGCTCGTCCCAATAAATGATGCAATTGTTCATGCACACATGGTATTTCACGTGCGGTAAATCCAGAGGACACACGATTTTCTTCGCCTCCTTAAAACTGGTCGGGCACTTGTTCCCCTTGGGAAGACGTTCTTGCCAGAATGACATGTTCTTGTCGAAGCATGCGTTGGTCATTTGGTGTTTTACCTTCATCTCCAGATCCATGAGCGTTACTTTCAGGCGGGTATCCTTGGGCTTGCATCCTTCATACAATGGACTAACCACGTCTATCTCCAGTTGATCCAGCTTGGCTTTCTCTCGGGCGGCAGCTCTTGCGTTATCCGTCTGCTTGAGAAGCAGCTGTTGAATATGAGGGTCCTGCACCCAGGCCATCGATGGTCCATCATCGTCTGCTCCGGCATCTTCATCTTCATGATCATGCCCTTCGTCTGCTCTGGCATCTTCCTCATCATCATGTCCGGCATCTTCTACATGATGACTGTGTCCTGGAGATTCTTCATCTTCTCGCCCGCCCTCGCCGCGGTTGTCTTGCTCATGCCCTTCCTCATTTCTTGACCGGCCCCCATGGACGACTTCATAATCATTTTCATCACCTTGCCACCGATAGCCATCCATGAAACCACGCAAGAGCAGGTAGTCCTGCACCTTTACGGAATCCGGGTCCATAAGGCTCTTCAGCTTGCATCTTCGACATGGACATCTTATCTCCGTCTCGTTCTTTTGAAGCATCTCAGCCTTCGCGGAGCTCAAAAACCTATTCACGATGCCTTCGGTCATCGTGCGGACCATGATCGCCTGCGGGGTAGAGCAAAACGATATTTTAGAACCAAAAAATTTTTGGCATGACTTTGCCTAAAAATAGGACCAAAAAGAATGCATAGTGCCAAATTCTCGCCGAAACGGGAATGAATCAACATTTCGGCAAAATATTGGCAACTATCGCATTTCAAATACCGGTACCTGCAAACACAAACATATATGCAACACCACAAACATATGCAACACTACAAACATACATAGATCTAGCTAGGCCATAAAAAGTGCATGTGCACGTTGTTGGAGGGACAAAAAAAGTAGATCTACAACATAAAGAAAGCTTTTCCCTTACTTACCAATCAAAAAAAGGTAATTACCACTTAATTTGGATGAATGTATGGTGCAAATGAGGTGACGAGGAGGAGGCAGCCGAGACAAGCTTGAAGGAGGAGGTGGAGAGAATGAAGTGGGGAAAGTGAGTGTGTAGGTGGCTGTCCAAAATATCTAGCTGGTCCTAGGTTACAAATGGCACACCACCTACAAATGCGCCATTAGTAACCCTGGTTATTAATGGCGCACCAGCTGGTGGTGCGCCATTAGTAGTTTTGCAAAAAAAATAGTAGTGGTGCACTGTGTGGCTGGTGCACCATTACTAGTTAAAACTAGTAATGGCGCACTGTGCCCTGGTGCGCCATTAGTATTTTTGGAAAAAAATTTGTTACTAGTGGCGCACGATGGGTCTGGTGCGCCATTAGTGTCTATCACACTAATGGCGCACCAACACATGGTGCGCCACTGCCATATAGTAGTGGCGCACCACATGTCTGGTGCGCCATTAGTGTCCATATCATCTATAGCCCTTTTCCTAGTAGTGTAATTTCAACTTCACCATATCATTGTCCACATCTTTTTTATTTTGCATATCACATAATTCTACAAATGTGTTAAAATGGGACGCGGCATCCTCATTAGGAGTACTGGAAAATTGATCTTTCATGACAAGATTCCACAAAGCAGCATTGATATCACAAGATTCCGCACTAGTGGTGGGAGTAGCAAATAGAGTGCTACATTATTATTGGTATTGCAAAAATCACACAACTTGGTGTTCTCTTGTGTCATCATGACTACGCACTCAAGAACACGAGATTGATCTGACGAGAAAACGGTGAACGAAAAAGATGGCGAATAAAATGGCAAATTGTTGTAAAGTGGGGGAGATGAAAACGAGAGGCAAATGGCAAATAATGTAAATTGAAAGGAGATGAGATTTGTGATTAGGAACCTGATAGATGTTTATGTTGCTCTCCGGCAACGGCGCCAGAAATTCCTTTTGATGTCGCTTGAACTACGTCGGTATTTTCCAAAAGAGGAAGGTATTTTCCGCAGTTATGGAACCCACGTATCAATCCAATAGGAGAACCAAGAAACAATATGTAAGCGGTACTTGCACACAAATAACAAATACTTGCAACTCGAAGATGATTGGCAAGTTGGACCAGTTGTCAATCCCTTTACGGTAAACGGCGTGCGAGATTGGCAAGTTGACTAGATAAAAATAGTGATAGATTGGATAAATATATCTCGAACAAGCGCCAAATAAAAGCAAATAAAAAGTGCAGCAAGATATTTTTGGGTTTTTGACAATATAGATCTGAAAATAAAAGTTGCAAATAGAGGAAAAAGCAAATAGCAATGTAGATCGAAAAGTATATGATAGGAAAATAGACCGGAGGGCCGTATATATCACTAGTGGCTTCTTTCAGAAAATAGCAAACGGTGGGAAAACAATTACTGTTGGAAAATTTATAGAAGTGCAAATACTCATGAGGATATCCAAGACAATGATCATATATAGGCATCACGTCCAAGATTAGTACACCGACTCCTGCCTGCATCTACTACTATTATTCCATGCATCGACCGCTATCCAGCATGCATCTAGTGTATTAAGTTCATGGATAAACGGAGTAATGCAATAAGAACGATGACATGATGTAGACCAGATCTATATATGTAGGAATAGACCCCCATCATTTTATCCTTAATAGCAACGATCAATACGTGCCTTGCCGCCCCTTCTGTCACTGGGAAAGGACACCGCAAGATCGAACCCATCACAAAGCACCTTTTCCCATTGCAAGATAAATAGTTCAAGTTGGCCAAAAAAACCAAATGTCGGAGAAGAAATACGAGGAGTAATCAAGAATGGATATCAAATCAAAGAAAATATGATCATAAACTCACACTTCATCGGATCCCAACAAACACACCGTAAAAAGTCATTACATCAAATAGATCTCCAAGAGACCATTGTATTGATATAAAAAAAGGGAGAGAAAGCCATCTAGCTACTGCCTACGGACCCGTAGGTCTGATATGAACTACTCACGTATCATCGGAGAGGCACCAATGAGGATGATGAACCCCTCCGTGGTCATGTTCCCCTCTGGCAGAGTGCCGGAAAAGGGCTCTAGATTGGATTTCATGGTTCTAGAACTCGCGGCGGCTGGAACAAAATTTCGCCAACTCCCCTAGGGTTTCTGGAATATTGGGGAATTTATAGAGCAAAGAGCCGGTACGGGAAGGCACCCAGGGGGGCACAACCCATCAGGGCGCGCCAGGCCCCCCTAGCGCGCCCTGGTGGGTTGTGCCCACCTCAGGCCGCCTCTCTGGTACTTCTTTAGCCCATCCAGGCCCTTCTAGTCCATAAAAACTCTCCAAACAGTTTCGCTGCGTTTGGATTCCTTTGGTACTGGTATTCTACAAAGTAAAAAACAAGAAAAAAACAGCAAATGTCACTGGGCACTATGTCAATAGGTTAGTCCCAAAAAATGATATGAATTTGCATAAAATGATTGTAAAACATCCAAGAATGATAATATAGTAGCATGGAACAATGTATTGATCCCCTTCTATAAATTATATCTAGGACAAGAGGAATCAACTCCTACCACATGATCGCATACGAGCAATTCAAAAGGAATTGGCAGGATTCTTTGTTCAGCACGTCATACCTAAAGACGAAGAATACCATCGGGAATTGCAATGCGATTTTGGTGGATGATGTTAGGGATCGTAAGAGATGTTATATTGTATATATGCATGATCGTGTACTATATGTAGTAGAGTCGAATAGATATACGAAAACTTGTTGTTCGACCAAGCCCGGAGAAAGAGAGGTCACTTTCTCTCTATATATGTTCATGACGATGTTGTGTAATTAATGGTCCCTTCATTGCTATATGTAGTAACTAGCGTCGAGTTGAATGAACAACATAAATTAAAAAGGAAACCCTAAATGTAAAATAATTGAAGGTTAAACACAAAAAGAAAAGGGGGAAACACAATATGAAACCCCTAAACCCCTCCTTTAAAACAAACAACGTCTGGCAGTTTCTGACGCGTGGCTGCCTTTTAGTCCTGGTTAGAGTTACCAACCGGGACTAAAGGTCCTCCTGCCTGGGCGCCCCACAACAGCCACCTGGACCTCCTTTAGTCCTAGTTCGTAAACCAACTGAGACTATAAGTGGGGGCCTTTAGTCAGGATTGTTCAGTCCCGGTTGCAGAACCGGGACTAAAGACCATCTAGAACCTTGACTGATGCCATGTTTTCTACTAGTGTGAGATGCACATGGAACTGTTGAGATTCACGCGATTAGAGATGCCTTTGCCCACTTAGGAATCTCTTTTCGAATCTACATGAACTAGCTGTTACCCAAGCAGCTACAATATTGTTTTCGCAAAACAAAAAGTAGCTACAATCCTGAACAGGACAAAAATAGAATAAAATAAAATAAATTTGCTAGAGAAATAAAAAATGTTAAAGCAGGAACTTGCATGGAATGTCACTCAATGAGCTTTAGTACTGGAAAGGCCCAAAAATGTGTTAAACTGGGAACTTGCATCGAATTCATCCAAGGAGCAATAGTACTATAGAGAGGCCTAGAAAAATAATAGAAATGTTAAATTAGGAACTTGCATCGAATGTCATCCAAGGAGCTACTTGACAGGTCCAAAAAAACGAGTGTAAGTACGAACTTGCATTGTATGTCACTCAAGGGAGTATTACTACTGTACATGCCCAAAGAAAACAATAAAGATGTTAAATTGGGAACTTGCTTGGAATGTCATGCAAAGAGCTACCGACCATACAGGAGAACCCACAAAAACTATAGAGAGATGTTAAAGTAGGAATGCGCGTCAAATACCGCACAAGGAGCTATAGTACTGGACATGCGTAGAAAAATGAAAGATGTTAAAGAAAGAAACCTGCTTCGGATGTCACCCATAAGCTACTCCCCTAGTTTCAAAATATGGGGCATACTAGTTTGTGGCAAGAAATGAATGCTACTCCCTCCGTTTTTAAATATAAGTCTTTCTAGAGATTCCAACAAGTGACTATATACGAAGCAAAATAAATGAATCTATATTTTAAAATATGTCTACATACATCTATATGTTGTATTCTATTTGAAATGTCTAAAAGGACTTATATTTAAGAATGGTGGGAGTAGAATTTTCCAGAACCGATGCAACCCTGCCTCGGTGGTTATATATAATACTTCCTCCGTAAACTAATATAAGAGCGTTTAGATCACTAGTTTAGTGACTGAACGCTTTTAATTATATTAGTTTATAAAGGGAGTACCTCGCAGAAATTGCTCACCTGGAACAAAGCCGGTCTAGTTGGCATTCAAGGCGTAACGGCTCGTCCCCTTAATCGGAGGGTAACCAACTCCGCATGTAAATATCATTAACCTTCACAGTAAGTCTGTCGTATGGCTTTTCTCTTAATGAAAGGAAATCATGATCAGTATCATTAGACTTATCATAAATTATAAATTAAAATTGTAAATATGAAAAAGTGGTACATTATTTTTGTGTGGAAATAATTAGAGATATTATAGAAGTTCATCAGAAGTACAAGATCTCAAATAAAATGAAAATTATACACTGAGATTCTGAGACGATCGAGCGATCACTAGTGCCGCCAGAATGAGCCGTGGATGCGTCGATGTCACCACTCCCCTACCAAAGTCAGCTTGACCTTGTCTGTCGAGAAGTCTTCGTGCACATGGCCCTAAGGACCAACGTCTTGAAGCCGCAGTTGACGTCGTCGAACCCTTGCATAGATCTGAAACACCTGACATCAAATCTTGCCACATGACGAGAAACCATAAACTCACTTAGCCAAGTAGATAACGGTAATCTACAACAGAGCTCCGTCGACTACATCCAGACCAAGGAACTCAAGGAGGATTCGAGCCCTAAAGACAAACTCGAAGAAGAAGTACCGCCATTCTACCGAGCGTCACACCTATGAGGACTAAAAATCCTAACCTAAACTACTAATCAAAGCGTAGTCACTGGATTCCCTTTCCGCCAATGGCTGCCGAAGCGGGAGGCAGAGTAGAGGGGAATCCACGGGCTCGTTGGTCAATCCTAGAGGAGACAGTTTGTCCTCACCCCCTAGGATTAGGGGAGGACATAAGAGGCTGCAAGCCACGTCGATAAAATGGGGCATATTAGGAATCGGCTAGCTGTTTTTCGGTCAAAAAAGGGCATATTAGTTTGTCCCAAGTTAAAATTTGTAAAATTTTGAAAAGCCTATAAAATATCAATACGTACAACACAAAATAAATATCAGTAGATATTATCGTAAAGTGCGAACCAACCTGTGGTTGGATGGTTAGAGGGACAGTGATATCCCCGGCCCATTAGGGTTCAAATCCAGGTGCTCGCATTATTTCAGGATTTATTTTAGGATTTCCGGTGATGCGCTAGCTTTCAGTGGGAGACGATGTTCCCGACAACGACGAGACGCCTACGGTGACTTCATAATTCTTAAGATGATGTGTTGACTCAGTCTCTCGAAGGTGCTCATAGAGATAGGATGTGCGTGTGTGCGTTCATAGGGGTGAGTATATGAGCGTATGTGTGAATGGTTGGGTTTGTACTGTGTTCAAACAGATATTATCGTAAAGTATAATTTGATGTCATAGATATTAGGTATAGTAAAAGTTAACATATTCGGAGAATATGCGTGGCCTATATATCTAGAATGAAAGTTGGCAACGGTATATACCAAGCTCCAAGTCCTAGTTGAACTCCTGAGATTCCTTGTCAGCTTATTTCGTTTAACAAGGGACCTTATCAGATGTAGATCTAAATCTGTTACTGAAAACATGGGATGGTGCAAAAGTTATGTGAACGGTTTTTAAAGGAGGAGAGACAGCCGGTTAGCTTTATGTCTAAAGTATGCGACGGTGCATGCTATGAAAGGTTTATGTAAAGTAGGAGGGAGAAGAGAAGAGAAGGGCTATTTTATTGGTGATGACACGGCCTTGACCCCAAGTCACCGCGGTCGTCTCCTGCTCAGCTCACCCACCCACCCCTCTGCATCCTTTGCTTGCTCTCGTCGTTCTACAAATACCCATTGACAGGCACAGCTTGGACACACACTCCTCTTCTCCCCTACATGCGTACATTTGCAGTCCAGAACAGCCCCAGTTGATCCTCTCTCGTTCCCACAACCCACCTCGTTCGTGTCGCGCTCAATGTCGTCGAGCAGTAGTCCTAGCTCACCCACTGTGGCAAATGCTTCTCCTCCGACAATGACCACCATGAAGCTCAAGATGGATGCCAGGCTGCTAGCACTGGCCTGCTCTGGCTCTTTCCATGATCTGGAATCACTCCTCAACAGGACACCAGCCGCCTGCACCTCCGGAAGCTCGGCGGCACAGCCACCCGCTCTTTACGCGGTTACCTTTGGAGGTGATACTCTTCTCCATGTGGTCGCTGCTAGCCATGGCGACTCTGAGGACTTACTGAACAAAGCCAATCTCGTCTACGGCAAGGCACCCAGCCTCCTCTTTGTGGAAAACAATGGGGGAGACACACCCCTGCACTTTGCTGCACGGGCGGGCAACTTCCCAATGGTGTCTCTTCTCATTGATCTTGCCAATGGTCATGGCATTAACAATGGTAAAGGGCTGCTGGAGACACAAAACAAGCTCAAAGAGACAGCCTTGCATGAGGCCGTCCGCATTGAGAACAATGATATGGTCAACTTGCTCATGACCCATGCTCCAGAGTTGGCCACCATTCCTGCTGAAGGTACTTCGCCATTGTATCTTGCCATCTTAATGGAAAATAAAATCGTTGCCAAAACACTCTACGAGTTGAGCAGTGGGGTTCTTTCATACTCTGGACCGAATGGACAAAATGCGTTGCACGTTGCTGTTCAGTGGAGCCAAGGTACCAACTTTAATCTGAATTTCACCTACCATTATTAGATATATGTAGTACTCCCTCTGTATCAAAATAGAAGACGTTTTTTGAGACTATGATAGTCCTGAAGACCTGTCATCTTTTGTGGGGGCGTAACCCTTATAATATGATTTCGTTAATGAGATTTAGGTGAACTCCTGTCGCAATAAAAGGAAAAAAACGATTCAAATTATGTGAAAGATGTAAAATTTAGATATTCCATAATGTTATTCGACCCAGAAGATGTATTGTATGCAACAGAGAAACTACTTTATTTCGCCCATACTGAATCGATTCTGATACCATACAAAACTTGGAGAAGAGGTGTATGAAGAGACTCTGTTTCATTTCATCCAGTTTGCAACTTTTTGACCACCAATAAACAAAGTTAGTAGACCAAACATGTCAACTTCATGAACCATAACACTCCACTAACCACCGTGTGCAAAAATCTAGTGCGCATGACCTTGACTTTGTATACTGATGCATGTACACATTTCCTTTAGCATCCTTTCATAGTGCTTTTTTGCTCCCTAATATTGATTGGTTTAACGGAAACACACCACTCGCAGATATCACGAAGATGTTGTTAGAATGGAACAATGACCTTACACTACAAGGGGATGCAAACGGAAGTATACCTCTTCAGTTTTCCATTGTAGCTATTCCGTGTCAAGAAAAAGAGACAGCCAACCCATATGTTTAGAATTATTGAAAGTCAATCCAGATGTACTGTATCAACCAGACCGCAATGGATCATTCCCGACACACGTGGCTGCATCCGTTGGTGCAACATCAATCATCACTGATTTTCTTATGAAGTCACACAATTGTGCTGGCTTGCTTGATGCTAGGGGAAGGACATTTCTTCATGTTGCTGCTGACAGAAAGAAAACAGCGATTGTCGACTATGCTTGTCGAAACATATCGCTGTCATGGATTTTGAATATACAAGACAAAGATGGGAATACTGCACTCCACATAGCTATAAGAAAAAGAAGTATGAGAATGTTTTGTTCTCTATTAGGGAATAGACAAGTACACCTGAATTTGATGAATGAGAAAGGGGAGACTCCATCAGATATAGCACATCAAAATCTTCGTAAAGAAATGGGATCTATCAAGGGGGTAATATATATGAGCCTTTTAAATTTAAAACACGGCGTTGGAGGTGAACAAGAGTAATTGAGGTTTGCATTGTTTAATATTTATTATTCTAATTTTGTAGGAAAATGAACCAGAAATACTCAATGTACTCAAATATATCGGTGCTAAAAGGGGTATTTCTCACCAGGGTTTCTTGAATGAATATGATACTGACCAAGCAAGACAGGATGAAATACATTTCTTGAGTCAAATGAAAGAGGGGACACAAAGTCGATGTGTTTGCTCTGTTTTAATTGCAACCGTGACGTTTGGTGCAATGTTCACCATGCCTGGAGGTTATAGAGATGAGGATCACACTCATGCAGGGTCACCAATTCTTGCTGGAACGTTTGCTTTTGGTACATTCTTCATGGCCAACACACTTGCCTTTGCTTTCTCAATCACAGCTACAATTTTTCTCATGTTTTCTGGAGATCCAACGGTACCCCTTGGGATCCGGAAAGTGCTATTTCGAAGGTCCAGCCCCATCATATTGATTTCAGTAATCAGCATGACGCTTGCCTTCGCATTTGCTGCAATTATCATGTTATTTCCAGTTGCTCCTATGTCTGCAGTAGCAGTAACTTTCAGCATTGTTCTCATAATGGTGTATAACTCTTGGGAAGCAGCAGTCAAGTCTATTTTTCTGTTCGCAGCACTCTGTAAGAGAAAGGGGATATGGTACGGGATAGTCTGGGCATCCCCATTTGCAGCATTCTTATTCTGGTTATCTGTGTCTGAGGTCTGTTCAATTGCCCTGAGGAGTCACATCGATAGCAAGGTGGGACCACCGGCACAACCACCGACACCATTTGCTTGAAGAGGGTCAAATACACGTATATTACATATATGTAGCATTACTATCTCTTGTAACCGTGGATGTTCTCACACTACCAGTTGGAGATTTAGACATTTCTTTTTTCAACAGTCTATGTGCTTGTACCAGTGTAAACAACTATTGATGTATTTGCTGTCTTGTCCGGATTATATGTATCGTCTAAGGTAATAAATTTAAGGAGCTATATTATTTTCTGTTATGAATTGATTTTTTAACAGTATTTTGAGTATACATTTTTCTAAACTGTTTGCGGAGCCTTGAAATTGCGGTCATGCCAGCTCAGCTCAGCGCACCTGTACATGACAACTTGTAAAATTTGCCATGCCATCTATGACGCAAGGGAAAGACTGGAAGTTGAAACCAATCGCAGATCGTTGGTTTCTTCAAAATACAAGGTTAAAGCTTTGAATAAACTCACAAAAATTACGAACCAGGACAAATTTTACATGTCCAAACAAGTGTCCAGCAGCAGTCCTCTAGCAACAATGCATGATGATCTATCAAGTTGACTGCCGGTTATGTATGACATTTGAACAAAAACCCATCAACATGGGGTGCAAAGGATTCGGATTAAAGCCAGAGCAGAGCTGCAACCACACCGCTGCTTGCAACTTCTATGCAGGTGTGTCAGCTCGCTGTCTCCACTTGAGTGCTGTCTTTGTCGCTTCTCTTGCGCTTCCTAACCCTCTTCCTCTTCGCCTCACCATCAGCCTTAGGACCCTGACATGTACTCATTAGTGCTCGTGCTTGTTAGATACATGTGCTTCCGGTGTAGAGTCATGCACATCCCAGTACAACTGAAATCAGGAGCTACAGCACAACAAAAAATGTGCAATGAGCTTCAGTAGCCTATCTAAGATCTAAGTTGTTGAATTATCTCTTATACATCCTACTCTCAGTTCTACACCTCAATATAAGCCATGCAACTCCAAGCTTGGTGTTGAAACATTGCGTTAGGCATGTATAATCTGCGTGTTTCCAGTATTATTACATAAAGCTTACAGATGTAAATACTGTCTAGCGATTATTAATTACCTGATTTTGAGCAGCTGACGGTTGGGGCTTTGGTTTCTTTTTCTTGCAAGAGAGTGGGTTTGGGCCCTGCAGAAGGACACACATCAGCATCTCATAACTCCAAATATTAGTGATGCCCACTAAACATGCATATGACGAATATCCTGAAAAACAGTTTATGTAATTATAACCTTTGCTCTGTTCCTTTTAAACTTGCTTTTCTCTGCCACTCCATGTGCATTTCCATCGACATATGTCTTTCCTTCCGATGACGCCTTCAATAGCTTCTTAAAATCTGATTTTTTCCATATGAACACGCTTCTCCTCATCCAACTGAGCAAACTTGCGTTGCTGCATGGATGGTTGCTCAATACACAAGGAGTTCTTCAGACCGTATATCACAGGAACACAAGGAACCTGCAGAAAAGAAAAACATGCATGAACAAACTGCTGCACAAAAACTTTATAAGATAAGATGGAAAAATATATTTGTTTCTGTTGTTCCCGTTAGATAGATGATATGATACTTGTCGGTTGTATTAATGTCCCTGAGCAAATTCTTGCACAAATAAAATCCAGGTGATAACACGGTAAAAGTAGAATGCTACAAAAGCATAGCAAATATTCATACCTCTCGCAGCTTTGCCCGGAGACCAGAATCCTGGGTGGCAACAAAGTAGTTCTCCGGATTCTTATCACCAACCAGGGACAGGATACAATCCACAGCACTGACCACTTTGTCATGCTCTCAACTGAAGACACAAATAAAATTCCAGACGACAAACAATCAGCGCCTCCGCAAGTCACGATACTGCAAAGCTATCCTCACTGAATGTAGTAGTACTATGAATACACTCATCACATCAACAGAAGTCTCTCTCAAAAAAGAAAAACACATCAGCAGAAGTCAATTGAACAATCTGTGTTGCAAACACCGGTAAAGCTACCATTCCTGAAGGACTGAACGTAGTAGTAGTAGTACTTCATACAAACTGAAAGAACAAAACCAATGCGCACAATTCTGGTACACGTTTTTCAGTTTGGCCATGAAGGTTCCTAGTTGGAAAATGGAACCAGGCTAACCAATGTGAGCTGATTCCAATATATTGTTTGCAGTTGGTAATATCGGAGGCAAACAAAACAGTGCCAGTTTACAGGATAAGCACAAGGAGGGACGTTCTTTTTTTTTTTTGAAACGAGTAGGAGGGACGTTCTGATTAACGAGCAGTTCAAATTGGTGGGTTTTCAGACAGCCCAAACCCAGATTGGCTCTAATTCTATCAGGTACTTCCTTCGTTCCAAAATAGATGACCCAACTTTGTTCTAACTTTAGTGCAAATGCAATTTCATACCAGAATTTCAAGACTGTAAATAAAACAAATAAAAAGAGGAGGATAGAAGAGCACCTGGCGGTGGCGAGGAGCTGGGTGGCGTCGAAGGCATGGGAGTGGGACTTGCCGAGGCGGCGGAGCTCGGCCTGGACGCACTTGGAGGTGAAGAGAGGGGGTGCCCTGGCGGCGGAGAGGAGCTCGTGGAGTGCGACGTCGGCGGGTAGCAGTTGGTGGACCGAAGCAGGTGGAGTAGAACTTGACCACCTTGCGGTGCCGCGACCGCCTCTTCACCCTCATCGCCGGCAGGCGGGCAGGCGGCGGCGACCGGAGGTGGCTGCTGCGCGTCGGGTGGAGTTGGAGGAGGTGGCGAGGGCGGGACCTCCTATGTGCCGCTCTTTGCGGCGAAGAGACGCAGTTTCGCACAGGCGGCCTCTGACTGGGCCGGCCGACTTCGCTGGGAATCGATCCAGCGATCTCATGCCGCCAACGACGAACTGCAACCAGCTTAGCTAGCGTGATTTTATGATTAGGCAACAGCGTCAACCTATAAGAACCAATAAGCAGCGCAGATCCAAATTAATTTTAGAATTTTGAAAGCAGTTTTTTTTAAAAAAACTGAGTGTTTGTGAAACGCAAACACTGTCCAAATTTGCGATTTGTTTTACAAAATTGAAACACTTTTCGAAATCATGAACATTTTTTTCTGAAAACAGGAACATTTTTTAAATTCCAAAATGAAAATTGTGCAAACGCGAACATTTTTTAAAACTCCCGAACAAAAATTGAAAACACGAACAACTTTTAGAAAATTTTGAACAATTTTGAAAAGGGAACATATTTTTAAACACAAAAAATTAAACATGAACATTTTTTGAAAATGGGAACATTTTCTGAAAAGTTGTGAAATTTTTTAGCAGAAAAATTCCGAACATTTTTTAATATGTGAATATTTTTGTATTTATGAACAAATATTGTAAACACTATCTTTTTGAATATTGATCGATTTTAGAAAAATAATCTTTCTTGAAATTTCAGAACATTTTTCAAACTAAAATAACGTTGAAAAATATAAAAACAAATAGTACATGAACAATGTTTAAAAGTGCGAACATTTTTCGAATTTACGAACAAAATTTGAAAACACAACCTTTGTTGAATTTTGATCATTTTATAAAACCACAAACTTTTTTAATTTTAGAACATTTCTGAAAGATGCGAACAAAATTTGAATTTTCTGAACTTTGATGAATTTCTGAATTTTACTAAACTAAAATATTTTGTAAAAAACGAACAAATTTTGGAAAAGGCAAACATGTTTAGAATTTTCGAACATTTTTTCAACAAGAAAATGAAAATGAAAAAAATAGGAATGAAAATAAACAAGGAATCTAAAAAACATCAAAAGGAATGAAAAAGAAACAGGAAAAAACGAAAATGAAAAAGGAACAGAAAGAAAACATGGTTCTGGATTTCTAGAAGGTTCACAAAACCGAAATAAACCGGCTGGAAACCCGTGGAACATTCCCAAAACCGGAAACAGAAAGGTTTGCCTGCAGTCATGAGATGGGCCGGCCCTAATCGCTCGATGCGCATCTCTGCCTGTGTGTTGCCGCGACAATTTGCCGCAACGTGCGGCAAATAGGAAATTCCGGCGAGGGCTACGGGTTTTTCGTCTTCACCGCGTGCGTGCTGGGCCGGAGGAAATCTGTTGTGGGCTGGGCCCACTTCGTGGGGAAAAATGCGCCAGCGGGGAAATAGCCTCTTCGTGGGGAAAAAATATAAATAGCCTCTTCGTGGGGGAAAATGCACCCGCGGGCTTACCGCGAGAGCTATATCCCGCTCAATGCAGGCAGGATGGATGCAAGTCTCTCGTTCGAAGGATTTCCTGCGAGCTAAAGTATTTTTTTAACGCAGTTCAAACATAGACGCTTGTACATATGCATGTATACTCACATCTATAAATATGCGCACGCACATCCTACCTCGATGAGTATCCTCGAGAGACTGAGCTGACACATACATTGAAGATAACGTTAGAAACGCCTTCAAAGTCGATGGAAACATGCCTCTCGCGGAACGCGAGTCGCGGGAAGGCCTAAAATAAAGTCAGGAAAACGCGAACACCGGTATCAAGTCTAGTACTTCAACTCTGCTAGACTGGGGATAGCACTGTCCTCCTAGCCATCGAGCTACAGTATTGGGGAGTCCATATTCATGCCTACCTCGCTTGTTGTTTGCTGCTCGCTTCGGTTTCCTTTGTATTTTTTCCTGTTTTTTCACTGATTTTCTCATTTCTTTCTCCGATTTTTCATGGTTTTTTACTTTCTTTCTTTTTATTTGTTTTCTTCTTTCTCTGCTTTTAACTTTTTTATCTGTTTAATATTTTCTTCAGTTTTTCCGTTGTTTTATATTATTACTTGATTTATTATTATTATTTTAGCTTCTCTATTAGTTTCATAGTTTCTATTTTTTTGCACCGGTTTCAGTTTTCTTTCTTTTGTCAACTTTCATTAGATTTTTCTTCTCTCTTTTCGTATACAACACGTATATATTTCTGTAAGAGAGTAACATTTCTTACAATTAGCCGTATCATTTTCGTATACAATTAAAATATTTTTCTGTGCGTTGATTTTTAAATACATTGCTAACTTTATTTTTAAACATACATTTTAATGTAAATCTTTCAGGTAAACAGTCAATATTTTTCACATACATAAGGGTCATTTAAAAAAATTGACATTTTTCACATACATTATTAACATTGTTGAAAATTTATATTTTCTTATGTCTCCATTTATCCATACAAATTACTCATTTCTCATATACACCTTAGCATTTTCGAAAACAAATGATTAACAATTTACAAAATATTTTATGTCTACATTTTCACACATATTGTGTATTCTTTTTACTAATCAACATTTTTATGTAAATAACTAAAATTCATGAAATACTTGATTTACATTTTTCTAAACATATGATTTTTATGTATAATTTTGACATACAAATTTAACATTTTTTCTATACATCAGAGACATTTTTATGTACACGCACGATCAACATCTGTTTTAAGCATAATTTTGTAATATGATGTCAATTTTTCTATATATTGTATATTTTTCTTATACATAAAAAATATTTTTTGTATACACGTTTAAAAAATTTTAATACATGATTAACATTTTTTCATATATATGTTCGGATGTCAATTTTTTCATACACATTATAAAATTTTCATATACATTAGAAACATTTTTTTATACATGATTTATATTTTTCTAACACTACTAGAGAAATGGCTAGCCACAACTCTAATTTGTGGCGTGTCATTTCCAATCAACGCCACCACAATTTCTTATAAATAGTGATGATATTGACATATTTAGTACGCTAACTTTACAATGTTAGTGCCATCGTTGCTTTTTTTCTACCATGCCACAGTTTGTTGGCCAATCTGTACGGACCAGTCTCAAGTTTGTCGACATTGGATTTCTACAAACATCATAGGTAATTAGTCTAGTGGCGGTATTGAATTTTTATAAAACGCCATAAGAATATTTATTTTGTATATATTATTAGTTCAGTTTTTTATTATAGAGTCATTATTATTCTTTTTGGGACTTTTAGTTGTTACATTAATAATATTTATTTCGAAACTAATATTATTCCGAGTATTTTTATTGTTAGTTTGAGACTGTTTAATGATTTTTGAGATATTTTAGTTATTAAATTAAAATGTATATTTTGAATATATTATTATTTTGAGTATTATTATTATTTATTTTAAATTATTTTTGAGAGTTTTAGTTATTGATGTTAGAATGTTTATTTTGAGTCTTGTTATCATTTTTTGAGAGATTTTTTATTAAAGATGGAATAATTATTTTTGAGTTTAATTATTTATTTTCTGTATTTTACTTTTTGGATTCTTTTTATTGTTTTCTGTGTCTTCTATTGATTTTGCATCTCAGTATTTTTGGAACTTTTATTATTTTTCCGAGTCGGGCCTATTGGGCCTAGCCCAATGTTACGTCCGACACTGTCGAGCCAAAGGGGCCACGCCCCCTCACTTCACTCGCCTCCTCCTCTCGATCCCCTCCTTGTCGCCCTCTCTCAATCCCCTTTCTACCAATGGTCATCGCCGAACGATTTCCGGCCTCCTCCAGTCCTCAGGTACACATCTAGACCTCCCTCTCTCTATGCCGGATGAAATAGGCCTTTTGGATTCATTTCCGAGCCGAGGTGTGATTCCCATCGCTAGTGTTTCAGCGATGGCGACAGAGACGGCGGCAGGCGACGGTGACTGAGTAGACAGTAGGCAACAACTACCCTTGGCTCCAATGCTAGGTGAGCATATCCCTCCGAATTTTTTTTGGTACATGCCCTATAGGCAGCTTCGAGGCTCCTGGTGACCTCTACACCGTGGAGCTCGAGAAAAGGCCAAGACCTAGATGGGAGGAGGTGGATGGGATCATTTCCTTGCCCATAATGGTCTCACTGTGGGTGAATTGATCTGCTTCTTCTTCAGAGGAAGAAGACCCAAGGTTTATGTTATCTATATCTCGACACGGATGATGATGATGATGATGATGATGATGATGATGATGATGATGATGATGATCATGATGATGATGATGAGGACCCATTTGACGATGCAGTTGTTGGGTTCTACGGTATGGTGCGTCGACTGCAAATTAAAATTTTCCTACGCGCAGAACAATCAGGAACATGCTACGGGAATGGACGCATTTGGAGGTGAAGAGCGGGGGAGCACGGGCGGCGGAGAGGAGCTCTCAGAGGGCGTCGGCGGCGGGGAGCAGTTGGTGGACGAGGAGGTGGTGCATGAATGTGTCGTCAACGAGCACCTTGTAGGGCTCGCAGAAGCCGAAGCAGGTGGAGTAGAACTTGACCACCTTGTGGTGCCGCGACCGCCTCTTCACCCTCATCACTGGCCGGCGGGCAGGCGACGGCCGGAGGTGGCTGCTGCGGTGTCGAGTGGAGGTGGAGGAGTCGCGAGGGCTTTGGGGTTTCATATCCACCGCGTGTGTGCATGCTGGGCCGGTGTGGGCCGGGCGGACTCTGTTCCCGGGCTGGGCTGTGTACTGCGGTCCGCGTTCGTCATTCCCAAAATTTTAAAACAAAACAAATAGGCCATTTTCGTGTAATTGCTCTACAGGAATGTATGTAGTGCACCCACTCTTGTAATGCGTGTTACTGCTGCACCGGATCCCGTAGTATATTTTAAAATATATTTATAAAATCTGAAAGAAATCTAGCATATTGACACGTCATCAATATATGTTGTTATAAAATTTCGTATGAAAATTTGAATTATTGGTTGAGATACGAAAGGAACATATTTAACATCAATGTGACAATGAGCCAAATCTATAGCCCAAAGTACATTATGTACTCCCTCCATCTCAAAATAAGCGTTTTAACTTTATATTAGCTCTAGTATAAAGTTGTACTATGTTTGAGACAGTTATTTTGGGACGGAGGGAGTATTATTCAGTGTCGAACTTGTCTTCTCTTCAGAATTTTTAGAATGTTTATGAACCCGTGCAACAGATATTCTATCACTGCTGCCTTGATGTTTTTGTGTGTCAGAAACAGTTTTTTCTTCGCGGGGAATGTTAGAAAACAGTTGCACATTGATCTACGACCAATCTGCAATCTTGATTCTCATAACTGTTGTGTGTGGATCATGACATCTCGACGGTGAGTTATATCCCTTGTCTCTGATCTCGGCATCCTCTTCGATCGTTCATTGACAGCCACTAACACACAGCCATCCATCCACATCGCGTTACCAAAATTTCTCCTCCACTGCCTGCCTGCTGGCTGCTATGCCAGCGCATACGTACTTGGGCCGGAGAAGTTACACTGTTAGAAAGAGAGAGTGTGTGTGGACAACAACGCCAACGGATCGTTGGATCTCCTCCATTAGTAAGCGAGTCCCAGAATAACAGGCACATCCATTGGTTGTTTATTGGCCTAGGATCTACCTCCAACGCCCACAAATTCTTGTTTAAAAGAAAACAAAATTCATACAAATTCATAAATCATCACTGGCAATTTTGGACATGAAAAAATAGACGTAGACACCCCCTTCGCTATGAGACACAAGTGCACCCAAGCGTTAGGGTTTCCCCTCCCTTTCGTCGCTGCCGCCGCTGATGTGCCTTGTCTCTTGTGGTCTTGTGGTCTTGATGAGAGGGCTATGTTTTTAGTATTCAAGAAGGCAACGCAGCGACGGCTCCCTGAAGACGGAATGAAGTTCTCCCACACCTAATCCACATCCCGCGGTGTTTCTAGCGTTGTTGAAGGGCATGTGGAGATTTGTCTCTGATGGATCTCGTTACATTCAGTTGGCATTTGTCTTCGGCGGTTTCGCTTGGATCCGGGCATCTGGCATTTGTTTGTGTGTCTACATGTTGGACTCTATCGATCTACGCTTCTCTTGGTCAACGGCGGTTGTTGCTAGGGTGTGTTGGTCTTGTGGGGTCTTAGCACGACGACTTCTCGTATATCTATTACAACAAGTTTTGCCTGACTCTGATGGGGAGGGGCAATGAGGGGGTGAACCTTCGGCTCACTCCAATGCATGTAGACTACATATTTGAATGTAATTTTTTACTTTTTAGATGTTCTTTGTGCTACATTTGCAGTGAATGAATAGATCGGAGGTTTTTCCCGAAAAATGTTTGAAGTTGAAAAAAAGAGGTCGTGGAAATGTACCAGTGCTAGGTCTTGTTTTTAGGGTCCATCAGAGGAAAAGCCAACAACGAAGATGGACGGTAAATTGGATTCATGGTTTGCGAGTGAAGATATATATCTTCTAGTTTAAACCATCGGAAAAAGGTAGTGTGCTATAGCGCGGTTAGCACATTATAGCATGTACCAAATTGTCTCACTAAATAAATTAGTTTACAATGTCTTGCTAATAGCACGCTATAACACGTTATAACACGGTAATAGTGTAATTTAAGGGGCAACCATATTTTATATAGGGCGCTATTTTTAACCGTAGTTTAAACTTGTATGATCTTCATGATGTCATCATCGCTCTTGTTTTCCCAGTGCATGCACGCATATGTGGCCTAGCTACTATGGACGACACGTATACACCACAAACTCAAACTGTGTGCGGTGTACTCAACCTGGTATCATTTTGTTTTGAGCAAAATCCATTATGTATCATGTATACGCGCAAAAACTCTTCGATCTCCACTCGATCGGCCTGGGCCTTGAGAGAATCTCTAGCCGTGCCTCCAACAGGCCGCCTCTAGCCGTTTTTTTGACCGCCGACGTAAAAAAACGGCCCAGTCAGGCCCACAAGACCCAGGTTTTCATCTGTTTGGGTCGAAACTTGCGCCGGCGGATCCAGGCCGAACCCGGCGCTTGTGTTGCCAGCAGGCTCGCCTCCCTCGCCCGCTGCTGCGCTGTCGGAGGATCCCGCGAGGATGTCGTGGTGCACCATCGAGTCCGACCCCGGTAAGCGAGTAATCTCTCACCTTTACTTCGATTTTCCTTACCTGGATTAGTTGTTTGTGCTTGGATTACATGCTTCCCTAGCTCTGGGCGGGTTATCCCATCAGTGGCGTGCTTACTTATTTGGGTTGGATGGCCTGCCTTTGGGATTTCATCAATCGAGCTGTGAAGGCAATGAACTTTCAGTATCTGCTGCACTTGTGAGAATCAGACTAGTAGACTAGTAAGTTTTCTGTGTTGGACGGCCGAGTGCTATTTGTTCGCTCATTGGTGTGAAGGCCCGCTCCTATTTTATTTTCATCATATAAGTCCATAACTTAACCTGAATTTGATTCGGCTAGGGATCCTTGATTCCATACCTCCCACTGTACATGACCAGTTGTGAAGAAAGCTCTGAGTCAGTTGCGCTGCTCAGCAACAGCAACTTGTATTTCTTGCAGGGAATAAAACATCTACCATGCTAGTTTAAGTAAACCGCTGGTTATACCCGTGCTTAAGTTGTCGTCCTTTATGGATAAAAAAATCATAGGGAACTCTGTATCTTGTTAGTATGATGTCTTTGTTCTTTGTTCAGACTAATAGTTGGATGCAATCCATTGGCGATCAATTGGAAGTATCGTGTATTACTATCTCCCTTCAAGATGAAGCTGCCTTTTTCACAGCCGCGGCCTTCGCCACCTTGGCGATCTTCTTCTCATCCCTTCTCTCCTTATCTTTCTTGTAGTGTTCAATAGCCTTTGCAGTGCTTGGACACGAACTGAATTGAGTACATGGTAGTAGTCCCTGACAGGAATGTCATTCTCTGTAACTGTCAACCCTGTTGGAATATACGTGTAGTAGAAGTTGTATAGGGATAGAGTCTGTTTAAATTCCGTATCCTGTTCTATCCTTTCTTCTGCTTCTCGATCTCCCTGTAACGACCGATCTGGTCGATCGATCTCCTCCTGTAAACTTGTGTGCCAAGGCTTTGCCTAATATATACATGCGGCCCGAGACAAAGGGTTCTATGCTTCCCAAAACACTTTTACATGGTAACAGAGCCTCTTCCTCATCCAATCGAGAGAGATTGCATCTAGCTACCTTCGCGACCGAGACTATGTCCACCACCACCGCAGCCATGATCCCAAGCACCATGGGTGCGCTCACCACCACCTCATCCTCCACCTTTGCATCATCTTCCTCCTCCGACCACAACACCACCTCTCTCGGATCGCCACCACAGGAGAAGCTTACGCGGGGCAACTTCTTGCTCTGGAAGGCCATTGTGCTCCCGCAGATCAGAGGCGCCCAGATGGAGCACCACCTCGACGCGACGAGCCCACCACCACCGGCTACCCTCACCATCACCAAGGACGGCAAAGACGAACAAGTCGTCAACTTTGCGAGATCCCTCTGGTATGCACATCAGCAACACCTCCAAGGATACTTAATGGGTTCACTTTCCCGTGAGATTCTTGCTCAGGTCACCACGCTCCAGACGCCGGCCGAGGTGTGGCGCACCATCCACGCCATGTTTGCTGCACAAAGTCAAGCCCAAGCGATAAACACTCGCATCGAGCTCACCAACCTCAAGAAAGGTAACATGTCCATGGCTGATTATCTTGGTAAAATCAAAAGTTTCACTGATGAGGTCGCAAGCACGGCTGCGGCCCTCTCTGATCCCGAGATTGTCTCCAAAATCCTTGCCGGCTTGGACATGGAGTACAACCTGGTGGTTTCTGCACTTGCCGCCAGGGTGGAACCCATCACCGTCCAAGAACTCTACAGCCAATTGCTCAGTTTTGATGCCCGCCTCACCCTCCTCCATGGCGGCGACCTGCGGCAATCCTCTGTCAACTCCGCCTCTCGTGGCCGCGGCCGTGGGCGCGGTCACCAGGGGCAGCGCGGCGGCGGGCGCGGACGCGGCGCCTCTCCTGGCGATGGCGCACGCTCTGGTGGGGGCTCTGGCCCCCATGGCGGGGGCGGCTACAACAACAGCGGCAACAGCGGCGGCTTCAACAACAACAACGGCCGCCGCCCTCCTTCACGCCCGCGCCCTCGATGCCAGCTCTGCAAAAAGTCTGGTCACGAGGTGATTGACTGCTGGCATCGCTACGACGAGGATTTTGTGCCCTCGGATCGCCATGTTGCTGCTGCCATGCGTGAGCAGGGTGGAGACGGCGTCTGGTACGTCGACTCCGGCGCTACGGATCACGTTACAAACGAGCTCGAGCAACTTGCCCTACGTGAGCGCTACCATGGCGCCGATCAGATTCACACCGCTAGTGGTGGAGGTATGGATATTTGTCATATCGGTCAAAGTTCTATTAATTCCCCTACACTTAAACGCAATCTTGTTCTTAGAGATGTGCTTCATGTCCCTCAAGCTGACAAAAATCTTGCATCCATGTCTCGACTAGCCACCGGCAATAATGTTTTCTTTGAAACTCACCCTCGTTATTTTTTCATCAAGGATGGGGCAACGAGGGAACTACTTCATCACGGTAGATGCGTTGGAGGGCTCTACCCCATTCCATCCGGAGCACTAGGTCGCAAGCGTCGTCATGCCTACTCCGTCATCAAGCCCTCTTTGGCACGGTGGCATCAACGATTAGGACATCCATCTTCGATTATTGTCAAACAAATAGTCAATAAAGACAAACTTTCTTTGTCTCCTAGCCCAGTTTGTGAGTCTGTGTGTGAAGCTTGTCAATGTGCCAAAAGCCATCAGCTTCCTTATCCCAAGTCAACTAGTGTGTCTCATGCTCCGTTAGAACTTATTTTCAGTGATGTATGGGGCCATGCCCGAGATTCTTTTGGTCGAAAAAAATATTATGTCAGTTTTATCGATGATTATAGCAAGTTCACTTGGATTTATTTGCTTCGGTACAAATCTGAGGTTTTCTCTATTTTTCAAGAATTTGAGAAACTTGTTGAGCGCCAATTTGATAGAAAAATCCTTGCCGTCCAAAGTGACTGGGGAGGGGAGTATGAGAAACTCCACTCTTTTTTCCATAGCATTGGGATTGCCCATCATGTATCTTGCCCTCATGCTCATCAACAGAATGGCTCTGCTGAGCGTAAACATCGCCACATTGTTGAAGTTAGTCTTTCTCTGTTAGCTCATGCTTCTATGCCCCTCAAGTATTGGGACGAAGCTTTCATCACTGCCACCTATCTTATCAATAGGCTCCCTAGCAAAGTTATTGGGAACACTACTCCTTTAGAGCGTCTCTATCATCAGAAACCTGATTACAACTATCTCAAGATATTTGGGTGTGCTTGTTACCCAAATTTGCGTCCCTACAATCGTTATAAACTTGAGTTTAGATCCACACAGTGTATCTTTCTTGGCTATAGTAATCTTCATAAAGGTTATAAGTGCCTTGAGATCTCTACCGGACGCATCTATATTTCTCGAGATGTTATTTTTGATGAGACACTCTTTCCGTTTTCCAAATTGCATCCTAATGCGGGCGCCTTGCTTCGTGCAGAGATTGCCCTTCTCTCTGATCCCACAACATTATCTGATAGTGGGGGAATTAAACGAACGCGATCATATGCAAAAATCCCATGACAATTTCGATTCTGTTGATGCTATTTGTGCAAATTTACCCTGTCATTTTATGTGTGAAGAAAAAGACAGGATGGGCACGGAAAATGCGGCGGATCCGGCTGACAGCGGGCGATCCGAGGCTGATTCGCCCGCCCAGCCTGCCGCACCTGGCGGCGTGCGATCCCAGGTGGATCCTCCCGTGCGCCTGGCCTCATCTGGGCTGGTGGCCGACCAGGCTGACCGGGTGGCGCCCACCGGTCCCGCGGCGTCACCTCGCGCCAATCCTGCTGCGCCGTCACCGGTTGTGTCCCCACGCGCTGCCAGCCCATGTGCGGGGGGGAATGAATCGGATGACGCGGCACGGGTCCGTGGGTGCGGGTCGGACCCCACGTTGTCTGGGCGTGGGCCCCTGGCGGCGGATGCAACGCACGCTGATTCGCTGCATGCGCTGCGCAGATCCTCCTCGGATCAGGAGCCTGAGCCGGGTGAGCTGCTGCATGGATCCGCCTCGGATCACGTGATGGCTGGATCTTCTGTGGCAGCGATTTCTCCTCGGCAAACACGGTCTCGGTCAGGTATTGTCAAGGAAAAACAGTACAACGATGGTACAATAAGGTATGACAAAATCAAACGTGCATTCCTTACCACCACCGGTGAACCACTAAATTTGGATGATGCTCTTGCTAATAAGAATTGGAAGGAAGCTACGGATAGTGAATATAATGCACTTATGAAAAATAAGACTTGGCACTTGGTTCCACCAAAGTATGGAAACAATGTTATTGATTGCAAATGGGTGTATAAGATCAAAAGAAAGTCTGATGGAAGCATAAACAGGTATAAGGCTAGACTAGTTGCCAAAGGATTTAAACAGAGGTTTGGAATTGACTATGAAGATACCTTTAGTCCTGTTATTAAGTCAACTACTATTCGCCTTGTCTTGTCTATTGCTGTTTCCAGAGGATGGAGTCTAAGACAGCTAGATGTTCAGAACGCGTTTCTTCATGGTGTTCTTGAGGAAGAAGTGTTCATGCGGCAACCACCAGGATATGAGAATCCTAGCACACCACAACATGTCTGTAAGTTGGATAAAGCTTTGTATGGTTTGAAGCAGGCCCCAAGAGCCTGGTACTCCAGACTAAGTATGCAGTTGCAACGTCTTGGGTTCATACCATCCAAGGCAGATACCTCATTATTCTTCTTTTGCAAAGGCAATGTCACTATCTTTGTGCTGGTTTATGTTGGTGATATAATTGTTGCTAGTTCAAGTTTAGATGCCACTACTTGCTTGCTTAAAGATCTGAAGCTGGAATTTGCTCTTAAGGATTTGGGTGATCTTCACTATTTCCTTGGTATAGAGGTAAAGCAAGTTAAAGATGGCATACTTCTCTCACAGGAAAAATATACAACTGATATTCTCAGGAGAGTAGGGTTGGAAAATTGCAAGCCAGTTAACACACCAATTTCTACCTCTGAGAAGTTTTCAGTGGAAGGTGGAGAAGTTGACCAGAGGATGCAACAAACTACAGGAGTGTTGTAGGTGCCTTGCAGTATTTAACTCTCACCCATCCTGATATATCTTATTCAGTAAACAAGGTATGTCAATATTTACATGCACCTAGAACCACTCACTGGACTGCAGTCAAAAGAATTTTAAGGTATCTCAAGTTCTCAGAAGGTCTTGGTCTCAACATTACCAAGTCCTCTTCTATGCTTGTTACTGCATACTCTGATGCTGACTGGGCAGGGTGTGCTGATGATAGAAGATCTACAGGTGGTTTTGCTGTATTTCTGGGAACTAATCTTGTGTCATGGAGCGCAAGAAAACAGGCCACAGTGTCTAGGTCAAGCACAGAAGCTGAATATAAGGCTCTGGCTAATGCTACAGCTGAAGTGATGTGGATACAAACATTACTTTATGAGCTTGGAGTTAAAACTCCACAGGCTGCGAGATTATGGTGTGATAATATTGGTGCAACGTATCTCTCAGCAAATCCTGTTTTTCATGCACGAACAAGACACATTGAAGTTGATTTCCATTTTGTCAGAGAAAGAGTAGCTCGAAAGCTTTTGGAGATCCGGTTTATTCCCACAGGAGATCAACTCGCAGATGGTTTTACAAAACCTCTTACTAAAAGAAGGTTGAATGATTTCAAGTACAATCTTAACCTTGGCAAAGCTCCTTGAGGTTTAGATTGAGGGGGAGTGTTGGAATATACGTGTAGTAGAAGTTGTATAGGGATAGAGTCTGTTTAAATTCCGTATCCTGTTCTATCCTTTCTTCTGCTTCTCGATCTCCCTGTAACGACCGATCTGGTCGATCGATCTCCTCCTGTAAACTTGTATGCCAAGGCTTTGCCTAATATATACATGCGGCCCGAGACAAAGGGTTCTACGCTTCCCAAAACACTTTTACAAACCCTGCTTCCCCTCCTTTGTTAACTAAATTGAGTAGTTTGTGAGCTAAATAAAATGAACCGTTACCCAACATTTATACTAAACTTTTTTACTTCATCATAACTATATGTGACACATAAGTATATATTACCCTTATTGCTATATTTAGCGATATACTTTGTTATAATTGTATTTTTTGGTATGTATACTAGCGAAATCGACAAGGACATCCCACTAACACACATTAAGTTAAATAAATTTGAATATGTTCATTTTGTGCTAAACCAAAGCAATCTATTTGCATTTTAATTAATTTATGGTTTAATTTGGGTTGCTTATGAGAACTATTATAGAGGTTTTTGCCATAAATTAAGAATATCAAAATATCACATAACTCGAAAGTTAATGTATACACCTTAATATACTATGTTGTGTTTGTATGTGTCATTTCCAAAATATTCATAGTTATCTAAACTTGTTGGCTGCTATTAATTGTATATATCAGGCTTAGGCATAATTAAATACACGATTCTAGAGTGTATGGTGATGCCAATAAATAGTTTGTCATTGAATACCTCCTCCCTTCGCTCTCACCCTTGATGGGTGCTTGTTTCTTTGTCAAATATGCATGTATTTATCTTAGGAAAAAGTAGTTAGGCATCGGAATATATGAGCTTTGTACTTGGTATGAAATCATATTGTTTAAAGCATGACGATTTCAATGTTTTTGATGTTGTTGTTTTCAATAGTTTTTTGAAAAACTTAACAATCTGATGTAAGTGTATTGGTCTCCATACCATGACACAACCTAGTTCATGCAAGAACATTCTAGTTTGCATTTCTACATGCTCACAACAAGAGATTAGTGAGATCACAAAGTGCACAGGGAAAATCAGAAGCATGTAGAGAACATTGCATTAAAAGTTGATTCACGAGTACAAACTTTTCAGAGCCTAAACATTTATGACATTCACAATCCGTTTTTATTGTGGGCTTCATATCAGTGTGGCCTTCTAAGTAGACCCACATGGGCATATTTTGACAAGCTTTTCTCACGCTCTTTTGTTGCTCGATGGCAATGTATTAGTTGCAAAACATTTTATAAAAAGTTACCACGTGATAACCTTGGTACCAATACAGTTGCAAATTAGTAAATCACCAGGTGGTAAGACATGAGAAACTAATATATCATGCTTACACTATATGGACCCAACTTAGAGACATGACACTAGTAACATAATTCATATCTCTCTAGCCTGGTCGAGAGCAATTCATTTTTTTAACAAAGTCTAAACTCATTCCATGATCCCAAAACCAACTCAGTCCAAAACAACTTGTGTAGTTATTCACGAGCTATTTCGGGAATTACATCGGACATAAACCATGGATGTACAACATAGCTACAATGTTGCCTAGACTAACCCGGGAGCAAGGTAGGAGGATGGGATTTCTCCCATTGCGTCGTTCCCACCTCTAACTTTTAACTTGCTTATCAATCATCAGATTGCCATCACGCATCCGCTGCTTATTCAAACGCGTTCCGCTTCTTTTTCTATTGGATCATACCACATCATCCATTCATTCAAGAGGGGCAGGGCGTATGTGCGGTGTGCTCAACTTGATTCATGGATCCATACATACACAGTTACACACAGAAATCTCTTCAATCTCCACTATTTCACATATGTGTGGGAGTTATTTGACATGAGTTTGATATTATTTAGAGCGATGCATATGCACAAATATGTGTGGTAAAAGTAGAAGCTGAAATTTAGGTATCTAGTTCTTAGGTTTGTTGTGAAAGCACAATTTTTTTGGCTACCTAAATATTTTCTCTCCTTGCCTAAAAATGGATTTAGATAACCAAAGTTTAGTTTTGCTGTTGGGGATGCTCTAAGCTTATTTCATGGCCACCAAAGCCACTGCCTTTGCCCACATTATTTTTTGATAAAGAACATTTCATTCAATTGATATATTGAGGTGATACAACCGCATTGAAAGAATGTCCGGCCTCTGCATAGCGCGATACATACATCCAACAAGTCCAACAATCCTAAAAATAAATATCGTTTTACAGCAAAAAATAAACTAGTCCAGCCTAGGGTAGGGCAAATCCTAGCCGGAGATTACACCGCCATCCATGTTGGGATAAAATCTCCGTGGCCGTATGCTCCAGCCGTGTAGACACCAGCATAAAAAGTTCTCTGTCCTCCGACCTCTGCAAGATAGACCAAGTACGGAGCCATCGCATCCACGCATGAATAACCTTCACAGGAGATGAAATACATTTATTGTTAAAAACAACATCATTTGTAGTAAGTCACAATGCCCAACCCAACATAAGGCGGCAGCGCCCACAACTAGATGTATAGAAAATTATTTATCAATACCCCACAACCAATTGCCGAACATGTTATGCGTGGGAGATATAGATTTGAAGCTACTTGAAGTATGGCCCAGGCTGCACGAGCAAATTTACACTAAAAAAAAATAAGTGTTTAAGGATCGCCATGTTGCCCACAAATACTATACCGATCTTGTCCAGATTCTCTAAATTAAGTGAGGTGACATAGCAGTCATTGACATCTGGGTCCTCTAACAACCTAGGCCACATGTCAAGTAACTAAAAGTCACATGACTTGAGTCATAGGACCTACGCCCATACTGATCACACTCATACTCACATGCTTGGTCTTTTGTTTTGCGAGCGACATGGCTGGTCATCTTCTTCATCATCTTCTCCACATACACATACATGCATAAGTCTCTCTTTTTTTTGTGTGTGAAAAGAAGGATAGCACTTTTCGGTTGCACGCCGATCATGGCCTTATCCAAAACCATTTCCCTTTCTTACTTTCTAGAATCTCACATCGCGAGTGCGTTCGATCTCTTCCCGCCATCCTGTTAACGGCATACACATCATCATCCATAGACCGTAGCAAACGGCAGGGCATGTGGTGCGGTGTACCCAATTGGCCTCCATCCACACGCAGGAATTCCTCCATCTCCACTGCCTGGCCGCTAGTACCCCATTTGTCACAGAGCGTGTGTGGACAGCAGCGACAGCACAGTGAGCGTTGGATCTCCTCCACTGCCCACAGCCCACAGCCATGAGTCGCTGGCGTTGGCGCCACCTCCATCGCCAACAAGTGATTTGACATGGTCGTACTTTTTCTTCCCTTCAAATCAACCGGCGCCCAATTTTTTCTCATCGCCTAGCTATCCACCGTCTCCTCCTACCTCACCTCAGCTTGCTAGCACCACTCGAAACTAGTATCAATTGCTATTTCAGCTCGGCGTCTCCGGCAATCTTGATCCATTCCATCTAATTCTATGCTGGTCGGCAGGGCAAAGAACATATACATATTCGTGTGAACATCGATGCGTGCAATCGATCAGATTGCTAAAGATGAAGACCAGCAGCAATCTCGAGGCCTTCCTCCAGGCGGCCACGCCCTTTGCTCCCATGGCGCTCCGCCGGCATGGTACGCGATCGATCCATCTATCCTTACAAACCGAGCATGGCAGGCAGGTCCTCTGCTTTCACCAGCAAAACGCCTCTGATTTGCTCTGTTCTGTTCACAATATGAGTCTCGCCTCTGCTTTGCTTGGCAGGAACGCTTCCAGGGCGCGCCCAGCAGCGTGTGGCAACAGCCAGACGGCAAGAAAAAGGACGCGCTGGAGTACTTTGCCCTGTCCGACCTCGCGGTGGAGTACTACGCCGAGAGCAGCGCCTACGACCTCGCAGTGCCCGTCCGGGACGCCGGTGACCGCCCCAACCAGGTACGGTTGCAGGGAAGGTGCTGCAAAACGAGGGGGTTACACCGGTGGCAATGGATAGCCTTGGCGCTGGTACACCGGGCAAGGCACCCATTGTGAAGAGAAGGAGACAAGGGGAAGGAGAAGGAGATGCTCACGTCGATGATGTTACGAGTGAGGCGGCCAAAATCAATGAGAACTTTGTTTGGCAAATGTGGCGCGGTTGGCGATCCCACAACGAGTGTGCTCCGGGAGCTCATCAGGAAATGTGTGCCGTCGGTGGTTTGCATCGTGGAAACACAAGTATATGTACACAAAGAGTGGAAGGCCTGACAATATTGTTAGGTTTCAATGGTGGATTTGCAGTAGCTAGTAGCGGAAGAAGTGGTGGACTAGCAGTTTTCGGGAGGGACAATGTAAATTTGCGAGTTAAAAACTTTTCCACGTATCATATCAGAGCTCTTTTACGGTGATTGGGTTAGTACTCGGAGTACTTAGCAGTACTTACATGTCTGATCACGTCTGATTTTTATTAGCCGTCAGATCTTGCGGGGAATTTTAATTGATTAAATTTAATATGTTAATTGCGATAAGGGCATAATGGTCCAGGGGAAAATATCTTTTCTTGAACCGATCACCTGAGGACCAGATCCATGTCTACTCGATCCAGTTCAGAGTCCTCCTCCGATCTATTCGTCGCCGCTCGCCGCTCCTGACCTTCTCCGTCCTCGACCTGCCCGGCGAGAGGAATAAATTCATCGTCCTCGTCCTCCACCCAACCAACCCCAGCCCCCCACGTCGTCACCGAAGAAGAAGAAGGCCGGATCTGCGCCGGCTGAATCGGCGGCGACCGCGGCGGGCGATCCTATCTCTTCGCGCGTACCATCCTTAAGGTATGAATTCGGCTTGGCGTTCTGCTCGTTCTCTTGGCCGTTGCGCCCCTCAACCGTGCATGCAGTACAACCTCAACCCCACAAGATCCGGGTACTGACTAGAACAACGAATGGAAAGCTTCATCGTGGCATAGTTTCTCTTGAGCTAATCGCATCATGTTTGTTTAAGTAAGATGTTGACGTTTGAGATGAGATATACTAAAGGAAGATGAGATACTGGTTCCATAGTTCACTTAATTTAGTTTATTAAAGTCATCATCACTTTAGGTTTGCATAGCGCATGAAATATAGTTTAAAGGAAGATGAGATACTACTTGTTGGACGTTGATGATTGGTTTCCCTCACATGTCAAACCAGCAAAGTCTTTTCCATGCACTTGTCTTTGCCTATGAGCTATTTTACACCTGCAACATTGATAAACAGAAAGATGTTGATGATTGGTTTCCCTCACATGTCATATGCAGGAAGACATGGCGTATGCAAGTGATGAGAGTATGTTCGAGTATGTAAATGTTGTCAGCAAGATGTTTGATAGTGAGGCTGAAGGCTATGAATTCTACAACAAATATGCTCTTGAAAAATGTTTTAGTGTGAGGAAAAGCTACGTTGAGTGGGATGGATCCAACAAATACATAATTTTAAGGAAAATTGTGTGTAGTCGTCAAGGGTTTCGCGAAGATAAGCACATGAAAAGAAAGATGGAAGATAGAAAGAGGAGGCCACGAAGTTTAACACGTGTTGGGTGTAATGCTAAATTGGTCATTACGAGACAGGAGGAAACCAGTCGGTGGTTTGTCAAGGATTTCATCGATGAGCACAGCCATCCTCTAGCCCCACGGATCTTTCTTGTCTGCTGCGTTCGCACAGCATTTAATTAGCGATGAGCAGAAAGCGGACATTGCGGACATGGAAAAATGTGGGATCCGTAAATACCGTATTATGGATATTTTGTGCTTTCAATACGGTGGATTTGATAAGGTTGGATGCATAAAGAGGGACATTTACAATTTCTGCCATGCTAATAAGCAGGAGACAATCAGTGCCGGTGATGCTAAAGCGGTGATCATGCACATGATGGCGGCGAGAGCGAGATGTGGATTTTTTCTTCAAGTACTTGGTAGACGAGCATGGCCATCTGAAGGGACTGTTCTGGGCTGATAGTCAATCGCGACTTGACTACGAGGCTTTCGGAGACGTCATTGTTTTTGATAGCACATACAGAACCAACAAATACAATCTGCCATTCGTGCCTTTTGTCGGGTTGAATCACCACCGCAGCACTGTTATATTTGGCTGTGGTATAATTTCTCATGAAACAAGCCAGGCATACGAGTGGATGTTGCGGACCTTTTATGATTGCATGGCACAGAAGCATCCGATATCTGTGATCACAGATGGGGACCTTGCAATGCAGAGAGCAATAAGGGTGGTCTGGCCAGACTCAAACCATAGACTATGTATATGGCACATTCAGCAGAACATTGTACGCCATCTGCATGATGACGACGTAAAGGAGGAATTCCGATCTTTCATTTATGATACTTCTTCCATTGAAGAGCATGAGATAAAATGGATACAATTCTTACAACGGAATAAAGTAACCAGTGAGTAGTCTTGGCTGCATCAGATGTATCAGATGAGAAAGTTGTGGTGTGCTCCATATCTTGAGGGGCGTTGTTTCCTAGGATTGAGCAGCAATCAAAGGAGTGAGAGCTTGAACTCTGTGCTACATACGCATCTTGAGGGTAAGATGTCGTTGTTTGAAATGCTAGAGCACTAGGAGCGTTGCCTTGCGTCGCGACGGATTAACGAAGCTCTCCATGACGTCGAAACCTTGCAGTCTGTTCCATTTACAGAGGAAAATGCTTGGCGCTTGAGAAACACGCCAACAGTTTTCACACCTAGGGTCTTTAAGATGGTCTTATGGAGCATAGATGCTGTCAGCAAATGTCAGATTAGAGAGATACTAGATGGATCAGAAGATTCCACTTATGTTGTGTCCAAGCAGGAAAGAATGGATAAAAAGTTTGGAGTGCGCATTGAAGAGCAAGGAGGTCTTTTGCACAGGGTGAGTTGTTCTTGCCGTAAGCTGGAATGCGCAGGCACACCATGTTCCCACATTTTTTACATATTGGGGATTTTAAAACAAACAATTCTGCCCGGCTGTTGCGTTCCCACTAGGTGGACTATGAATGCAAACTGTGCATACGCACCTACCAAAAAAACCCAGATGTATGACTATTCGCTAAGCCTGCAGAGGTACCGCGAGTTGCGGAATTGTAGTCACGCCGCAAGTTTCCAGGCATGCCACTCTGATGAGGACTATCACCGTCTAAAGATGCTTTTGCAAGCACAACATCATGGCAAGCAATCAAGTTTTGAACTAGCTGACAGCAAGGAGTCAACTAATGCTCAGCATAACAGCATTAGGTTTGGCCCGTTGATGCCGCACTCGCAGAAAGTTGATAACGTTCTGGATCCCGTGCATGTGCCAGGACGAGGTGCACCGAAGAAAAGGCTGCAGGCAAAGACAAAGAAGTCAAGATCACAGAATATCTGTGGCTATTGCAAGAAACCAGGTCACAATCGACGTAAATGCGCTAAATTGCTAGAGGTACGAAATATGTTCATTTTTTTGCATGTGTTTTACTCATAATTGATGTCCATGTGATTTATTCTATTCTTCCGTGTAGGATCTCGAGGCTGAACTGTGACATCTACATACAGCATGAACCGACGATGAGCCAGAGAAAATCGTGTGCCATTCAGCTTTGTGTGATGTGGTCTTTACATTCTATTTCATCGTGACAGTAATTTAGTGAAGTGCGGTTGTACTGCCATGTTACTGTATTAGTTCGACATCTTTCGTTTCCACTTTCTGTGTGTATCATGTGATGTCCAACTTTAAGAATGATGATGTATTTCGACAAATTGGGCACTATGATTCTTCACCCTTACTATGGTTGTCATGCATATTCATAATCATCATGCATATTCTTCATTTACACAGCAATAATGACTGACGTATTTTTTAAATAAGCGGGGCCCACTCGGGTGTGCTTGGAAATCTTTGAAAAACCTCCATGCACGTTCATCTTTGCTGCATGCAAATCGGGCGGTAGCCGCTGTGCCAGTAGCTGTCAAGGCCTTGATGAATCAGTATTCACATGCAGGTCCCCGACTCTTGCATGCAGGTCCCCGACTCTTGCATGCAGGTCCCCTTGAGGCATAGACCGATGTTTTCAGCAGTCAGTCTAGAGGGCATTATAAATTCAAAAAAATTAAAAAATACAAAAACTTGGAAACCTAGTTTTGTTTGTGGAAGAGATCATGTGTGCCAAAACTGAGGTGATTTGGAGGTGGTCGAAAAAATGCCCGCATTCCGGAGGGACCATTTGGTCTAACTTAAGCCATTTTTTGAAAAAACGTGAATTTTTCCACCACCTCCAAATCACCCAAATTTTCTTGTACATGATCACCCACATGTGCAAAACATGTGTATGCAAGAAAATTTTGAAAAAAATTATTTTACAATGCCCCTTGAGGCATAGACCGATGTTTTCAGCGATCAGTCTAGAGGGCATTATAAATTCAAAAAATTTAAAAATACAAAACTTGGAAACCTAGTTTTGTTTGTGGAAGAGATCATGTGTGCCAAAACTGAGGTGATTTGGAGGTGGTGAAAAAATGCCCGCATTCCGGAGGGACCATTTGGTCTACTTAAGCCATTTTTCAAAAACGTGAATTTTCCACCACCTCCAAATCACCCAAATTTTCTTGTACATGATCACCCACATGTGCAAAACATGTGTATGCAAGAAAATTTTGAAAAAAATTATTTTACAATGCCCCCTTGAGGCATAGACCGATGTTTTCAGCAGTCAGTCTAGAGGGCATTATAAAATCAAAAACAATTTAAAAAATACAAAAACTTGGAAACCTAGTTTTGTTTGTGGAAGAGATCATGTGTGCGAAAACTGAGGTGATTTGGAGGTGGTCGAAAAAATGCCCGCATCACCGGAGGGACCATTTGGTCACTTAAGCCATTTTTTGAAAAAACGTGAATTTTTCCACCACCTCCAAATCACCCAAATTTTCTTGTACATGGTCACCCACATGTGCAAAACATGTGTATGCAAGAAAATTTTGAAAAAAATTATTTTACAATGCCCCCTTGAGACATAGACCGATGTTTTCAGCAGTCAGTCTAGAGGGCATTATAAATTCAATTTTTTTTTTAAAAAATACAAAAACTTGGAAACCTAGTTTTGTTTGTGGAAGAGATCATGTGTGCCAAAACTGAGGTGATTTGGAGGTGGTCGAAAAAATGCCCGCATCACCGGAGGGACCATTTGGTCAACTTAAGCCATTTTTTGAAAAAAAACGTGAACTTTTCCACCACCTCCAAATCACCCAAATTTTCTTGTCATGGTCACCCACATGTGCAAAACATGTGTATGCAAGAAAATGTTGAAAAAAATTATTTTACAATGCCCCCTTGAGGCATAGACCAATGTTTTCAGCAGTCAGTCTAGAGGGCATTATAAATTCAAAAAAAATTTAAAAAATACAAAAACTTGGAAACCTAGTTTTGTTTGTGGAAGAGATCATGTGTGCCAAAACTGAGGTGATTTGGAGGTGGTCGAAAAAAGATAGAACATTAGTCTCCGAATACAATTCATCATATTAGTCTTCGAATTGAAAAGACCGAACAAAGATAGAACATTAGTAGTCTCGAGACCGCGAGTAGCGAGTTTGTCTTCATAATACAAGTCGATATCGATCATCTAAACTACCATCACATAGAAGAGAGTTGCGGTCATCACGATGAGCATCATCGCGATGAAACTGGTCTTCATCCGGTTCCTCCAACGCTCCCTCCTCTCTCCCGCTAGATAGCGTGCGTATCTAGATTCCGCCTCTGCCCTAGTGGTGTACCCTTTGTAATTGTTTCCGCTGAAACGGTGAACCTGTCTCCGACACTCCTCCCAGTCGTCGTAGACTCCGGGAACCTTACCCTTGTACACGACATACGACGGCATCTCTATGCACAAGCCAAACAACAGACAATACATAAGCAATAAATAAGTATGCAACAAAAGAATCGGAAGAGAAAAGCAAGACATTAATAGCACAATTCATGGTCCTAGTAATAAATAGCATCGATTACATCTAAGTTTAACGACTGTCCAAACCAAAGAGACATACAATTCATTAAAGTTTAATTACAACATGAGCCAATCAATGTTTCAGAACTACACATAGCATCACTACTTTCGACTCGACTCATGGGACCGGAGCGTGGATGAAGCCGCCGTCTGTCTCCGATGGTCATGAAATCGTGGCGTTGTCAGCCTGCATTTGTAGCGTTGTGTCTATCTCACTGCACAGAACACGGAATGTTAGAAGAAATAAAGAACGATCGATGGATGCATTTTTTGCTGTTTTGGCTGATGTTGTTTTGGTCATCAACAATCGCAATTTTGGCCGATTCTGGCCTGTTTTGTGGACTGGTACTCACTATTTTGGGGTCCAGGAGTGATTTCCATAGTTGTTGAACCCCAAGGTGCGCTTATGTGTCGGTCATCAACACTCACAGTTTTGGCCGATTCTGGCCCGTTTCATGGACTATTCCTCACAGTTTTGGGGTCCTGGAGTGATTTCCACGATTAACAAACCCTGGGTTCCGTTTACGTGTCGGTCATCAACACTTACAGTTTTGGCCGACTCTGGCCCGTTTTCTTGGACTATTACTCACCGTTGTGGGGTCCCGAAGCGATTTCCATAGTTGTTGAACCCCAAGGTGCGCTTATGTGTCGGTCATCAACACTCATAGTTTTGGCCGATTCTGGCCCGTTTCTTGGACTATTACCCACCGTTGTGGGGTCCCGAAGCGATTTCCATAGTTGTTGAACCCCAAGGTGCGCTTATGTGTCGGTCATCAACACTCACAGTTTTGGCCGATTTCGCCCGCTTGTGGACTATTATCGACCGCTTTGGGGTCCCTGAGTCATTACCATAGTTGTTGAACTCCAAGGTGCGCTTATGTGTCGGTCATCAACGATCAGATTTTGGCTGATTCTCGCCCGTTTTGTGGACTAGTACTCACTATTTTGGGGTCCAGGAGTGATTTCCATACTTGTTGAACCCCAAGGTGCGCTTATGTGTCGGTAATCAACACTCACAGTTTTGGCCGATTCTGGCCCGTTTCGTAGACTATTACTCACTATTTTGGGGTCCTTGAGTGATTTCCACGATTAACAAACCCTGGGGTCCGTTTACGTGTCGGTCATCAACACTTGCAGTTTTGGCCGATTCTGGCCCGTTTCTTGGACTATAACTCACCATTGTGGGGTCCCAAAGCGATTTCCATAGTTTTTTAACCCCAAGGTGCGCTTATGTGTCGGTCATCAACACCCATAGTTTTGGCTGATTCTGGCCCGTTTCATGGACTATTACTCACCGTTTTGGGGTCCTGGAGTCATTACCATAGTTGTTGAACCCCAAGGTGCGCTTATGTGTCGGTCATCAACAATCGCAGTTTTGGCCGATTCTGGCCCATTTTGTGGACTAGTACTCACTATTTTGGGGTCCAGGAGTGATTTCCATAGTTGTTGAACCCCAAGGTGCGCTTATGTGTCGGTCATCAACACTTACAGTTTTGGCCGATTCTGGCCCGTTTCATGGACTATTACTCACTGTTTTGGGGTCCTGGAGTGATTTCCACGATTAACAAACCCTGGGGTCCGTTTACGTGTCGGTCATCAACACTTGCAGTTTTGGCCGATTCTGGCCCGTTTCTTGGACTATTACTCACCGTTGTGGGGTCCCGAAGCGATTTCCATAGTTGTTGAACCCCAAGGTGCGCTTATGTGTCCGTCATCAACACTCATAGTTTTGGCCGATTCTGGCCCGTTTCGTGGACTATTACTCACCTTTTTGGGGTCCTGGAGTCATTACCATAGTTGTTGAACCCCAAGGTATGCTTATGTGTCGGTCATCAACAATCGCAGTTTTGGCCGATTCTGGCCCGTTTTGTGGACTACTACTCACTATTTTGGGGTCCAGGAGTGATTTCCATAGTTGTTGAACCCCAAGGTGCGCTTATGTGTCGATCATCAACACTCACAGTTTTGGCCGTTTCTGGCCCGTTTCGTGGACTATTACTCACAGTTTTGGGGTACTAGAGTGATTTCCACGATTAACAAACCCTGGGGTCCGTTTACGTGTCGGTCATCAACACTTACAGTCTTGGCCGACACTGGCCCGTTTTCTTGGACTATTACTCACCGTTGTGGGGTCCCGAAGCGATTTCCATAGTTATTGAACCCCAAGGTGCGCTTATGTGTCGGTCATCAACACTCATAGTTTTGGCCGATTCTGGCCCGTTTCTTGGACTATTACCCACCGTTGTGGGGTCCCGAAGCGATTTCCATAGTTGTTGAACCCCAAGGTGCGCTTATGTGTCGGTCATCAACACTCATAGTTTTGGCCGATTCTGGCCCATTTCATGGACTATTACTCACCGTTTTAGGGTCCTGGAGTCATTACCATAGTTGTTGAACTCCAAGGTGCGCTTATGTGTCGGTCATCAACAATCACAGTTTTGGCTGATTCTGGCCCGTTTTGTGGACTAGTACTCACTATTTTGGGGTCCAGGAGTGATTTCCATAGTTGTTGAACCCCAAGGTGCGCTTATGTGTCGGTCATCAACACTCACTGTTTTGGCCGATTCTGGCCCGTTTCGTGGACTATTACTCACTGTTTTGGGGTCCTTGAGTGATTTCCACGATTAACAAACCCCGGGGTCCGTTTACGTGTCGGTCATCAACACTTGCAGTTTTGGCCGATTCTGGCCCGTTTCTTGGACTATTACTCACCGTTGTGGGGTCCCGAAGCAATTTCCATAGTTGTTGAACCCCAAGGTGCGCTTATGTGTCGTTCATCAACACTCATAGTTTTGGCCGATTCTGGCCCGTTTCATGGACTATTACTCACCGTTTTGGGGTCCCGGAGTCATTACCATAGTTGTTGAACCCCAAGGTGCGCTTATGTGTTGGTCATCAACAATCGCAGTTTTGGCCGATTCTGGCCCGTTTTGTGGACTAGTACTCACTATTTTGGGGTCCAGGAGTGATTTCCATAGTTGTTGAACCCCAAGGTGCGCTTATGTGTCGGTCATCAACACTCACAGTTTTGGCCGATTCTGGCCCGTTTCGTGGACTATTACTCACTGTTTTGGGGTCCTGGAGTGATTTCCACGATTAACAAACCCTGGGGTCCGTTTACGTGTCGGTCATCAACACTTGCAGTTTTGGCCGATTCTGGCCCGTTTCTTGGACTATTACTCACCGTTCTGGGGTCCCGAAGCGATTTCCATAGTTGTTGAACCCCAAGGTGCGCTTATGTGTCCGTCATCAACACTCATAGTTTTGGCCGATTCTGGCCCGTTTCGTGGACTATTACTCACCGTTTTGGGGTCCCGGAGTCATTACCATAGTTGTTGAACCCCAAGGTGCGCTTATGTGTCGGTCATCAACAATCGCAGTTTTGGCCGATTCTGGCCCGTTTTGTGGACTAGTACTCACTGTTTTGGGGTCCAGGAGTGATTTCCATAGTTGTTGAACCCCAAGGTGCGCTTATGTGTCGGTCATCAACACTCACAGTTTTGGCCGTTTCTGGCCCGTTTCGTGGACTATTACTCACAGTTTTGGGGTCCTGGAGTGATTTCCACGATTAACAAACCCTGGGGTCCGTTTACGTGTCGGTCATCAACACTTGCAGTTTTGGCCGACTCTGGCCCGTTTTCTTGGACTATTACTCACCGTTGTGGGGTCCCGAAGCGATTTCCATAGTTGTTGAACCCCAAGGTGCGCTTATGTGTCGGTCATCAACACTCATAGTTTTGGCCGATTCTGGCCCGTTTCTTGGACTATTACCCACCGTTGTGGGGTCCCGAAGCGATTTCCATAGTTGTTGAACCCCAAGGTGCGCTTATGTGTCGGTCATCAACACTCATAGTTTTGGCCGATTCTGGCCCGTTTCGTGGACTATTACTCACCGTTTTGGGGTCCTGGAGTCATTACCATAGTTGTTGAACTCCAAGGTGCGCTTATGTGTCGGTCATCAACAATCGCAGTTTTGGCTGATTCTGGCCCGTTTTGTGGACTAGTACTCACTATTTTGGGGTCCAGGAGTGATTTCCATAGTTGTTGAACCCCAAGGTGCGCTTATGTGTCGGTCATCAACACTCACAGTTTTGGCCGATTCTGGCCCGTTTCGTGGACTATTACTCACTGTTTTGGGGTCCTGGAGTGATTTCCACGATTAACAAACCCTGGGGTCCGTTTACGTGTCGGTCATCAACACTTGCAGTTTTGGCCGATTCTGGCCCGTTTCTTGGACTATTACTCACCGTTGTGGGGTCCCGAAGCAATTTCCATAGTTGTTGAACCCCAAGGTGCGCTTATGTGTCGTTCATCAACACTCATAGTTTTGGCCGATTCTGGCCCGTTTCATGGACTATTACTCACCGTTTTGGGGTCCTGGAGTCATTACCATAGTTGTTGAACCCCAAGGTGCGCTTATGTGTTGGTCATCAACAATCGCAGTTTTGGCCGATTCTGGCCCGTTTTGTGGACTAGTACTCACTATTTTGGGGTCCAGGAGTGATTTCCATAGTTGTTGAACCCCAAGGTGCGCTTGTGTGTCGGTCATCAACACTCACAGTTTTGGCCGATTCTGGCCCGTTTCGTGGACTATTACTCACTGTTTTGGGGTCCTGGAGTGATTTCCACGAGTAACAAACCCTGGGGTCCGTTTACGTGTCGGTCATCAACACTCGCAGTTTTGGCCGATTCTGGCCCGTTTCTTGGACTATAACTCACCATTGTGGGGTCCCAAAGCGATTTCCATAGTTGTTTAACCCCAAGGTGCGCTTATGTGTCGGTCATCAACACCCATAGTTTTGGCTGATTCTGGCCCGTTTCGTGGACTATTACTCACCGTTTTGGGGTCCTGGAGTCATTACCATAGTTGTTGAACCCCAAGGTGCGCTTATGTGTCGGTCATCAACAATCGCAGTTTTGGCCGATTCTGGCCCGTTTTGTGGACTAGTACTCACTATTTTGGGGTCCAGGAGTGATTTCCATAGTTGTTGAACCCCGAGGTGCGCTTATGTGTCGGTCATCAACACTTACAGTTTTGGCCGATTCTGGCCCGTTTCATGGACTATTACTCACTGTTTTGGGGTCCTGGAGTGATTTCCACGATTAACAAACCCTGGGGTCCGTTTATGTGTCGGTCATCAACACTTGCAGTTTTGGCCGATTCTGGCCCGTTTCTTGGACTATTACTCACCGTTGTGGGGTCCCGAAGCGATTACCATAGTTGTTGAACCCCAAGGTATGCTTATGTGTCGGTCATCAAGTATCGCAGTTTTGGCCGATTCTGGCCCGTTTTGTGGACTACTACTCACTATTTTGGGGTCCAGGAGTGATTTCCATAGTTGTTGAACCCCAAGGTGCGCTTATGTGTCGATCATCAACACTCACAGTTTTGGCCGTTTCTGGCCCGTTTCGTGGACTATTACTCACCTTTTTGGGGTCCTGGAGTCATTACCATAGTTGTTGAACCCCAAGGTGCGCTTATGTGTCGGTCATCAACAATCGCAGTTTTGGCCGATTCTGGCCCGTTTTGTGGACTACTACTCACTATTTTGGGGTCCAGGAGTGATTTCCATAGTTGTTGAACCCCAAGGTGCGCTTATGTGTCGATCATCAACACTCACAGTTTTGGCCGTTTCTGGCCCGTTTCGTGGACTATTACTCACAGTTTTGGGGTCCTAGAGTGATTTCCACGATTAACAAACCCTGGGGTCCGTTTACGTGTCGGTCATCAACACTTACAGTTTTGGCCGACACTGGCCCGTTTTCTTGGACTATTACTCACCGTTGTGGGGTCCCGAAGCGATTTCCATAGTTATTGAACCCCAAGGTGCGCTTATGTGTCGGTCATCAACACTCATAGTTTTGGCCGATTCTGGCCCGTTTCTTGGACTATTACCCACCGTTGTGGGGTCCCGAAGCAATTTCCATAGTTGTTGAACCCCAAGGTGCGCTTATGTGTCGGTCATCAACACTCATAGTTTTGGCCGATTCTGGCCCATTTCATGGACTATTACTCACCGTTTTAGGGTCCTGGAGTCATTACCATAGTTGTTGAACTCCAAGGTGCGCTTATGTGTCGGTCATCAACAATCGCAGTTTTGGCTGATTCTGGCCCGTTTTGTGGACTAGTACTCACTATTTTGGGGTCCAGGAGTGATTTCCATAGTTGTTGAACCCCAAGGTGCGCTTATGTGTCGGTCATCAACACTCACAGTTTTGGCCGATTCTGGCCCGTTTCGTGGACTATTACTCACTGTTTTGGGGTCCTTGAGTGATTTCCATGATTAACAAACCCTGGGGTCCGTTTACGTGTCGGTCATCAACACTCGCAGTTTTGGCCGATTCTGGCCCGTTTCTTGGACTATAACTCACCATTGTGGGGTCCCAAAGCGATTTCCATAGTTGTTTAACCCCAAGGTGCGCTTATGTGTCGGTCATCAACACCCATAGTTTTGGCTGATTCGGCCCGCTTGTGGACTATTACTCACCGTTTTGGGGTCCCGGAGTCATTACCATAGTTGTTGAACCCCAAGGTGCGCTTATGTGTCGGTCATCAACAATCGCAGTTTTGGCCGATTCTGGCCCGTTTTGTGGACTAGTACTCACTATTTTGGGGTCCAGGAGTGATTTCCATAGTTGTTGAACCCCAAGGTGCGCTTATGTGTCGGTCATCAACACTTACAGTTTTGGCCGATTCTGGCCCGTTTCTTGGACTATTACTCACTGTTTTGGGGTCCTGGAGTGATTTCCACGATTAACAAACCCTGGGGTCCGTTTATGTGTCGGTCATCAACACTTGCAGTTTTGGCCGATTTCTGGCCCGTTTCTTGGACTATTACTCACCGTTGTGGGGTCCCGAAGCGATTTCCATAGTTGTTGAACCCCAAGGTGCGCTTATGTGTCCGTCATCAACACTCATAGTTTTGGCCGATTCTGGCCCGTTTCGTGGACTATTACTCACCTTTTTGGGGTCCTGGAGTCATTACCATAGTTGTTGAACCCCAAGGTATGCTTATGTGTCGGTCATCAACAATCGCAGTTTTGGCCGATTCTGGCCCGTTTTGTGGACTACTACTCACTATTTTGGGGTCCAGGAGTGATTTCCATAGTTGTTGAACCCCAAGGTGCGCTTATGTGTCGATCATCAACACTCACAGTTTTGGCCGTTTCTGGCCCGTTTCGTGGACTATTACTCACTGTTTTGGGGTCCTGGAGTGATTTCCACGATTAACAAACCCTGGGGTCCGTTTACATGTCGGTCATCAACACTCGCAGTTTTGGCCGATTCTGGCCCGTTTCTTGGACTATTACCCACCGTTGTGGGGTCCCGAAGCGATTTCCATAGTTGTTGAACCCCAAGGTGCGCTTATGTGTCGGTCATCAACACTCATAGTTTTGGCCGATTCTGGCCCGTTTCGTGGACTATTACTCACCGTTTTGGGGTCCTGGAGTCATTACCATAGTTGTTGAACTCCAAGGTGCGCTTATGTGTCGGTCATCAACAATCGCAGTTTTGGCTGATTTTGGCCCGTTTTGTGGACTAGTACTCACTATTTTGGGGTCCAGGAGTGATTTCCATAGTTGTTGAACCCCAAGGTGCGCTTATGTGTCGGTCATCAACACTCACAGTTTTGGCCGATTCTGGCCCGTTTCATGGACTATTACTCACTGTTTTGGGGTCCTTGAGTGATTTCCACGATTAACAAACCCAGGGGTCCGTTTACATGTCGGTCGTCAACACTTGCAGTTTTGGCCGATTCTGGCCTGTTTCTTGGACTATCACTCACCGTTGTGGGGTCCCGAAGCGATTTCCATAGTTGTTGAACCCCAAGGTGCGCTTATGTGTCGGTCATCAACACTCATAGTTTTGGCCGATTTCGCCTGTTCGTGGACTATTACTCACCGCTTTGGGGTCCCGGAGTCATTA